>JADDTR010000027.1:1416-153204 GCA_015345905.1 Aotearoamyces nothofagi
AGATCGGAATTCCAATGATGAAAAGGAGAGTGTTGAAGGCAGGTAGGAATGGTCAAGATGAACGGCAAGGAGAGCGGGCGAGGAAGAGAACTTAAGGGCAAGAATTGCAGTAGAGAGGAGAATCAGGAGTGCATTGCAAGGCAGAATTCCAACTCTACCTCTGCAATAGCATTGATACACAACACCAGGATAGTGAGTCTAGGAGCCCATCCTGATACCAGGAGCCCATCACGGCCCCCGGGAGCCAATTCTGGCTCCCCTGAATCCTTCTCGCCAGGAGTTGACACTCTCAACTGTAGCGCGACCGGGGATGACTACATCCTAGGCAAGAGGGGTGAGCAGAGGTGAGGTGGTGGAGTGCGCACAAGAAGGCCGGTGAGGATGGGTGAGGTTGAGGTGAAGCGAGGGTGAGCAGAGCGGCGAGGGGTCACGTGTGCGGTGGCTTGCCGCGCACGCAAAGGGAGGTGAGGATTGGCGCGAAATAACATCTACACTATGACATGGCGAGATAAATAAGGTAGGCATTTAAAATTTCTTGAAAAGTGGTATCCTCATAAAGCTTATAAAACCAATTCTAGCTTTCTAATCGCAGCCTGGTATGAATGCTATCGCCATGCAGTTGACTATCTAAACAATGCAAATCCCAACGTAATGAATGCAGCTACAACGCAGTCCATAGCTTCGCCACGTGATTAAAGTCGTCAAAAACATCCCTTCTTTTCGATGTGGTGTTTGTGATATCCAAATTTCCAAGATCGCACCATCCATTGACAGGCTACAATATAGTCAGAATAAGACAGAGGGTGGCTTGAGATGAGATAACTTACTAGACAGCTTAAATACTTGCACCAGCTGCAAGTTTTGCGGTATACGTAGAAGTTTTTGAGCAAAAGGATGAACACAATAACCACAGCTATTAAAGCTCCAACTCGAATTAGCCACCATACCCACCAAGCTGGCTTTCTGCCCTTGAAGAAGCCAATTGGAGACTTGACGAAGCCTGTGATTCCAGAATCCTTTATATCGCCATCACTGGCTTTGATTTGGTTGACAGGGGTATAGGGTGGTTCATCAGCCTGTATTTTTTTCCTTAGGGCCGCAGGAGAGTGCAAAATAGAGATGCCAAGCACTAAGCCCATCAAGAAGCCTCCAATATGGGAGAAATTATCCAATCCAGGTAACAAGCCTAGAACAAAAGATATGACAACGTCAAGAAGAATGAATGCGAGGTCTCTCTTTGGGTTAGGCCGCTCCTTCCATGTGTACAATAAGTCGAGTAAGGTCAGGGCAATGATTCCAAACAAAGATCCAGATGCACCAGTAGAGGAAATACCAGTAGCTGCAAAGTTGCCACCCAGTACGAATCCAAAAATGCCACTAGAAATGTAAACGAGAAAGAAGCGAATGGGCCCTATGGCTCTTTCCATATCTCGTCCTAGCGTGACTTGTAATAACATATTGAATCCGATATGTATGATGCCTGCATGCATAAACATTGGCAGTATGAAGCGAAACCATTGATTCGGTGACTTGCCATTTGCATTTAGCGGATCGGGCACACCATTGAAACCGCATAGTTCTGATAACGTGCAATCGTTGCTTGAGTCTGTAGTATCACTGGTAGTTGTATTGGGACATGGCCATTGGATTGTGACAGTGGAATCTTGAATACCCGTAACGTTGTGCATACAAGGCATATACCGAGATCCCATATTGATAAGGACATAGGGAGAAGGCCCGATCATAGGGTTGAATGAGGGTTTTATCTCAATGGGTGAGCCAGTCAAGGTGGCTGGGAAGACTGTCAGCTAAAGAGATCACCCTTCGGAGTAGAATATACTTACAGTTCTTTACAATCTCAGCGATGAAGACGGCTACTTGAATGATGGTCAGGCCATACACAACCCATGGTATCCTGCCCTTGCCTTTAAACCTGCTTAATCCAAGCCGATTCTTCTTCCTCCCATCCTCCAGTTCAGGAGGTACTCCGGACTCTCCGACATCGTAGACATGATCTGTAGCCCCATTAAGTTTGCGGTTCTGTTCGCGTAAAGGAATGTCGTCTCGAAAATCGTTGGTAGAACCTTCCGCTCTTCCTCCACCTCCTTGCCCGTAATATGTAGAGTCCTGACCGAAGCTGTGCTGACTATCCTGTGGTCGTGCAGGGTATACATGGTCGTCAAAGGGTGTTCCAAACGGCGAAACGGCAGGTTTTGGGGTTGGAGTGCTAAGTGTAGAGTACGATGGCACTTGCGGAAGGTCTGATTCAGTACTGTAGTTATGGTAGGGTTGATTTTGCTGCCGGAAAGATGAATTGCTATAGTAGTCGTTTGCTGCCAT
Source organism: Aotearoamyces nothofagi (assembly GCA_015345905.1). Lineage (NCBI taxonomy): Eukaryota > Fungi > Ascomycota > Leotiomycetes > Leotiales > Tympanidaceae > Aotearoamyces > Aotearoamyces nothofagi. The sequence continues at coordinate 3,757 of JADDTR010000027.1, forward strand.
TACGATGGCTCTCTGGTGCACAAGGGCAGGGTATATAGCGAGCGCGTGTGAAAGCCGAGGATGCTGTACAATGGACAATTTCTTAACTTTTTGTAGTGGGCCAAGCGACTTTGTGAGGCGAGAGCAGTAATGACAGTTGGCTTGTTTGTGGCTTGTTGCTGTTAATACCTCTGTTGAAAGAGTGAATTTTGAGGCTCATACAGCTGGCAGTCGTAAGCCTATATTCCTGTGCCAGGCTGTGTTGTGGAGCTGTGGAGCGGTTGACGCTGTCTTTTCGGATTTCGTCGCTGCGCCGCACCTACACCTAAATGATCCTAGTTTCTGTTTTTAGATGCAGGGTTGTGAAACGCGAAAAGATCCTCAACCAACGTCAATGAGTTTCAGAGTTTCAGAGTCTGAGAGTCTAAAGGCATGAGTAAATATGTATAATATAGAAACTCGGGCACCGTAATCTTTAATAAAGTAGCTAGATAAGATGCGCAAATTCCATGATGTAGGAAGTCCGAAGAAATCATACCCCTTCGTAGAAAGAACGCGTCAATAATGCTCCGCGGGAATCTCGAATTCATCACGTGGCACATTTTCCCGGGCAGCACTAGTTGGAAATGATGCATAAACCAGCAGCTCATGAAGTTTCGTGATCGGTGATAATGGCTCTTTTTATAATACTGTATCACACAGCTAGCCGCTTCATTTGGCATAATCACCTATGCGGAGATACGTCCAAAATAATGGATCCTACCTATTGGAGCACTTAGAGAACCTAGGTAGTCTAAAGTGGCTTTGCCTTAGGCTGTTAAATGCGGACAAAATCACGCTAGTCGCGTCCACCTGGTTTCTAGCATATGACGCGACTTGGGCCAACGAGATATTGATTAACAATGCCTACGAGCCTTTGAGCGTTCGCAAAGTCTCATACCTCGGCCACTGACTGGGTTCATCTATAATGGCTGCAACAGTACTTCCGCAGAAGCGGATCTTTGGTGAAGCTTCAAGTGCTCGACGCAATATCGATTCTTCCCCAGCATCAACCAAGAAACGGAAGCTTGAGCCAGTGTCGTCGCCCGTGGCGCGATTTAAATCGTCGCAAAATGGAATGAAGGGAAAACTTGGCTCGAGCCAGCCCAAGAGCCAGTTTGAAACCGAAGTCTTGGAAAAGTTAACGCAGGATATGAGTGGATTGAAGAAGAATAATTCCGAGAAAGATCAACAATGGGATAGGCCAAGCTTAGCAGACTTCAATGCACAGTCAGATAATTTGTGCTTCCAGCAGATTGATGCAGAAGAAGGTACGCTTCACGGGGGACGGGCAACAGTCAAGCTCTTTGGAGTCACAGAGGTGTGTACCATCACCACCCCACGCTTCTTCAAATGTGTACTTACAAGTCATTTAGACGGGCCATTCTGTAATGCTTCACGTTACAGATTTCCTTCACTATCTTTACGTTGCGGCGCCTGTATCCTTCGGGAGGAACGATTGCGAAGGATTCAAAGCATTCCTCGAGGCCCAAATAGCTCAACACCAACCGGCGATACATTCAGTACAGATGGTGCTCCGGGAGAACCTTTATGGATTTCAAGGCAACCAACAGAGCCCCTATCTCAAGATCACAGTCACAGATCCAAAATTCATTAATAAAGTGCGTACGACGATCGAGGGTGGCGATGCGAATTGGAAGCAGATGTGGAAAGGGTTTGATGCGGGTATTTTGACCTTTGATAGCATTCAATATGTCTTGCGTTTTATGATTGATACAAAGGTCACTATGCTACCTCCAATTTTTTGCCACTATATTTACTCTCTTTAGATCTCGGGTATGTCCTGGGTTGAAGCTCCTGCCAAATCCTACAGACTCATCTCAGACAACGAGCGTCAATCGAACTGTCAAATCGAAGCGGAAATTGGGTACCGAGATCTGATAGCTCATAAGCCAGAAGGAGATTGGGCAAAAATGGCTCCTTTGCGAATATTGTCATTTGATATTGAATGTGCTGGTCGAAAGGGCATTTTCCCAGAGGCAAACCAAGATCCAGTTATCCAAATCGCAAATGTCGTCACAAGATATGGCGAAAAGACTCCATTTGTTCGAAATGTCTTCTGTTTAGATACCACAAGTCTCATCGTAAACACCCAGATATTCGAATACGAGCGGGAGGAGAAAATGCTCATAGAATGGCGGAATTTCCTTGAGAAAGTTGACCCAGATATCATAATCGGGTACAACATTTCCAATTTTGACTTTCCTTATCTTCTAGATCGTGCAAAGCACCTAAAAGTCGCTGGCTTTGACTACTGGTCCCGTCTTCACAGTGTAAAATCTGTGGCGAAGGAGGCGAATTTTTCTAGTAAGCAGATGGGAAATCGAGATACCAAAGCAACGAACACAAATGGGCGGCTACAGCTAGATCTTCTACAATTGATCCAACGAGATCACCAGCTTAGAAGCTATACCCTAAACTCGGTGTGTGCTCAGTTTCTAAACGAACAAAAAGAAGATGTCCACTACACAATGATTACCGAACTCTTTAACGGAACTCCAGAGTCACGACGAAGATTAGCAGTGTACTGTCTAAAGGATGCGTATCTACCACAGAGATTGATGGATAAGTTGTCTTGCCTTGAGAACTACACAGAAATGGCGAGAGTCACAGGAGTACCTTTCAGCTATCTTCTCTCGCGTGGGCAGCAGGTCAAATTCGTCAGCCAGCTGTTCAGAAAGGCACTCGAGCAGAAGCTGGTCATTCCAAACCTCCGATCTGATGCATCTGATGAGCAGTATGTAGGTGCCACAGTCATTGAGCCAACGAGAGGTTACTATAAGGTGCCCATTGCAACTCTCGATTTCGCCTCTTTATATCCCAGCATCATTCAAGCCCATAACCTCTGTTATACTACGCTGCTCAACAAGACTAGCATTGATCGTTTGGGACTGAAGAAGGACGAAGACTATATTGTCACACCAAACGGTGATATGTTCTGTACAGCCAAACTCCGGAAGGGTCTACTTGCACAGATTTTTGAAGAACTTCTCTCTGCTAGAAAACAAGCCAAGAGAGAACTGGCCGTTGAGACAGATCCATTCAAGAAAGCTGTATTGAATGGTCGACAACTAGCTTTGAAGGTTAGTGCTAACAGTGTTTATGGTCTGACTGGTGCAACCGTTGGAAAACTACCTTGCTTGGCTATCGCTAGTAGTACTACAAGTTATGGAAGACAAATGATTGAGAAGACAAAGGAGGAAGTCGAGGCAAAGTACACAATTGCAAACGGTTACTCTCATGATGCTCAGGTTATCTATGGTGATACGGATTCCGTAATGGTGAAGTTTGGCACGAAAGATTTAGCAGAGTGCATGAGGCTTGGCGAGGAAGCCGCACAATACGTCTCATCCAAGTTCATCAAACCCATAAAATTGGAGTTTGAGAAGGTCTACTTCCCCTATCTCCTAATCAACAAAAAGCGATATGCCGGATTGTATTGGACGAACCCAGAAAAGTACGACAAAATGGACACCAAAGGTATTGAAACTGTTCGAAGAGACAATTGCCGTTTAGTGCAGAACGTCATTGAGACTGTGCTAAGGATGATCTTGATCGATCAGGACGTTCAAGGAGCTCAAGAGTAAGCATAATCCCGACTGTTAAAATACTGAAACTAATATGCCACACAGCTATGTCAAAGATACCATTTCGGATCTTCTACAGAACAAGATTGATATGGCCAAGCTTGTGATAACAAAGGCCTTATCGAAAGCAGATTATACAGCAAAGCAAGCACACGTCGAGCTCGCGGAACGCATGAGGAAGCGTGATGCCGGATCAGCGCCCACATTGGGAGACAGAGTGGCCTATGTGATTATCAAAGGTTCCGCAGGTGCAAAAAACTTTGAACGGTCAGAAGATCCAATCTATGTTCTTGAGAATAACGTGCCTATCGATACGAAATACTATCTCGACAATCAACTGGCTAAGCCACTTGGTCGTATTTTCGAACCCATACTAGGCGAGACTAAAGCAAAATCATTGCTCACAGGAGACCATACACGCTCCGTCTCTGTAGCAGCACCATCAGTTGGCGGCCTTATGAAGTTTGCTAAAAAGACACAGACTTGCATGGGCTGTAAGAAGCCCTTAGTTGGAAAAGAAGAAAGTGGCGGAGCCGTCTGTTCAAACTGTGCACCACGTGTGGGCGAGCTTTATCAAAAAACCCTAAATAAAGTCTCGGACCTAGAAGTTCGATTTGGCAGATTATGGACCCAGTGCCAAAGATGCCAAGGAAGTATGCACTGCGAGGTTATTTGTAGCAGCAAGGATTGTCCAATTTTCTATATGCGGATGAAGGCAAAGAAGGATGTGGAAGACGCAGGAAAGGAACTTGTGAGATTCGATCATGATGCTGCAGCGTGGTAAGGGGATCTTGTAAGAAATGGCGTTTATGGGCATATACTATACTATATAGGTGTTAAAGCCGGCGCTCTCTGTTATTTGAAATGAAAAACGATATCCGTTCTTTGCGCTCATAATTAGTACCACCTCCCTCGTTTGCACTAAACTTGTCATTGCTGTTATCATCATGATTGTAGTCGTTATAACTTATATGTGAAAAGGAGAACATAGAATCTGAATTAGAAAAATTGGTAGAAATGATTTTGGTCTGACGGCAAATTCGAAGAACATTTATATTGAATAAAATAGTTGTTGTCATTATTAGACTAACAATCTGTTTCATAGAGATACCCAGGTAAACTAGCAAAATTTCGGCTTTGGGGTATCCTCTCCTTTGTTATTATCAGGATAGTCTCGGTGGGATTCGAGTTCACAATCTGAACAAGACTCCTAATCAAAGGGCCCTTTGATAGATCGCGAAATCCAGCTGAACAATTGAGACTGAGATGAGAAACAAAGAAACAAATTGTGATTTATAATGCTGGAGAAGTGCAAAACCAAGATGATATCCCTCCCAATTCGTCCGAAATTCTTAGGCTAACAATACACAGATATCCATCCGGCATGTCAACATCTCATGGCCATATTACTATGGACCAGCCTAGTAATATCGACAATTCTACCAGTGCAAGGAATTCACCCTTCGCGACCCGACTCCAACGTCAATTTGAAGCTAACAAAACTCTTATTCCTGCGAATACTGAGGACTGTTCGATCTGTATGGGGCCATACAGCGAGCCTGGCACAGACCATGTGAAGGCCATGACGATATGCGGGCACTTTTTTGGCCTCGGCTGCATAAATGCTTGGATACGCTCCGCTGCCGAAAATTGTCCTATGTGCAGACGTGATCTTACCTACGAGGATTGCGGGCATTATATCCTAGCCCGGGAACACGCTCCTCCGGCGGCAACTGTATCGGAGAGTCCTTCTCTTTGCCTCGACTGCGAGATCAATTTAGGGGGTTCAACTGCTGCCGCTGAGGTAATGTTCGAGGAGAGAGCTAGAGAGAGGTATATAAATCGAATTTACCAGGCGGAGAGAAGAGTTGACGTTACTGGCTCCCCTACGTCAGTTAATTTGTGGAGAGAGCTGCTGCAGGATTGTGAGGAAAAGCTCGAGGTTTTGAGGGCGGCCGCTATATTAGAAGGATTTAGTTCTTCGACACAGCGTATTCACACGTGGGCGTAAGGAAGATGCTAGATTATTGAGAATGACGTCGAATGCAGGTTCATTTAGGCCTTGTTCCTGTTGATAGTCTGAGTAGGCATCTTTTCAGTAAAGATATAATGGACCTGTTATTTTTTGTTTAGTAATCTTTGAATTCTCCCAGCAGTGTAATCTGAGACCAAAGAGTGACTGTGTAAGCCAAGCCATAGGGATATATTTAACCCGCCCGTGTGGAGGTGAATTCGTGAAAACACCTCCCGAAGTAATGTTGCATGCATCTTGCATGGGTTATACGGCCGGACGATTCGTCCAAGAGGATGATCGAAACTGAGGCATTTTTGTATCACCGTATACACATTGTCGCATCGACCCCAAACACGTGCTCTATTGAACCCTCTTCCTGAATCATACTTCTAATCCATGTGCGTCCACCTTCGACGGTTCGAGCTCCGAATTTCACCACAGTACAGCCTCTGACCTTCGCTGCAGACCAGAGAACGCCATCCTCCTTTTCCTGATTTAGACGGCTAGATCTCCAGCTAGCTTCCCGAGATAACTTAACTTCTCCATCCTTCTCGACCGCCTCATCTGATCTGAAGTCTCGGGCTCCAATCCGAGGCAATGCTGCGAACTCTTTCATAATGAAATCCGCTAGTGCATCCATAAGTGGACCTTTGAGGATTAGACTTCCGAAAAGAGAGATTCCATGCATCTTCTTCTGCAACGACACACCATCACGTGACGTATCCCCTTCGAGTAACACATTGTCTCTCAAAAACAATCTCTTCTGCTTGCCCGTATCTCTTGCACCCCAGATTTCATTCCGGCTCTTGCAAGCATCAAGATCCCAATTTTCTCCCCTTGCAGAACGACCATTTGAGACCCAGTCCAATACACAAAGAGACGCTCCTTCTACTAAGGTAAATGACTGGTACTGCTCATACACACTGCCTTGAAAAGGCTGGATGGGATCTGGAAGTAGGCATAGTGCTGCTCCAGCCTGAATCATCACATCGAGATTTTGCCGCGTCACAATTTCACGTGTTCCAGACTTGAAGATCTTCGTATATCCTTGGGTAGCGATGCTGAGCTTTGCCCCGGGCTGGACCTTGATCTGCAAGTTTACTTGATCCCCTCCCACGAGGCCACCGCCATAGGTCAAGAGGAAGACAAGAACACTCTTCTGTGATGCAGAAGGGGACGGGGATATAAGTTTTAGAGGATATTGATAAGTGATTGTGGAAAGTCCTGAGATACCATGCGGCAGCAATTGAACCACAAGTCTGCCTTCTCCTGGCACGGACGTTGAGGCGGGGAAAGGAGAAACCATATCCTCACTAATGCTTGTACGTGATGAGATATCTGAGCTTCCAAGAATACACTTAGAATAGGCAGATAGACTGACTATGGTTTAGAAGATCATCACAACGCCAGACTAGTATAGGCGGAATGCTCTCGTTGACTTCTCTTAAGATTTGACCGTTGAGATCATTTACTCCTCAGGCAACGACACTAGTCCATAATTAGTGCTACACGTCTCCTGCCCGCATCGCGAGACTCGTCAATTCGCGATACTCATTTTCAACGTGTAGGTTTAACGCGCCATTACATCCTCCACGTTCGCGCCGTGATCTTAGAACTTTCCGACCCCACTATCAATGCCCCCGCGACGGCTGCCCCTCATGGAGATTTCAAAAAATAACGCGATAGCTTCTTCAAGTAACGCGACCGAGAGTAGAAGGAAGAGTGGACGCGCTGTGCGAGCGCCTGCGAAGTTTGTTCCCGATGCGCCATCGTCACAACAGGGTAGTGCAAATGGCAAGAGAAAACGTAACGGTGCAGATGATGAAGAAGATGAGGAAGAATCAGAAGAAGAAAGTGACGAGGATGACGAGGGCAGCGCTGATGAGGAGGAAATTAGAGAGGTGAAGAAGCGCGCGAAGACTGCAAGGAAGCCTGCCGTGAAGAAGGCGAAGCTTAATGGGACTGTTTTGCATACAGATGATGCCCCTGCTATAAGACTGCCAAATCGACCGAAGAAATCCAAAAAGGTGGCAATCGCAGATGCAAATGCTGAAGGCTTGTATGGTTAGTTCACTCGAGTTGCGGATATCTATTAATGTAGAAACTAATTGAGAATTTACAGCTGCAATATTTACGAGCGGCGACTCTACGGATGATGTGGCCGCCGAGTGGCTTAGACAGTACGAAGCAGATAACACGGCAGCTATGGCGGACCTCGTAAACTGCGTCCTGAAGAGCGCTGGATGTGATATCAAAGTTACAGAGGATGATATCAATGATCCCGACAATGTACCTGGCAAGATTAATGACTTGCAAGAAGAGTTTAAAGACGTAAGCCATTTTCTGACATAGCATCTGATGAATCTTGAAGCTCATATCCTTGCAGCACGCCTCAGAATACCCCTTAATATCGAAAGCTAAGAGCAGTCATGCCTTTAAATTGTCCCTCACAAGCTTCTTCGAGTCATTAATTGCGACCATGCACGCGTCGGCCGTTTTGTACGACGACATAGCTCTGATTGAGAACATTCACCTCTGGGTTACAACCATGTCATCATCCTTTCTCAGACCCTTTAGGCATACGGCGACAGTAGTTGCTCTTGCGGCTGCTACCGGATTATGCGAGGTGGCAAAGGAGCAAGCAGAGAGTACTGCCAAGCTGCTCCGTCAACTTGAGACAGAGAAGAAAAAGAAAGGCGCGAATAAGGGCAGAATTGAGACTTTCCAACAGAAAGTTGATCAAGGAAACCAACGTCGGGAGATGTGTGAAAATACTATCAGAGATTTCTTCGACACAGTGTTTGTGCATCGTTATCGAGACGTTGACGCAAAGATCAGGACCGACTGTATTGAAGCGCTTGGCCACTGGATCTTGACTCTCCCAAAAATATTCTTCGAGGGCTCTTACTTGCGATATCTCGGATGGCTGTTATCAGATCAAAACGGACCTACGAGGCACGAAGTCATAAAGCAACTTGAAAAGATAATGAAGAATAAGGACAATATCGGGGGAATACGATACTTCATCGAACGATTTCGCCCACGTATTGTGGAAATGGCTGCACGCGACTATGAGATAGGCGTACGGGCATCCGCAGTGGATCTACTAGATATGATCAGAGAAGCTGGTATGCTGGAACCAGACGATATTGATGTCGTAGGGAAGCTTATTTTTGACACTGAAGCTCGTGTGCGCAAAGCTGTTGTTCCCTTCTTTGTCGAAAACATCAAGGATCTTTTTGAATCAAAGATCGAGGAACTAGGCGGAGAGGAAACTCTAGACGAGGCTTTCTCTTTAAATGATGACGGCCATGAGAGCCCTTGTTCTGGATGGATCAAGCTGAAATGTCTTGCGGAGGTTATGCTGAACTACGATTCGGAGAATGTGGAGGACTCTGATGACCAAGGCGTGATTGGTGAGAACTCGCTCAATCCAGCTGGGTTTGATTCGAGATACACACTTGCTGCTGAAGTCTTGTATGACAGGATGCCAGAGGTGAAGGATTGGGAGATGCTTGCAGGCTACCTTCTCTTTGACCACTCGAAAGCTCCCTCGTCAACTGGTGGTGATACACAAGCCGCATTCAAGTTAGAAGAGAAGGAAGAGATCATTCTTCTTGACATCCTTAATGCTTCTGTAAAGCTCGGTCTTGCACAGCCTGATGAGCATGCCAAATTCAAGGATAAGTCCAAAAAGAGAGCAAGGATGGACTCTCGGGAATCCCAGGAGTCCACAGCCCGAAAGCTTGCTGTTCTTTTACCTCGCCTTTTAAAGAAATTTGGGGCAACCCCGAAAACAACCATAGCAGTACTTCGACTTGAACACCTTCTGAATCTGGAGGTATTTCAAGAACTGCGACAGGATTCAACGGCTTATGCAGACCTACTCTATGAGATCAAGACAAAGTTCAAAGGGCATGCAGACCATGCTGTTCTTAAAGAAGCTACTATTGCTCTCCTGCATGCACAAGCTTATGAAGACCTTGAAGAGACTACCGAAGAACAAATGCAATCACTGTGGGAGGATACTCTTGGCGAACTTAAGAAACGCTTCCCAAAAAGCACGAAAATTACAGTTCGCGGCGACTTGAAGATTGCCCTTCTCTCTGAACTCGCGAATACACTGAGTCGCATTAGTAATCTTGCATGCATTAGCAATCCCATTGAGCGCTTCGAGACTGCGCCTGCTACGAAGTCCACAAAAGGAGGCCCTCGAGTGAACATGGTTCCTATAGATATGATCCTCGAAATTGTCGGTAGAGGTGTACTTGAAGCCGCTGATCCTGATATCGACGAAGAAGAAGACCGTCTTGTTGCAGCTGCAAGTCAGTCAGCTCTGTTTTATTTCATGTGGAAGGCTCGCTCTCTAACGCAGTCTATCGCTGCTTCTGAGAAAATCCCCGACTTGAATGTTGACGAACTCAAAACGCGCATTGAATCATTTGTAGCAACACTTGTTATGGTCCTTTCATCACGAGCCGGCTTTGATGACTTGCGCCTCCTTGCGACTGGAACTTTACTAGATGTGTATAATGTCTTTTCTTCTTTCCGACCTAGTAAACCGAAGGCTAAGAGCTCAGGAGCGGGTATGGATGCCGATGAGAACGACCAATACGCCCATGTACGAACACTTGTAAGCCATATCGAGCCAATAGTTCAAGAAGAGCTAACCTCAATATTCATTGGGGCTGAGAAGCAATATGCGAAGAGAATAAGGAAGAATCTAGAGGCTCCCGCGGATGATGATGCACCCGAGGATGTTGATTCCGACCCTGAAGATGACGACGAGGAGGAACTTACCGACTTTGAACGACAGGGTGAAGCATTAAAGGCTGAGCGTACACTCTGTGAGCTCACAAGTAAACTTGTACTTGCGATTCATGCTGGTGTCATTGATGCTGTGGGGCCGCTGAAGGGCAGATTACGCTCTCGTATTCTGCGAAACCGCAATAAGCTTGGCCACAATTTTTCAAAGATTGTGGCTTATCTTGATGAGACTTTTGCGAAGGGTGGCAAGAAGAGCAACAAGAGTAAAGTCCAGCAAGCTGCAGCTGCATCTAAGAAGTTGAAGAGTGCCGAGATAGTTGTTGAGGAGGAAGAGGACGAGGAAGAAGAAGAGGACGAGGAACCAGAAGAAGGAACTGTGGAAGACCTACGCAGGAGGGAATTACTGGATGATGACCCTCCAATTAGCGTGGATGAGGATGCTGATGACGACGCTCTACCGGCTGATGAAGACGAAGATGAGGTAGTAGGCGACTAGTGGGTTCTTCTCAATGGGAGTTTGGTGTTCTTCTGTAGGATAAATGGGGTTTACTCTCGACCGGAGTACGTTTTTTACGAGATTGATTTCTGCGTTGCTTTGCCCGTATTCATTCATAAGCAGCAAGCGAAGTTGTTATGATACATAGCACATGAGTTTGGGTTCCAATTCCACCTTATTCAGCCGTTATATATCCACATTTATAATCTATGGTCATGATCTTGAGAAGTGATTCAAGTAAGAGAAGTGACTCAAGTAAGAGAAGTGATTCAAGTAAGAGAAGTGATTTAAGTCAAGGAAGAGACTTCTATCCAGAGGAGGCGGTAGAAGAAATGACGAAATACTTTGTTAAAAGGCAATTAGCTATATATAGACAAAGCGCCCCCCTGCCAGCTATCAGCAATAGGTTCGTTCCTGCCGAATTATAGCCTATGCCTTGGTGTTCTGTAGGCTCCTCCATCTCGCCTGTGATATTGCTGATAGCTTTAGATCAATACCAAACATCGTTATCCAATTGAGTGATTCAAATCTTTACATGTGTCTCATTCGTGAGGACGTAGAAAATTTACAGCCACCATCAGCACCTCGAGCTACAGGGGGAAATACTTGTCTGGCATCTTAAATGACCTTTGCTCATTAAAAATTGAAATTAAGTGTCAAGAGCATCTCTTGTACCACAAACAAACAGGAGATTTCGAATCTAGTATTCCTGCCATTCCTGGTCCTCAATAGAGACTAGGTATAAAACATCTTCTGATATCATTTACTTCTGACTTGTCAAGAGCACTCCATCAAAGTCTGATATCTTGAATTACGTGATATAGATACTGGATACGGAATTGTGATCCACTATTTCTACAGTTGTCTAGTGCAGCTCTAACAATCACGTCATATTCGAACACTTATGAGATATGTATGAACTATTGCATTCATCTCCAGCAATTCTCTATGAACACATCCACAGAGCTATACTATTTGACGCAGCCACTAAGCTGACGTCAATATTTTAAGCAGGAGCTTTCAAGCTACCATACTTTCTTCTCATAATTCTCCCATAAACCATCGAATTCATTCGCGAACAGGAGCTTTCAAGCTACCGTATCCGACTTCAAAATCATAGAGACGCCTGATGTGACGTGCCGGGGTGTTGACAAAAGGGGAATACATGACGGTGAATCTTTCGCTAATCGTTGGTCACATCGAGAAACTGGGTGTGGTAAATCCTTTGATATGGATTGTGTAGTGGTGGGTGAAGATGCATACAGTGTTGTAGTTGATAGGGGAGCGAGGGTTGGCCATATATGGTCGGCCATGGGACAAATTTGGGTTCCGGGGACACTCTATTAATAGACCAACTGAGCCAAAGTTGATCACATATCCATTGAATCTCCGCCGTTGGCGAAGTTGAAACCACCAGATTGACCTTGTGTGCCGAATCCGAACGTGCCATTTGCTCCTTGAGCTTGAGGAGCGGCCTCCTCGTCAACGCCGTTCTCTTCTTCATCAGAAAAGTATTTCTCAATCATGTTGTATGCCTTCATATAAATTTCCTCGTTGGCATTAGTCTGACAGTCATGGATTTTCTCCATACCATTGCACTCCTCAATGAACAGGGCGTAACGGTTGATGCTACCCTCCGTACCTTCGCCTGCAGCATCCTTGTCCATCTCTCCGACCTTAAGGATGTTCTCCAAGCCGTCGAGTGCAACCTGGATGATCTTGTTATCCGGGCATGCCAGCAGATCACAAAGAGGTTTGATGCAGCCTTGGGCAACCAAATAGCGGATCTGCTCTGGCTTCTGTAGACCACCAGAAGTAGCGTTGGAGATCGCCCAGCAAGCCTCCTTTCGAGTCTTGAGGTCGCCATTGGAGAGTAGGTGGATGAGCGGTGGGATGATGTTTGCATCAATGACAGCTTGGATTTGAGTGGAGTTTCCAGCTGTGACATTAGAAATAGTCCAGCAAGCCTCCTTTCGGATACCATCCTTGCTAGAGCTTAACAATGACAACAGAGCCGGGAGAGCACCACAGTTGATGATGACCTGGGTCTGGACGTCATCGCCAGTGACAATATTACCAACAGACCTAAGGGCTGGAGTCTGAACTGATGTGGACGCGTGCATGAGTAGCTCTACAAGGCGGCGGGGAATACCGGCCTCGATGACAGCTTGGATTTTATCATTGGCACCATCTGAAAGATATGAGATAGCCCAGCAGGCATCGATCAGCACTTCGTCATCAAGTGAGTAGACTAGCTTGGCCAAAACAGGGAGAGCAGGTAGAATCTGCTGTAACTGTTAGTAGACTGAACCAATTGTGGTGGGCTAGGGAGACTTACGGTGTTCCAGTCTGGCTGAGGAGTCTTTCCACGGCAAAAGTTGCTCAAAGTCCAGGTCGCATTGCGTAGCATAGAAAGCTTGCGGCTGTCACCTAGTAGGTTCAAAAGTGGTTTGAGTGCACCACAGCTCAGAACATAATCTCGGCATGATGGACTATCACCTGCGATATTTCCTAGAGCCCAAACTGCTTGCTCTCTAACATCTGGCTCGTGGCTACCAAGCAGCTCTACAAATATAGGAACAGCACCGGCCTCGATAACCACCTGTGTTTGCGCTGCAGACCCAGACGCAATGTTGGTAAGAGCCCATGCTGCCTCAAATTGTACAAGTGTATGCGGTGAGCGAAGGAACTCAACAAAACGGCTCACTACTCCAGTCTTGATAACCTCCTCGATTGGTGGATTTCGCTCCTTCGAAAGAAGTTTTCGGAATTTCGTTGTAGCTTGAATTTGGGCATCGATGTGCTCCGAGAAAACTCCTTGCACCATTTGTGGGAGGTCTTCGTTTAGCTAGATTGGAAGTAAACATGTTAGCATTTTATTAATAGATTTTGAATTGAATATGAGATGCTGTCATGACATGAGCAACGTTGGCACGTCCAAAACGGATACCAACGGATGCTCAGTGCGAAGCGAAAATCTCCCGTTCGCACCCCACTGTGGGGACTAGGCAAGGTAAACAAAAGAAAAGTGAGATGGTGCAAATTTAACATCGCATTTTACACAAATGTACGGTGGAAATTATAGCGGAGTTGTGAGGTGGTGAAATGGTAGGAAAGGAGGGGATGTGCTATCGGCATACCTGAGACTCCGTTGGTGCAGTGTCATCGTCACTGTCTGGTGCAGCGCCTAGAGAAGCACCAGGTCGAGAAGAACCATCTGCGCCTGTGATACCTCTTCGCTTTGCGAGGTTCTCCTCGCGCTTAGCCTTTCTGATCTCGACCTGCTGTTCTTCACGGCGACGTCTAAGCTCCTCGGGCTTGAACTGCCCTTTTGCCTTAAACTGCGTCCGTCGATGCTCCGGAATGTAACGTTCGGCCATCTTTGAAGGTGGGGTATTGTTGAACCTTGAATTAATCGAGGTGATTATCTAGCAGCGATCTGAAGAAGTGGCTCGCTGTGCCGTGGACGTATATTGCGATATGAACGTTTTCTAAAGAAGTGAAGATGTAGAAGGCGCTGGAGCCATCTCATATCCGGCCTTGGCTCACTCTAGCGGATATCCACGTGACGTAAGCGAAAATACTCCAAAGCTAAAATATGCAAGTCGAGATGGCATTCTTTGAACTTGAATGCACGCGAGATGAGGCGATAGATGTATTGTACATATACTGACGAACAGACGAGGGTCTGGATTACTAGTTATGATCATTTATCTTTGAGAGCCGTGCAAGAGTCCTGGGGCCGTGCATGAGTTGGTATAGCAGCACGCAATATCTCATTCTTATAATCACGAACCGTGTATAAGGAGTAGTTTAGTATTGTGCCGAGCGGCTAGTGGGATACATCGAGAAGCAAAGCTTTCTCTGGGATTCTAATGTAGGTAGTTAATCTCCAAGCAGGCCTTTGGGAGAAAAAGTTGGGAACCATGTGAGACCGTTCCTTCAATCAAGGGCAGTAGATCCACTCGCCCCCTAACATGTTTAACTTTAGCTTTCTACTACAGCAACTTAACCCTTAATTGGCTATCTGTAAGGATATCCCTTACATTTCATGTATTACTACTCTTCAAGGCATATTACAATAGAGAAGACTTTTACAATTCTATATGTGCCAGTGCAACAAAACTCATAGGAAATTTACTTGGCATTATTATATAGTTTAATATCAACTAGTCTAAGGGGATATATGATGAAAGCCAGTGGCTATATACTACATGCAAATGTTGTCTAATCTATAAAGTTTTTCACAGAAGATCCTGCAGAAGGGAGGGGTAGATCTAGATTTAAAGTGCATATAATAGGCGACCGCGCCAAGGGTTGACGCGATCCGACGCGTCCTGCATCCCGGCCATTTCACACGACATCCAGAACAAGCTTGGAGGGTTCTTTTTACCTGGTGTTCATTGCCTTGCATTACATACATTTGCGAAGCTTTTATTTCGGGACTGCGGAAGCATCGAAAGTACCTGAGATACATGCACAAGATCTAAGCGCACGTCACGTGAGTGCACTCTTCGAAGTCTACCAAGAGTGGCATTGGCCTTTCACTGCTTTATCCACAACTTTGATACAGTTGAAAAAATGGCAGCCATGGGAAGCTCTCAGATGCCTTCAGAAATCTCGTCTTCTGAGTTGCCACTTCCTCCACGCTTTGAATCGATCCAAGACATCTTGGATATGTCAAATGAACGTCTTGCAAGCAGTCCTATGGTTAATGTAATTGGACTGGTAAAAGACTACCAGCCTCCCGTTTCAACAAGAGGCAGCGGTAAGATATTTGTGCACTCACTGCCTTTAAGTAAGAATCTGATTCTTTGATAGATTGGAAGTGCACCCTCACAATCGTAGATCTATCTACGCAAGTCAGCTATGATTTTAAGATCATGAAAGTCATAATATTTTGGCCAGAGGACAAGATGCCGCGCATATCTGGCGTAGCAGATGTTGTTGTTATCCGCAATGCAAAGGTCGGACTCACCGCCCCTTTGGCTGATTCAAGATACATGAGGCTGACCATGCTAGGTTCAAATGTGGAGTGGATATATCTCTCTGCTTGCAAACTACTCGTCGGAGTTCCATATATTCTCTGCTTCTAAAATACCACTATGGCCAATAACATTCCCGCATCATTTTCTAAAGGCAACCTCCACAGGAGGTCGTCAATTAACGCCCGCGGAGACGAATTATGTGGTATGGCTTCACAATCATATCAACAGAGACATTTTCCCTACCCCTGAAGACTTCAGTAAGAAATCAATGCAAGCTATGGCGGCCAATGATAAATATAGTCTACTCAAGGACGTAAAGGCTGAACGCTTTTACGATCTTATTGGCGATGTTATTCGAGTCTTCGAAAGCGATGGCAGGGTAACGATGTACCTTTCTGATTATACTGCGCACTCACTCTTCTACAATAATACATGGGGTGACAATGGCGGAGATTCGCTTGCGCGGGATGGTGATGAGTACGGCTATACTAAGCCAAAACCGAAGAAGCCAAAAGAATGGCCTGGACCTTATGGGAAAATGGCGATTCAACTCACTATATACGACTCCCATGCAAGTTTCATCAGGGAGCATGTAAAACCTGGATATTGGGTAAGGCTCAAGAATGTGCACGTAAAGATGGGCAACATGGGAGGCTGTCTGGAAGGCTTTCTACGAGGGGACAGGGCTGCGCATGAAGGCAAGGTCCAAGTAGAGGTTATTTGGCCATCAGATGACCCCGATGCGATTGGTCCTCTATGGAAGGATGCGGTTCATCGCAAGAAGCAATATTGGGCAAAGTTCAAAGAACAGAAACAGAAGATGCTAGATGAGCCAAAAGAGCGGACCGGTAAGAGGAAAGCCGATTCCCAAGAATTATCGAAGAAAAACAGCAAGGAGCGTCGCAAAGAGAAACGCGCGGCCGCAGAATTAAAAGTAGCTGCGGTCGATGAGAAAATTTCCCAAAAAATGAACCTTAACCTACATAGTACGTTGGCATATTTGTTACCGTCTCTTTAACCACATAGTAACCCTTTCTCTAGTCAAGTGCAACTATCCAGACATCAAGCCAACACCACTAGCAAAGATCCTAAGTAGAGGAACCTCTATACTCAAGAACGACAAGGGTATTGAGTACACCCTGCCATTCATCAACGCCAAGTACCGATCCAACGTGCGCGTGGTGGACTTCTGGCCAGAAAGACTTGAAGAATTCTGTGTGGGCCGAAGACCAAGCGAGTTTGATATACTGTCAGACGAAAGTGGTGGCGAGTCTACTGATCCAAAAGAAGACATGCGACAATTCAAAGAGGGTAAAGGTTACGGTGGTCAAATGAAATGGAATTGGCGCTTTGCACTACTAGTTGAAGATGCCAGCAAGAAAGCTGAAACTTCCTCAGAGAAGATTTGGCTAGTCGTTAACACTGAAGCTGCGCAGATGCTACTTAATATGGACCCTGAAAAGTAAGTTACCTCACAATCCATACTTATACAGAAGATTGACAATATCAAAGTCTTAAAAAGGACCCAGAAGTCCTCATGGCCCTGAGAGAGCAGCTTTTCACATTATGGGGAAATCTCGAGGAGAAGAAGTCTGCATTCCTAGCGGCATTGCGTACCAAGGCTCTAGCAGAGGCAGAAGATCTTGAGCCATCAGATGATGAGGAAGAAAGACTCATTACAACCAGGAAGTCAGGTGATGAGCCTCCACCCGATAGCGACGATGAGAATGCATCTCCGCCAAAAGCTATGCCAAAAGGATCATTTGTAGGTACTGCTCTCTCTGAGCGCAATCCCAACGTCGGCCAGAACAGTAAAGAAAATATATCCGTGAGTGAGACCATAACCCAGGTTCCGGCTACAAATAAGGGGTTTACGTGCTGTATTCATGAATATGGCGTCAAGGTCAAGGAAGATAGCCTGGCGAGAGCTGATGCTGGAGAGGGGCTAAGATGGCAACGTGTATTTGGACTATTCGGTACGATGATCTCGTAAGCAGTTCGCATGATCGCATGATCGCATGAAGGAGTGATTATTGGAACGATTGTGTGCTTCTGTTTATGCGGATGGCGCTGGTGGCTTATATTTTGCCTTAGATATGATACCCCCTTTATTTAGAATGGAAAGTTCCGTTACAAGAACAGCCTCAATGTTCCACCCTATCCAATCCAAACCGGGAGTTGACTCCCGAAATACGCTATCGGGACTCGCTCACCTGGCACAAAGAAGTGGCAAGCTCCCCAGCAGAAAGCTCGCAACATCATGACCATCCACGCATCTACAACTTCCCTCTCATCTTCCATCCCGAATTCTTCCTTAGCAACCTTAGCTAACACCGGCAACTTCGAGATATACCTGCCAATCTGGCCTGCATATTTATCCGTAAGCCGCTCACCAAGCTTTCCCTCCTCACCGCCATGATAATTCCAGCCGAAAATACAGACCCGAAGATGCGCACCGAGAAACGACTGATAGTGCAAACGGCCCCTGGTGTGAAGATTTTCAAGAAAATTTGTAGCTTCATCAAAAAGGGTATTTGCAGCGTTCAAGTATTCTAGAGGCCGCCGTACAGCCCATGTTTCTGTATAGTCATGTGTATATAAGGTGGGGACGAGGTCTTCAAGCTTCAAGCGTAGACCTCGTAGCTGCCAGAGAACCCAACACGTCCATTGCCCGATATTTTGGTTGGACCAGTCGACCGATTCGGTAGGATAGGTCGGACCTCCTTTCTCAAGAACATAAACCTCAAGCATGTTTTCGAATATTCTTCTGGCCAGCGTACTCGTTGTGATACCAGTAACATTATCACTTGGGGCGGGGATTTGCACGAGTGGCGATCCAGAAAGACAAATTATGTGGGAAGTGAGTGCCACAAGATCTGCAACCGGGAAAGTAAAATCCTGGTCCTCTTTCAGGAGGAGCTTCAATGAAGTTCCGCAGTAATGACTATCATCAAAGATGTTTAATGCTGCAATAATCTCCTGCTGCGTGCCGGTAGTGAAACCTTGGACTCCGAGCCGTCGATGTCCTCTAATGACTCCTGCTCCAAGGCGATCAGCAGCGGGTCCTACGATGTAGATTTCCTCTTGTTCTGTGTAAGCAGAGCCTGTAGCTGCTGGTGTCCACCATTTCCTTGGCCGAGCTAAGCTTTTGCCTCGTCCTGTGTAGCCATACTGTAAGAAGAGCCCTAGAGATCTAACCACCGTTGATGTAATCACGTGGGA
Organism: Aotearoamyces nothofagi; assembly: GCA_015345905.1. Lineage (NCBI taxonomy): Eukaryota > Fungi > Ascomycota > Leotiomycetes > Leotiales > Tympanidaceae > Aotearoamyces > Aotearoamyces nothofagi. Next base: position 22,870 of record JADDTR010000027.1, read on the forward strand.
ATGGCCTTCTGCCCTCATTATTCCTTCCTCTGGCCTGAAGTCCTTCCAACGCATTCCCATCCTCCTTGCTAGAATCGCAATTACAGACAGTGTCGTCTTTGCCATTGGTCGACTCACATCTGGGGGCTGGAAATCCCATGATCTTTCTCGGAATATTAGTGCAGGGACGCGCCGCCATAGCATGGCTGCCTCTGGGGTTGTTTCAGCAGTATTTCTCGGTTCAACTATGACAGACTCCAATGATGATCTCGTTGCCTCATGAATCCAGTGAAGTAGTGGTAACCAGCTGACTAGCTCATCACTTTGGTTTTGTAGTGGATCGGTCGACTTCTTGCACCGACGCTTCAACCTATAAACTAAAGCCTCCTTCTCAGAGACTAGATCTCGTTGCGCAACTGCTACAGGATCCCATACCTCAACTGGAGGTATCAATGTCGCCTGCCGCGATGTTTTGTCGCCAAGTATTAGGACTTGACCTTCACGAGCTACCTGACCCCCTCTAGCGGACAGGCTACTGCCAGCCATAAATATCTCCGGTGTGTTATAAAAAGTCTCAAAACGAAACTGTCGCCAACGCCATCGGAGACAGGTTTTTGAAGCCCAGTCTCCCATAACAGATGATTGGCAGCGCCTGTAGCCATCTGCTGTTGCAAAGTATTGTTGGAGGAGCTGACCGACTGTAGTGATCATGGCTACAATGGAGATGACCAATGCCGTGACGGCGACATTGTCTGTGCTCGACATTTTGGAAGCCGGAATGATCCAAAAAAACCCGCCGTATTCCCAATAGAGTATATAACGAGCTTGATCAAGGAGATAAAAGGTTGCCTGCTCCGTAAAGTACAATGTAGCCCGACCGCGTGAATCTAATTGACTAGTAGAGTGGTGCTCCAAGTAGTCGTTAAGTGAGTCCATATATTGACCTATTTATATAGGTAATTTGCTCTATATGAGAGCATGATACTCATTGTCTAGCTAGTCATAAGGGGTTGCGTCAATAGAGTTTCGCCATACGGATTGAAGCTGACTGGACTCGCACGTTGATTGGTTACATAATCGTGGAAGACCAACGATAAGAGCGGAATAATATTACAATATTAGGAAAGCCGATAGATGATATGAATGATGCCTAAGAGATCCTAATAGCCTGTAAGCAAACTTTTAAGGGTTAAATTTTAAGAGTACTGGTTTCACATGGCACAAATCGGTAGATAAGAAGTATTGGCTTTCAAATTTCATTTATTTTGAATACACCATGCGAGCCCTTCGCTGCAATGCAATGAAACCCCAGACCCATTCCCTGAAGCAAAGAAGAAAGAACAACGTCTATTCGTCATCCTCATCCTCATCAGCCTCAATCGTGGTCTGTGCGATACCTAGAAGAATATTAGCATTCAACCTCACAGCAAATCAATCACTGAACTCACGGTCCAAATCACGCTGTCCGCTTTGGGTAATTCTTCGGCCTCCCTTGTCCTCATCACGCTCTAGAACACCAATCTTCTCCAGAGACTGGCAGACCTTTCGGTCGACAGATCCTGAAGCATCCACGTGGTGGGATGGGCGGGAACCACGGTTGCGGGTTGAACCGTGAACTTTGCGGAGACGACCGATACCGACAGTTTTGCGGAGGTAGACGTGACGGGCGATGGACGCGGCGCGAACGTAGAACCAGTCAATGGACTGGGGTGGGAGTTCCTTCGCAGGGCCAGTCTTGACGGTATCGACCCAACCTGGCAGAAGAATATGTTAGTCACTGGAATTTACACTGGCACTACCAAAGTAACGGTGAGTGAAAAGATAAAGAAGTCATACCTGGGATTGGGAGCTTTCCCTGTCTCTTCAAGAAGGCAGAGTATGCCATAATGAACTTTTGCGCCTGTAAACCCATCGAATCAGCTTCATTCCGTCATCAGAAGTCATTCCGACTCCCTCTCTCAAGCTCTTGTGTATTCTATCGCATCAAGGTTCGCATGAAGATCGAAGTCGCTGCCTCTCGGCGGGGCGAATTGCTCCTCAGAGGCTTATCTCTAGCTTCGGATTGTTGTGGTACCTACATCGACATCGCGAACTGAAACACCTCCGGTCATTTTGGCGGTTGTATTGTCGTTGGGTGAAGTTGTTGAAGTCGAATGCAGATGTAATTTTACGATTCACGATTCTGTGTGCGATGCTTCGCTTAACCCTATTTTCGCACTAGCAAGACTAGTGTATGTTGAAAAGTTGTTAGTCACGTGATCCGGCATGGCGGTGTAAATGATTATGTCAGCATCAATTCGATCCAATGACGCAGGACTCTGTAAACACGCTGCCAGCTCCTGTGGATTCGTTGGATAACCAAACGTCCGTAGGAAGATGCAAGCTTCAAATACCTAATACAGCCTGGCAGCGGCGAAGCAACGTTCTACTACAAATGGATCTCATACCACGGGACGCCGCATGATCTTCCCCGGAATCCCACGGTCATTTTGGCTGTCCGTCTCCGAGACTGGTAAATCAAGCTACTCTCCACAGAAGTCGCCAGGAGGGCACGATAGAAGCCACCATTGGCTACAGCCACTCTAAGAGGCTCTGTAAATTCCGGCGCTGGGCGGCTTGGCTTCATTTTGTTGGCTTGATACAAGAATGGCCACCTTCTTGCTACTGCCATGCAGCCTTTTTCTTACTTTTGCTACTGTTAATGCCCTGCCAGAGCTTATAAGTGGAAGTTTTTGGCAATTCCCAACTTCGACAAGTGATTTGGCATCTCGACGCTATGCAGTAACAATCTGGTTACGTCAGAACATTTCACGATTTACACAGGGAAATCTCAACGTTTGGGACATGGTAAAGGTTACTGCTCTCTGTGGAGCTGTCTCTGGGATTTGGTATCTTCAGCATCATCAGCGACGAACCAGTGTAGCATCATGGACATCGGCAAAGAAGCCAGACGTTTCTATTGAGAATGATGAATCTACAGGTTAGTGAGATAGAGTATGGCCCTTCAATCCGTAACTTACTCCTAGTTAGATGCCGAGACGACTGATCCAGGCTTGCTAAAAAAGCATTCCGAATTCAAATCATATGCGACGAGCTCATTTACATATCCCAACGTCCGAGTATTCTATCGAAGACACCCACAAGCGGACAAGCTCCCCACAAAACCGGCCCCATTACCTCTACTCGTATTTATCCATGGTCTTGGAGGATCTGTTGCACAGTTCAATCCACTGTTGACAAGTTTGGTAAATCTGGCTTCTTGCCTCTCAATCGATCTTCCGGGTTGTGGTCTCTCTTCTTTTGCACCAACTTCTTGGGATGCCTACACAACTGAAGCTCTTGCAGAACTCTTGGCTCAGATTATTGAAGAATACAGAGAAAAGGATGCAGGGCAAGGTATAGTTCTCATAGGGCATAGTATGGGGTGTTCTCTTGCTGCATTAATTGCTTCGCAGAATTCATCACATCCAAGTGTTTTAGCTGAGCATGCCATGGGACTAGTTGCTATCTGTCCGCGTAGCGAACCGCCGAGCGAAAAAGAAGTTGCTCTATTCCGAAAGCTTCTTTGGATCCCGGGGCCGATTTTTGATTTATGGCGCCGATGGGATCGACGTGGAGGGTTTGAGAGTGCCAGCGTCAAAAGATTTGTTGGGGCTGATGCTGACCCGGAGACCAAAAAGTTACAGTTCAGGTTCAATGAGCAAAGTCGAACGCCGGTTTGGAGGCGTATGGCATCTGGAAGTCTTCCAACTTACCATGACGGCATAGCAGTGGGCGGGTTGCCGGGTAAGGAAGTTTGGGCTGGCCTTGACATTCCTGTCTTCTTGGTTGCAGGCGAGGCAGACAATGTGACAAGTCCACTGGAAATTGAGAAAATCGCTGCATTCTTAGGAAAGTCACATCCGGTCCAAATAGAAGTGGATGAGAAGAGCGAACCTATTATCGACTCTGCTGCGCCAGTTGACATATCTAATAAAGAGTCGACGCCGAAATGTTCTGCTCATGCGAAGGCAAATTCTATAACCGATGAAGATTTTAAAGAGAAAGAGGACATCCGTTCCGAAAATCAAGAAGTTGGCTATGAAGATCCATCAACGCCACAAGAAACGCTTTCTGATATTCCACCTCAACCCGTTAGGCCGAAGCGAGTACTGAAAACATCGATCCTTCCTGCTCCAGCCTCTCACGCACTGCTTTATATGCCATTGACGGTGCGAACACTGGCAGGCCTTATATCCGATTTTTTGTGCTCACAAGTGTCGCCTCGTTTATCTCTTGGGTGGCAACTTCAGTTTCTATCCACTTCTGGTAAATGGGATGTGAAGAACCTTGCAAAGTGGCAAGCTGTTAAGCCAGTCTCGGACCCTATTGCTGGTATTTTCCGAGCAATGAAGACTCTTCGAGAAGTGGATGACTCGCACTGTCCAGAAAGATTCGTCAAGGATTGGGGTGATCAAATCAAGGACATCATTGACATTAGTCATGAAAGCCCTGTGTACGATCCTCGCGGGCTGGAGGATGGGGGCATACATTATCATAAACTCCCAACTGTGAGCAAAATCCCACCAACAACCAATGAAGTCAGGGATTTCATAGCACTCGTAGACCGATTACGAGAAGAGCAAAAGAACCGAGCCATCGTAGAAGGATGGTTCTCACATGTCTATATCGCCGTTCATTGCCACTACGGTTTCAATCGAACTGGCTATTTCATCGTATGCTATTTAATTGAGCGATGCGGGTACAGCGTACAAGGAGCGTTAGATGAGTTTGCAGCAAAAAGACCGAAAGGTATCAAGCACGCCCACTTCATGGGTAAGTCTCCAAATTAATTAAAAGCCTCTTGTCAGTAACTAACCACACATTTTAGATCAATTATTTGTAAGATACTGTATTGGGTTGAAGAGGGCGCCAACTTTATGATAACACGAATTAATGACGGCGTTTAGAGAGGAATTGTAGAATCAGAAATGGATGGTCACTGGATTGTAGCTAGATGGCAGGGTGCTATTTCGAAAATTGAAATTTTTTGGCGCTCTATTTAGATACGTATGAATGTGACTACGACATTTTTTAAATATATTTTACTAACAAGTAGTCTCTATGACATAGTGAAAATTTACCTGTGCTCTTCTAATCACCTTAGAGCAGACTGTACAGCGACTTCTAGCAAAAAGATGAACGAAAAGATCTTGAAGCATAATTTTTAGTATATCTAAATAGCCCGTATTATATCTCTCTTCCTATTTCTCTAGTAAATACTGATGCTACATGCAAAGGGGAGGGGTTAATCAATTCATTAAGTCACATGACTCACAAAAAACGTGACATAATTTCAAAATCACAACGGAATTATCTTTCTTAATGACAAATACTTGAAGGGGGAATAAGTAATGCGTATGGGGAATCATCTGTTCTCTCCTATCTATCATGGACTAGTGCACATGTTGAAGAGTGACAAACGGAGGATTACAGATATTTACCACTTCGCATTCTTTGCCATCTCCTCGATCAAAGCCGCTCGCTCCTTCTCTTTCTGGTCCCAGTAGGCAGCGTTGTTAATAGCTATTGTGGAGCCCTGGCCACTGGCAGCATTTGCAGCGGCTTCATGAGAGGAGATGTATTTGACAGTGCTATCCTTGTGACGCCCAGCAGTATCCACCAAGCCCCCCGTAATCTGGTCGATAGCCTGCCTATACTGGTCGGTATCGCGGATCTTGCATTTGATGGCCTGTGACTCAGCGTGCTGAACAAGGGCGGTAGCAGATTGGTATATGCGCAAACATGCAGGGCATCGTAAATTCTCGTTCATATGGGCAGGGGACTTGAGATGCTGGTAGAGGCCTGTAGGAGTCTTTTGAAGCTTGCTACATACAAAACAATGTTAGTAGAAGGAAAACCAGATAGAGATGCAGAGTTACTTACGTGCAACCAGGATACGGACATCTGTACTTGCCAGTAATGATGTTGCGATACTTCTCGAGATCGAAACCGCGTTGATCGGGGTCATATGGATTCAATTCTTCCTTGACCGACTTCTCAACTGCGACCGTGTTTAAGAGCTCTAACGGTGGCCGAATTGGTTTTGGAGCATCTGGGAACAAATGGTGTTCAGCAACCCAGGCAATATTCTTTGGGGTGAGTTTATCCTGAGTGCCAGTCAAGAGATCCGGAATCTTGGAATCTCCGTCCTTGAACTTCTGGGTTGGAAGGACAGGAAAAGACTCTAGCATGTTGATGACAGGAACACTGCCCTCCTTATTCTCTTCACCCCAGACCTCCCAGCTTGGGTGGATGATAGGAGGATCGTCGAATACCAAAGGTCCCTCAAAATCATCATTGTCTAAGAGAGGCGGGGCTGCAGGCTTTGAAACAGCGACGGAGGAAGCAGACTCTGGGACTTTGTCGATTTGAGAGTTGTCCTGTCCAAGAACGTCGGATGGCTTTCGGTGGGCTGCTTTACTACCATGATACTGGTCTTTATTTTGACGACGTTTGTCGAAGTCTGCCTTGTGGATGACTGGGCATGCCTGCTGGTCGATATGTGCGATGTAACCTCCAACACGGTTAAACTTGGCATGGCATCCTGGGCAGGAAAGGTTTTGTTCCGCAGCATGCATCTAGAGTGTTTAGTAAGATGTGAAGAATTTGGATTTCGATTATTACTAACCTGAAGGTGGTGGCGTTGGAGTCCCTCGTCAGTGACGAAGTCCTGACCACAGATGGGACATGGAAGATGACGGTTTGATTCAACCTTGTGCAAAATGTAATCGTTCCAGGTAGAGAACTTTAGATTGCATCTACGACAGTACTCATACCCACTCTGTTGACTAGCGGGAAAGGAGGTCATGTTTATACCTAGATCGAGGCTGATGCCAGCCCTCCACTACCTGATGTGGGTTGTATATTGTGGATGGAAGAAAAGGCCTCGTATGGGAGAAGCTCGGCAAGTAGTGGATCTAAGGGTGGCACTCACTGGCAAAAGGCGACCAAGTGTAGCCTGGTTCAAGCGCGTACTGAAAAAAGGACCGGGCCATACCCCTTTCAAACATTGATAACATCAATAGGAATATAAATTTCTAGACGAAAAAACAAAACTTGGATAGGATTGTATCTAATATCAGACATCAAATCCTGTACAAATCTTGGGCCGTCTTGAATCATAACTAAAGATTCAATCTAGCTGTCAAGGAAGTGTCGAGGATCTTGATTTATATATATCCGCGGAGGAACACGATATACAGGTTAGGAATTGCATATTTTATAAAGAACTAAATATTTAAACACTCAGGATAACGGCGAGACACCTATAAGAAGCAGATCGAAAAAGCTAGACATTGACAGACGCAACTCTTTCATATAATGAGCACTAGCACTTGAGACGATTTTATGCTGGCCCTACACAAGTAACAAAGGTAAGAGAATATAGCGTTGCTAGAACCTCAAGCCTTTACACAAACTAATGTCTTAACCGTGGAATATATTCAACTTTGAAACCACACGGCCAACATCATTGTAGCACCACTGGGGCGCTGAGGAAGACACCTCCAGTATGCATTAGCGCAGTTAAGCAGTAGGAGCAGGGTAGATTAGTTCAGCTCTCGGATACTGCGTGCATAAATGAACAAGAAATTTAGAGTGGGTTTCAAGAGACTTACACTATGTTATAATACCGTCTTCCGTTTAAGTTCGAACGTTGATATTGGGAAGCTTAGAGGCCCATGGGTATGGAGGTTAAATAAATAACGGACACGGATAAACAACTCGCCGGCAGTCGTCAGCCACAGCGGCGCCTCGAACGCGACATCCTTAAATCGCTGTAACTGTATCCAACGTTCTTGTTACCCTTTCGAACGAAGAGTTTCTATACACATCATGATCTTTGAATACTGATGGCCACTCTTGCTGCTCCAAGTCCTTCTCAATCACCCTCGAGAATGTCGCGAAAATGGGCAAGAAAGTGTGAACGATACTGCTGCGTTGGCATAACGTACTTCCCGCTACTGTTCATCTACAGCATAACAACTTGGGCAGTATGGGTAGAAACATCCATGGGATTTCAACCGACAAAAAGCGCATGGATTGGTAAGTGTAGCAGCTAACTCGAGGAATCCAATAACTGACAAAACGTAGGCACCGGATCATCCCTCCTCGGCATTTTCCTTTATGTTATGCTCAACTGGTCATATACAACAGCTGTCTTCACACCTCCTGGCTCGACAAACGAAACGAACAATGGTTATAACTCTCTCCCAACACATGCCCCTCCAGCTGCTACATCCTTTACTGTGAAGTCGACTGGCGAATTGCGCTTTTGTAAGAAGTGCCAGGCACGGAAACCGGATCGAGCGCACCATTGCTCGTCATGCAGACAGTGTGTATTAAAGATGGATCATCACTGCCCATGGCTAGCTACCTGTGTTGGATTACGAAACTATAAGGCGTTTCTGCTGTTCCTTATATACGTCACGCTGTTTTGCTTCCTTTGCTTCGCTGTTTCAGGCGATTGGGTATACACCGAGATCCTCAGTGATGGACAATATGAAGAAAGTTTCATGCCGATCAATTATGTTATGCTTGCTGTTATAGCTGGCATAATCGGAATTGTCTTGGCTTGCTTCACAGGATGGCATATTCTGTTAGCCTCTCGGGGTCAGACTACGATTGAGTGCTTGGAGAAAACAAGATACCTATCGCCTTTGCGAAAGGCGATGCAACACCAACATATTGCTCAGCACCAAAGTCAAGGCGAAGACGCACCAGGCTACGGGCAACACTTAGTTGACATACATACCAATGCTCTTCCAGGAGTAACGCGGCCAGAGGAAGCCGAAGTATATCTTGAACAGAACGGATCAAGGGGCTTGCATGGCCCCCAGTCGTATGACGCCCTAGAGAGGATTAAAGCGAGGGAGAGGTATGAAGAATACCTAGATGAGCAGGACTCCGAAAAACTCCCAAATGCCTTTGACCTTGGATGGCGTAAGAATCTATTGCATCTGTTTGGGCCGAGGCGATTGCTGTGGTTCTTTCCGGTCTGCAACACAACAGGGGACGGATGGAGCTGGGAACCTAGCCCAAAATGGCTATCTGCTAGAGACAAGATCCGAGCAGAACGTAAAGCACAGCAACAGCGTGAAGCCGCTGCTGGGTGGGGAGTAGAGCCATACCATGGAAATAATACACATGTGCCAACTACTCGGGGTATTGGAGCTGGTCGTCACTACTTGACATCACCTGTACCAGCTGCTGATCGCAGATCACCTTCGAAAGCCGATCGAATACTTGGTCGAGATGCTTCTCAGTATGCCGATATTCCGGATGGATTCGAGGATCCCGTTCCCTTGGACATTTTAACGCAAACAAAAGATCTGGACGAGGATAATTATGATAGTAGCAGCGATGAGCGGGAAGCCCGGCATGTGAACCATGGACGTTTAAACAGCGGATGGGGTACGCAAAAGCTGGGAGGTGCGAGTGGACTTTTAGGAAAGGGTCAAGTGCCAAAGAACAACAGATGGTCCAAGAAGGATACAAGCAATGATGATGGGGTTGATTGAATTTTAGGGGATTGTATCATTACAGCATTATGAGGCGTTTATACGAGGCTTCTGCCAACCATGAGCTGTTGAGCGAGAATTCAGCTATGAGACTGTTTGTCTGAAAGAATTCCTGCTATGTGCCATATCGTTAACGTATTCATTGTATTACTCTTATCTATGGTACTCTATCTACTACCCGTCCAAGTTCTAGTTGTCAATTGTCAACGACAGCTTCTAAGAATCTCTCGACAAAGAAACATGCACTTTACATCCGGGTTTCTAATAGTAGCAGCGAGCTAGAGATGTAAGGAAATTAGAAAATGCTACAGGGGAATAATATTTAGTAAATAGACTAGCAATAGCAGAGTATAAACCTGCGTGCCATTTTGAGAGGATTCAGTCATACAATATTCGGCAATCGTCGGAGACTACTAACAGATGTAGCTGTCGTCTCTCTCCCCCCCTTCTTTCTTATATATACAAAGAAGCTCGCCTCAACAGCATTTCCCGACGGCGACAGTGTACCAGTCCAACGGCAGTATACTTAGACGACGGGCAGACGCCTAGCGAAGATTTTCTGTCTCGTGCTTAAATACTTACTTGGTGAACCGGATCAGTTTATAGCCTATCGGGCAAGCATTCAGTAGATCGAATTAGCCAGCAAGAGTCCAGTAGAGTATAAATCTTCTTGTCATTTCGTGAGAATCTAATCGCATGATATTCGACAGTAGTTACATGCTCTTCCAATACTGCGATGTCTTCCGATGGATATAGACATAGACATCGACTCACTGTCTCTCTCTCTCGCTTGTGCGTGAGATAGTTGCTAAACGATGAGGAACTACTTCTCTCGACCTTTCGACAGTGTCTCTCAACGGCGACGGTGCATTTATCCGACGACAATAATGTATCTGCCCGACGACAATAATGTATCTGCCCGACGACAATAATGTATCTGCCCGACGACAATAATGTATCTGCCCGACGACAACAATGCATCCGTCAGTCGCGGACAAGAGGGTTAGCCTTATTCTATAAATCGACATCTCGGACTGTCATCTCGCGAGCTGGCTGCCAGGATTTCCTCCTATGTGCTGGAGCAACTGAACTCTGAATGTCAAGATACAAGCAAGCAAGCACTATATATATATATATACGGTCTCACAAATGCAGCTGTGACGGATTAATGTATGCAAAATTCACCGCATTATATGAGCTACAGATACAACACGGCAATCTCTAAGCTAACAATCATAACGAAGAAACAAGTAAGATATTAGTGATCATCTAATTATACACCAGACGCCAGCCCGTCTCCTATTTCCTCTCCGGGAAATCCTGTCAAGGCAAAAGAAAAAGAGTTTCGATAAGAAGATTTTGGTGCGGAGGAATAGGGGGGAGGGTTTAGAGCGTGAGAAGGGCGAGAATAAAGAGCGCTAGGGCGCCTGTTGTGGCGGTGATCGTCGTCCTTCCGACGTCATTGATGGGGAGGTAGGTTGGACTTCCGGGCTTTATGCTCGAGCTCAGTCCCGAACCGCTTCCCGAGCCAGACCCAGATCCCAATCCTGAGCCTGAACCTGAGCCAGAGCCGGTGCCGTTTGTACTGGGAGTATAGGTTCCGTTGCTGTATGGTGTAGCGGTGGGTTCGACGGGGATGGTGACCGTGATGGTTGATGGACCGCCTGTGGGACCGCAGACGGGACAAACTTTGGTAGTGGTGCTGAGGGGGCACGTAGGGACGATTTCTTCAGCGCAACCACAGGCTGTTGCAGTTACGGGGACAGTGGATGTGAAGACTCCCAGGCCGCCTTCAACGCTGAGGTCAATGTCGATGTAGATGTCTGCGCTTCTGTTAGGTTGCTGGGCTTGGGTGAAGTGGATTAATTGGATGGAGGAGGAGGAGAGAGGAGAGGTTTGACTTACTAACTGTCAGAGAGACGTAGACTTGTCCTGCAAATAGGGTGACTGCATCAGGAGTACTGGGTGCACTAGGTGCAACAACGTCTGGAAGAGCATCGGTCTGGGCATACAGAGAGAAAAGTATGTCTGATCCACCTGGCACCTGACGCTTCTCATTGCCATCACTCTCGTGAGTAATGTTGTCAGAGGAGGAAGTGAAGCCACCACAGACCTCCTCTGAGCTACCTGGGCAGGGGATATCGCAAGTGCCGTTCACAAAAGGCAGGCCGGTCTCAGAGTCAATGGAGTGGGCGCAGTAACAGTCACTGGATAATATCAGTTATAGGGCCTTCAGATGGAAGAGAAGGAAGTACTGACTCTCCTTGCGTAGCGGAATAGTCATATGCCCTGCATGAAGCAATGCAGAACTCGTTCGTCATGCCAACAGTCGTGGCGACCTTGTCAAAAGTGGGAAAGGAGCTTTCGGAACCGATACAGCCTATGTATGTCCAGCTTCCGATAGATGGATAGTTCCCATTGGGCGGGGTGCCGGCGTTGGTCGGCACAGGGGCCGGGATGGTAATCATGGGAGTCGCCGATGTGGTGTTGAATCTCGGGTAGGGCACACTGCCATGCGAGATGGCAGCAGCAGGAGTTGCAAGGAGGGACATGACAGCGGCAAAGCCGAGATTCATAAAGAGTGACGAAGACATGATAGAGTCTGCTAAGAACAAAAGCGAATGTGTTGGGGGAAACGAATGTGGGCGGTAATGACAGCTGGAAGGGAAGGCTCTAGAGGGGATATCTGCGTAAAGGAGGAAGCAGAAGAAGAAGAAAAAGAAGAAGAGGCAGTGATAGAGATCCTTAAGTATATGATTATCATAATCCAAGTACGAGACGTGACTAACCAGACGAGAAGAAAAACATTGGTAAATATGTAGCTTTAAGAATGCTCATCTCGCTCTGACATTTCACAGAAACGAGGATCTCATAATTACAAGGCTGGATCTCAGCACCGTCTGCGGCGACAAGAAGTTGACGGCTGCGTTTGTTGTGTCTCACAAGCGCCACATCGCGCGGTTAATTCTGGTGATGAGCGCGGCTAGAGGAATGCTCGCACCGCGAGCGACGTTCGGGATTCTAGAGCGGGGATATGGGAATGACGAGACACTGTGCTGGCTTTCTTATCTACAGTCGACCTAGGGAATCGAGAAATGGACTGGGTGTTTCGGTGGCACAGGAAAAGGGGGTTGGGGTCTTTGAACATGCGTGCTTTTGTGCTGGCTATAGGATTCTCGAGATTTGTTGGAGGGGGATTGGTTGTGTGCGGCGTGCACTGCATGCCGAATATAATATGATGGATATGCTGGTCTTTGAATTTGGATCAGAGGCGGCAGAGTGGCGGCTGCGGGAGATGTGGAAGCTGTTGAGAAGACCTCCTATTTATACAGCGTAACAAGCCAAGTAGGGGTATCAAACCCCCCCTCTATCTGACAGGAGTATCGAAGCCTCCCTTTGACTCTCTCTCTCTGCATCTTGAGATATACATGCAACGTGAACAAGCAACATGCCTCGACTCAGCAAGGAGATCCCAAGCCGGTCCCTCCAACCCGCCTATCCCGATCCAGTTAAGCCCCATCCCCCAACCTCACCCCAAGTACATAAGCCCAAATAAGTCAGAAAGTCTCTAACAACATAGGTCAGTGGCGGTGGCTGGAAGAGGGACCAGCACTCAGGGCAATCTGATAAAAGAGATGGGACTACTCGGCAACAACGCCAACACACGACAATTCTCAGACGACTGCAATCAGAGAAGCGAGCTTTGGGCGGGGGATAAACAAAGTAAAATCTTCGGATTTTCTGTAGCCAGGTCCCGGATGGGATCTGGTGAGTCTTTTGCCTTTTTTATTCGGACTGGCATTTCTATATATATATATTTTTGCCATTTTTTGGGGTGGTTCGGCTAGATTGCTGAAAGGGGATGCATGTATATGAACGCGGTCTACTGTTATTCTTCTTCGAGAAGCCACAAGCGAGTGCAAGCAGTTGGGGCAGGCTCTTCCGAGATGCAGCGGTAGCGAAGGGGAGTAGGGAAGATGCCATACCCGTACCTCTTTTTTTATATATCAAGAACTACGGCTCGTCTCGATATCGGGATTATGCATCTCTGGAGTTTGAGATGCAGAGAGAGGTTTATGTACTGCATGTATAGTACAGAATATCCCTGTCTCTGGCTTGAAGTGTGGTGTCTGGATGGGGGGTGTAGATTTCTTAATAACCCTACTATATCTTGATTAGAATCAAAGATACTAAGTATATCCACACACCCTCTACAAGTACTGTATTGTACAATCTCTCCAGATCGAAAGAATACACACCCCACCCCCTAGACCGCCTTCCCCCTCAACTCTTCACCTCTCCGCCCCAACATCTCCAAAGACATCACCAGTTCCGCCCCGACAGCACATTATCTATTTCATGGGGGTTCCCCCCAAACCCCCATCCTCGCTACGCTCGCCATATACCACAAAACCCGCCTTATCCCCACCGCAATCCGAGCCCCTCCCTCCGTCTCCCAGCTCCCAACGAGCGCAGCGAGCCCGGGGGTTTGGGGGGCACCCCCTGAACCACGCCGGACGCGCACGTTGAGATATCCCCGGACATGCACAGCCGCGCGGCGAGGGGCGATCTGGCAGCGGTTATTGAAGTAGCTCTGTCATAATCTCTGCAATGACCTCGTCTCTATAATATATATTACACCGATCTACAGATGTCGGAATCTTTAGAAAGAGCTCTCCTCTTGGTACCAGCTAACTGGGGCTTGATAACTGATTCGATATGATTGGAACCTGCATTGGTAGAGTGCTCATTGTTACAGCACCGTCTTCCCTGAATGACGAACGAATATAGTAGAAGATCATCGGTAGCTTAAGGGCTTACGAGAAGCATAGAATTGATATCATATATACAGATATACACATCTGTAGCATAGATATATTAACCTGTCCTAAGCTATCACCAGACGTCTAAATCTAAAGTCAATAAGAGAGATCTATCTATTCATTGCACCCGTTATAATTAAGTAATGTAGACAGACACATCCACGGCGCCAAACATCCAAAAAAAAAAGGGAAAGATAAAAAGAAAAAAAAAGAGCAAAGAAAGAACAGAAAAGCCCACTCGACCCCAAAATCATAAACGGAGCCGCTCTAGCATTCTTCTTCAGAAGCACGCACATCAGCCGATCCAAACAACCCATCGGTTTAACCCCCCCCCCTCTCTCCACCAAGCAACCAACGCCACCTCCGCCTCCACCTCCGCCTCCACCGCCACCCACCTTGCCCACAACCTGGCAACCCCCATATCCGAACCCCGCAAAACCGCAGCTCCAGCACGTGTATTCCGATGATGCATTGAGAGGAGCGAACCCAATATATATGCAGTTCATAAGCGCACAGGAGAGCGGATTGAGCTGCGTCTGGCGCTGGGGATGTGGAGTTGAGGGGAGAGAGAGATGGGGCGGGAGGACGGGAGAGGGCGACGAGGGGCAGGGGCGGATGATATGATATGATATAATAGCTGGATACCGGAGGACGTCTCGTCGACGGGATGCATGCATGTCTCTCGAAGGCAGGAAAGCGCCGTGGCGGCTGGCGGCTCAACGTGCTGTATGTACCTCGTCTGCCTCTCTCTATCCCCTATCCCTATCCCTATCCGCAGTTGGCGAAATGACCGGCTGGCTGGCCGGGGAAGTAAGAAAACGTCTCAAGGGGGAAGAAGTAAGAAAACGTCTTTGCGAAGAGGGAAAAAAAAAGGGGGGATCCGGGCAAGCTCGGTTCAGAGAACAGAACAGACCAGATGCAGGAAGTACACATACACATACATACATCTCCTTTTCCCCGGCTCCGCGACTTCCTCGAATCTGCTGCAGGATATCTGCGTGTATATGTGTGTACATGAGTGAGTGAGGATGTCGGCAGGCGGGTTTAGATGGTGTGTTTGTATCTGCAGTCTGTATTTATATCTACATCAGCAGCAGTCTACGAAGAAAAAAGAAAAACACAAAGGAGAGCAATAGCTATAAACTAGCAGGAAGCAAGCGAGCTTCAGTCAGTTAGATAGACAGGGAGGGAGAGAGGGGATTCTTGTTTATGGGGATTGGGTCGGGTGGTGGCACTGGATTGGGAGGGGGGTTATGTGTATGTAATTTGACAACTTTATATATATAGTTATTCGTACATGTATATACGCCTAGATATATATATATACAGATACAGATGCAGATATATACACACCTACACCCGCACCCCCATCTCTTCTCTTCTCCATTCCCTTTCCCGTTCTTCTGTAACAACCGCTCCCCCATCCTCTGATAGAGCCAGCACTTCCCAGGTGAGCAGGCGAGCAGAGCAAGTAGAAATGGCGCAAAGGAGAAGAAGAGGCGAGCAGGCGAGAAAAGAGATGTGATGTGTAAGAGGAGTGCGAGGTGTGGAAGAGTGGAAGTGTGGATTGGTTGTTGGGTTGGTGTAGACAGGCAGGTTGAGAAAGAGAGAGAGACGAGGAATTGATTAACTGATTAACTGATTAATTAATCGATCAATCGATCAACAACAACCCAACCTACCTACCCAGCCAACCCAACCCAACCCAGCCCACCGAGTGATCAAGACAGCTACCCACCCAACCCCATGTAACCTGCCCCAGAAAGAACGCACACCAAGAAGCATATACGCAAGCGCGTAGGATGCGAGTCGTGCTGGGGCCTTTCCTTTCCTTCTGTTCTCTTCCCTCTCCTTCCCTATACCACCGTTCCCTATACTTTTCCTTCCCATCCCATCCCACCACCATACAAGCCAGAGTCCGCCGTCCGTATAGCAGCGACGGCTGGTCTTCCCGTGCAGAATCCGGGGAGAGAGAGGGAGGGAGAGGGAAGTACTGGCCGTGGTGTCTCTGTAGGGGGGAGGGGGTGTGGTGTGTATTTTGGATAGATGGGGTATCATAGTATAGCATAACACAACACAACACAACACAATATAATAAGCATCCATCTCTATCCTCGCTATATACCGCCTCGTCGCTTCTGCACCAAACCACACCACACCACACCACACGACGCAGGCGTGCAGGCGAGTTTTACGTCGAGAGTCTGACGTCAATCTGCCAACTCGGGCCTCGCATTGCAGCCTGCCCAAGCCAAGACCGACGTCTGTCGTATGGGTTGGGTTATATGTATTCCCTGATGCCTTCCCTGCCTTACCGTACCTTAACTGACATGGACATTGCCTTGCCTTACCTTGCCCTCTACACATATCAGACCGTCGACGAAAGAGACAGACAACCGACAACGGGTACAGAAAACAGAAAAAGGCCAAATGCGCCGGCTGATTGATTTCTCCGTAAGCGGTCCACCTCGAACTGCGCATCGAGGCAAAAGACCGAAGTGGGTGCCTCAGGCGTGAAAGTGTGGGGAGTTGGGTTTGCGTCTGTGTCTGTGTTTTGTGTCTTGTGTTTCCCCACAGGTCAGCAGCCGGGGAACGAAGAGTGAAAATGACGCAGGCCGAGAGGTGGCACATGATCGCTGGAGTGGTGGCGCTAGAGGGAGACGTGCGAGCTGGGGTGGCCCGGGGGGGGGGGTGCGGCTATGGACGGGTAGGAGAGGCATCTGTCGGCTCTGGCTCTGAAGAGAGAAAGGAGGGTATGGGTTGAGTTTAATTGGTTGGAGTCGGGCAGGAGGGAGGACGGTCGCGGATGGATAGTGGTTAGTGGACAGTAGATAGTAGACAGACAACAGACAGATATACAGACAGACAGACAAACAAAACAGACAGACAAACAGACAAACAAACAAACAGACAGACTGACAGAAAAAAAAGGACACCGCGCTTGCAAGACTGCATCGTATACTACAACACCGCTGGCTGCCGCTCGTGACTCCCAGCGACTCGACTCCCAGCCCGTCAGCCAGCAGAGGAGCACAAGCGAGGGAAAGCAACTGCTAGCAAGTCCCGCAAAGAGAGTAACAGCAGGTCCTGCAAACAAATAGAGCAAGCTGTAACAAGTTACAGCAGAAGAGGATTGACTAACCAGTACCGAGTGGCGAATGGCGAGTACTGAGTACTGAATACTGAATACTGAATACTGAGTATTAACTAACCAGTACCGAATGGCAAGTCGCAAAAGTCGCAAAGGGTAAAGGCCGTGGCCTGTATGGCCTGTATGTACAGTACAGTATGGTGTTGTATATGGCCTATATGGCCTATATGGCCTATATAGTCTGCGTACTAGCTGCTTCCCTTGCACTGTAGCAGTGCGTGCAGTGTGGTAGCTGCCCAGTGCAGCCAGTCAACTTCCAGGCGTTGGAGAACTGTCCCTACCCAGCTATGTATTTCCAACCTTGCCTCTCCTGCCTTTCTTACTTTTCCTGCCTCTCCTGCCTTGCTTACTCCACCTGCTCTACCTCCCCTACCAGCCCAGCCGTCTGCCTCTGCCTCTGCCTCTCCCTCTCCGTCTCCGTGCACCATGCCCGCCGTCCCACTCCGCACTCCGCACTCCACGCAGCGCGGGGTCAGGGGCTGCCAGCCCGCCGTGATCCCCGACCCTCCAGCACAGGAGAGGACGGTACGTAAAGAAAACAGGCGTCTGCCTCGACCGACGTGCCCGTGCGACCGACCTGAGGCGGATCCCAGCCAGCAAGAAACGTGCCAGCGGCAGCGATAAGATAGATGCGCCGGATGAGGCCCCCGCCGAGGCCCCGCCAAGGGGACGGCGGACTTCCGTCTCGCATTGGCTCGGCGCGTGGGTTGGGGAGCGACTGCACCTCCGTGCGTGCGTACAGGAGACTGAATTAATAATGACGGTGCTGCTGGCGAATGTGGGCATTGCCGCATTGCCGCATTGCCGCATGCCCACATGGCCTGCCCTTGGGCTTGGTGGAATGAGGCCAAGACCCCGAGCGGCGTTCGGACCATCGTGCTTACTTGCGCCTAGCCCCGACACGCGGGAGCACTTGGCGACGGCCCTGTGCCACTTTTTTATTTTTTGGAGGCTTGGAGACCTGGGGAAATTTGGAGAGAGTCTGGGGAAGTGGGACGAGAGGGAGGCGCCAGTGCAGAGCTGGGCAGGATCCGACCAGATGGCTGCGAGCGCGTCCCCAGCGGCAGGCGGCAGGAGAGCGCAGCACAGCCAGCTCTGCATTCCTCGGCAGCGCCCCTTCCTGTGGAATCGGTCGAGGCATCGACCCCAATCTACGGTGCTGCTGCATGCTGTTGCATGCTGTCAAGGCGTGCCCTTCCCAGTGGGCAGAGCGGCCAGGAAATGGACGCGTGAGTGGGCGGATGGATGGGTGGGTGGGTGGGTGAATCAACGGGTGCATTGTGCATTGCCTCGCTGCCTGGCTCGCGAGAAAGGGGGAGATGTGCAGCAGTTCCTGCCCGGTCCAGTGCCACGGCCTGGCCTGCCGGACATTCGGATCGGCCGACCCCGTGAGCGGACCTCTGGTCCTGCCCTGCCCTTCCTCTGCCAGGGCCTGTGGGTAGACAGGACAGTGCAGTACAGTACAGTACAGTACAGTACCGTACCGTACCGTATTCCATGATGCACAACCTCGTAAGATGCACACGGCGCCGGTTCAGGCTCTACCCGATTATCCATCATCCAGCACCCACCGACGCCTCGCCGCCGCCGTCCCTGTAGGCCCTGTAGGGTCGCGCACGACTTCGGCTCGCGCTCCAAGGGGTGTGCAGGAGCAGGAGCAGGAGCAGGAGCAGGAGCAGGTCGCTGCAATGTACTGTACTGGACTTGCAACGAAACATGCAAGATCCAGCGGGAAGACGCACTGTGCTTTCCATTTCCTGCTCTCCCGGGAAGCCATACTGTACGACCTACCTCAACCCAAGTGATGCACGCAATCCAGAGCAGAAATCCGACGACAGTGCATACACACCAAGGCATGCGCGTATGATGGGATGGGGTGCAGGTGAAGATGCAGATGATATGACAGAAACAAGAGGTTTTGAACCACCGGCACTGCATGGCCCTCTGTATCAGGCCCAGCAGTGGCCAGCATGCCATTCGAAGATTCGCCTGTAGGGTCGCATAGGGCAGTTCAGTTGGCAGCTGTCCAGATGCCAACACGCCGACGGCCAGCCCAGCACGTCCAATACCTAAGCAGTACGGTGAGAACGGTGGCTCTTCACGGCCCCTAGGAAACGCAGGAGATCAGCAGCCAGCCAGCCCGGCCGGTCATGGCGCAGAGGTGGCAGAGGTGGCAGAGGTGGCAGAGGTGCCAGACATGCCAGACATGCTTGGCGACATGCAGCGGGCCCGGAGGCCGAGCGGTTTTGGGAATGGTGGACGGGGCGCTGGTGCGTCGTCTCAGGCTCTGGTTGGGGGGGGGGAGAGGCGCCGGTAGGGCAGTTGCACCCAGGCAGGTCACTTGAGGGAATTGCAGCTGCCAGTGCTGTGCGGCGCCGTAGCCGTAGCCGTCGCCGTAGCCGTCGCCGTAGCCGTAGCCACAGCGTCCGTGTCCAGGCCACCAGGCCGCCAGGCTTGGACGGCTGGACGACACGGGGAACGGGAGGGCGACTGGCTCGACTGGCTCGACTGGCTCGATTGGCTCGATTGGCTCGATTGGTAATGTATCCGTACAGCTAGCTATAGCGCTCCGCCCCTCTACGGCCGCGCACTGGCAGGGAGCGGTGATCCACCCTGCCTCCAGACTCCAGACTCCAGACTCCAGACTCCAGACTCCAGACTCCACAGTTCTCCATCGCATCGGCTACTCCACCAGCTACACCAGCTATAGTATGTACGCATAGGGTGCCCCATAGCGCCCCCGCCGCAGCTCTACAATGCCAGTTTTGGCGTGTGCGGGCTCTCGCCGCTGTACCGCACCCTGAACGGACGGCGTGGCAGGTATGTCCTGTATGTCCAGTATGTCCAGTATGTCCTGCATGTCCTGTATGTCCAGTATGTCCTGTATGTCCCGTATGTCCCGCCGGCCGTTCGTGCCTGGGGTCGACCCTCCGTACCGTGCTGGCCGCAAGTAGCGGTACAGTAGACAGCCAACCCAGAGTGCTCGCAAGTAGTGCTGTGCTCGCGGTGCTAGCACACACCAGGACGCAGCCGGCCAGGCAGGGTCGGCACCTGTAGGCCCCTCGCCCGCCGCGCTCGCACCCTGTAGCTTCGTCGCGGGCGCTGCAATGTCTCCAATGCTGGACTGCCAATGCTGGACTGCCAATGCTGGACTGCTGTCTACTGTACCGCTGCTGCCACCGCACTGGACGCAGGACATGCGGACAGCAGGACCAGAGGATCAGAGGATCAGAGGCGCTGGAGGCAGCGAGGCCACTGGAGCCCGCTGGAGGCGGTTGACCTTTCGCGGCATGCACCGCTGGCCCTGGACCCGGACCGCCTGGCCTGGCTGGCCTGGCTGGCCTGCGAGGCAGCGGTGGCAGGGCCGGCGTGGGAGGGTAGCGAGTACGGTCGGCAGGCTTCGGCTCCAGGGTGCCCACTGCGCTGTCCCTCCCTCTGGAGAACGCTGGTCACCGGTCATCCGCCGCCTGCACGCCCTGTAAGAAGCCAGGCAATTCCACCCTTCGGCGCCAACACCGCTACGGCCTCCGTTTTCTGGGCACAGGCATTTGCGGTGCATTCTGCATTCTGCATTTTACATTCTACATTCTACATTCGACCCTCTGCGATACCACGTCCCGTCTCCTGCCCTTCCAGACTCCCTCCCCCCCCAAGGCATCCGGAGCTGAGTTGCTTGCTGCTTGATGCTCGTGGCGCTGCTTGATGCTCCCGCCACCTCTGCTCCCGCTGAAAAAGCTGCGGCAATTTCGACGGCGGGGCTGCGGTACGCTGCCGAGTGAGAATAACGGAGCCTTCCCCAGGAGTGTGGAGAAAGCGAGCTACTCGCTGCTCCCGTGTACCTGAGCAGTCATCCACCCGCCCATCCAGCCCGCCCATCCAGCCCGCCCATCCACCGCCCATTCTGCATCTTGCCCTCCGGCTGTTAGCGACCGCATTATACCTCTGCTCGGCCGGCATCTTGGGGCTTTGGCCTGTCGTGGCCGCAAGGGAGCTCGTTCCGGCAGTTGCTCCATCCTCCGTTTCCCCAGAGCGACAAGAGGAAAGGTACGGGCTGGGGTCGACTAGCGAACTGGACAGCGGGCTCTTATCGGCTAAAGTGGACAACAGAAGCCCGTTGACCTCGCGGCGGCCACTCACCTCTCTGTGATCCCACATACCTGCAGGAGCGGCAGCAGGCTGTGTGAGACTCGAGGACTAGGGTTGAACGTGTGAGATAGTTCGCCAGCCCGTCTTTTGCTGCGTCGCTCCATTCATTGGCAGGCACCCGGTCCCAGGACGTTCGTCCTTCTTCTTTCACCTCTCGAGGCTCAGAGGACGAGGTGAATCAAAGAATCAAAGAGCTCACAATTGCATAGCATGCGCCAACGTCAGCAGCCAGCTCCGTTCTTCCTCTTCTTCCTCTCCAGCATCGAGCTTCGATAATATGCAGGGCGAAACAGGTCGTGCTCAGCAGCGTCCTTTCATCATGGCCACGCCGACGTCATCGAGTGAAACAGGTACGGCGAGTGAAGCACCGACTAATCTGGACACCGGTATGCTATGTCTGGCCATGTCTGAACTGCCCCTTTGAATCCCCTCGCGCAGCCATGACTTTGATCCCGTCATTGGCGAGTCTGTGTTCGTTGCTGACCCAACGTCGTCGATAGTCAACCCGACGGATATCGCGAATCCCAAGACGGCCAACGGCTTCCCGCCACCCAAGACAGACAAGCCGAGACCGCATGTCTGCACAACCTGCCAGAGGTCGTTCGCCCGGCTGGAACATCTCAAGCGTCACGAGCGCTCTCACACGAAAGAGAAGCCGTTTGAGTGTCCCGAGTGCGCGAGGTGCTTTGCGAGGCGAGATCTGCTACTGCGGCACCAGCAGAAGCTTCATATGACGACCACGCCCTCCTCCAGACCACGCAATCGCCGGGAAAGTACAGCGAGCACTGCCGGTGGACCAAGCAGAGTCCGCAAGAACTCTACTGCGAATACTGGACCTTCTACGATGAGACCTCGAGCCAACACAATCAGCCATGTAGATGGAGCTGCATTGAATCTGATGGGTGCCCGTAATGCTGCAGCAGTGAGAGATGTCGTCAATGGGGGTCACAGCCGTCACGCTAGCCTGATTGGCCTTTCAATGCATGACTATCAGTTTGGCGGCATGTCTGCTGCGCTGGGTCAGCGAGGCTCAGCCCATGCTCTCCCGAAACTCGATACCCATGGGTTCGATAACCTGGGCTTCGACGGTGGTCTGCGTACGGCTCCGCTAATGGGCGGAGAATTTGACTTTGAGGGTTTACTTTTTGGTCCGGGTAACACCATCAATCCCAACGCTCTCCACTACAGTGACTCGCCCCAATCGATGGCCGTAGATCCTACATACCACCATGCCTTTCAAGATATGCCTAGCAGCAGCCAAACCCTGGACGAGAACTTTGACTGGATGTCGGGATTCGATAATCAGATGAATTTCAGTGGTGCGAATGAGAACGCCATAGACGGGTCTTCTCCGTCCGCCATCAGCACAGCTAGCCAGAGCGCCATCAGCGAAGTCATGCTCGACGGATCGAACAATCCCGGGTCGTCTGGTGCAATGTGGCAACAGTCTATGATGGCACCGCCTCTGATGACACCAACTCCATATGGGTATGATATTGGGTCTTCGGGATTTCCAGACCTCTTCAATGGCGGGCCGATGTCTCCTCACTCACTGCCATCCAAGCATCCAAACGATCCGTACTTTTCCACGCCACCCCCGTCAATGAGTTCACTCAGTCCATCCATGATGCCAGGCTTGTCAACCCAGGGACTTCATAATACGATGAACTATGGGCCAGAAACCCCGTCTTCCATCAACGGTAGCACCTATTCCAACGGGCCATTATCCACCATCACAGAGGCGACCCGGCAGGCGCTTATTGTGGCTCTAGCTCAATGCACACCTTTCGGTGCTCGAAAGTATTCTTTTCCAGCAGTCAGTTCTCCGCTGTCGCCACACTTCAACGCCCGGTCGAACAGCGTCAGTGAGAACGCCCGTAACCTGCCTAGCACGGCTGATTTGCAGCGATATGTTGGTGCTTACATTCAATACTTCCACCCACATCTGCCATTCTTGCATATCCCGACTCTTTCCTTTGATGTCTCGTCAAACTTAAGCAATGGCAGAAACCAGTCGGCAGTGGTTGGAGGAAGAGGGTGCTTGATTCTATCAATGGCGGCTATTGGCGCTCTCTATGAGATGGAGCAGACCCAATCGAAGGATCTTTTTGACTCGGCAAAGAAGATGATTCAGCTCTATCTAGAAGAGCGAAGAAAGGCCGATGTGCGAAAAGCCGATATGCGAAAAGCCGGGGTCACAGACCATGGCCCGAATGTCATCGACGATTCGGTCCACACGCCCGTATGGCTAGTGCAGGCCATGCTGCTCAACGTGGTGTATGGCCATAATTGTGGGGATAAAACAGCTGGAGATATTGCAAGCACGCACTGCGCGGCGCTTGTCAGTCTTGCACGAGCCGCGGAGCTTTTAAGACCAGGTGGGGGAGCCGGCCAGCAGGATGTTCATATGTCGGATGACGACCACAGGGCCGATTCGTGGAATAGTATCAGGCAAGACTCTGCGGATGACCAGATCGAATGGTACAACTGGAGAATGATCGAGGAGCGCAAGCGAACACTATACGGCGTTTTCATCCTCTCGAGCCTCCTCGTTTCTGCCTACAATCATACCCCGGCTCTGACGAACTCTGAAATCCTTCTCGACTTGCCATGCGACGAGGAATTTTGGAACGCCGAAAATGCAGCCAGCTTCCAGGCTAAAGGTGGAGTAAGGATGGCGAATCATAACCAGATGACCTTCCATGAGGCTCTAGGAGACCTCCTTCGGACCAGCGAGAAGCAGCAACAGCACCGTCAATCTTTTGGTGCGATGCACGCGCAAGAGTTCCCAGGCAGTGAACTGAAACCGAGCACTTTTGGCTGCCTAGTATTGATCAATGCACTCCACAATTATATCTGGGAAACCAGACAGAGACATCATAACAAGATCTGGACGAACGAGGAGACAGAGAAGATGCACAGGCATATTGAGCCAGCTTTAAAAGCGTGGCAGGCGGCATGGGCAAGCAATCCTCAGCACAGCCTAGAACGGCCAAACCCCTATGGACTTGGGCCACTGTCTGCCGACAGCATACCTCTACTCGACCTTGCATACGTTCGCCTATTTGTCAATCTCTCTCGATCAAAGGAGAAGTTCTGGCAGCGGGACTATGATGGTATGGCCGAGGAGCTGTCCCGAGGTAGCGAGATAATTCAGCATGCAGAGCACTCGCCTGCGTCGAATGTGGACTCGAGCAGTGACCCATCTGAAACATCTGGATCGAGCACTGGCTTCGGTGACTCGCCCCCTAGCTCTAACTCCTCGTCGGACCTTTCCAAACCACCAGTCGTGGTGCAGTCCATATCCATGCCTCAGCCATCTCTGCCGTCCTCGAAACGTGAACGTCATCTGCGAAAAGCAGCGTTCTACGCGGCCGATTCTCTTTCAATGTCTGACAAGCTTGGCGTCACCTTTGCAGACTTCACGTCGCGCGAGCTGCCGCTTCAATCTGCGATGTGTGCATTTGACTGCGCACAGGTTCTGGCGGAATGGATTACTACAGTTCAAGAGCGCGTGGGACGTTATCTAGGCATTCTAGGCAAAGATGACATTGATCTGAACCAGGTCCCAAGCATAATGCTACTCGAGGAGGAAGACTGCAAGCTGTTATCCAAGATCCAAGAGGTTCTCCACAGTGCGGATATTAAGATGAATTTTGAGCTAGTTGGAATGGGAAGTGCGGCTGCCATAACAGCTGCCGAGAGACTTGCTGCTCTTGACAATTGTGGATATGGTAGTAAAATTTTGAGAGTCACGGCTGATATGCTCGATAAGGCTGCTGTCTGGCCTGGTAAGCCGTGCTCATGCTCATCATACCGGGATCGGCTAACATATCTCAGTAACGCACCTCATGGCCCGGAGCCTTGAGACCCAAGCAAGTCATATGCGTGCACGCGCCGAGAGCTCGGTCATGCAACGGGATTAGATTCATCGACGATAACAGTCATCAAAACATCAAAAGGCTTACAAAAGCGAATGTTCACTCATTATATATAAAAAAAAGTGAAGAAAAAGCGAATGGTATATATTGCTGAAAAGCGTAAGGGGGCAGATTTAGATCGCTTTCTCCTGCACATACTTGGAGTGTTCGAGATCTCATCTGTCTGCCTATTTGATGGCATTATCCTCACGAAACCATGGTTTGGGTGGGATGATTGCAAAGATTCATTATGCCGGATTTGGTTTTCAAGATACCTTCTCTCATGGCAAGAGATAGCAGTAACACCACACGCTCCCTTTGAGATACATGGCAATGGGTGATACCAGGATCACATCTGCTTCGAGCTACAGAAATATAACACGAACAGCTACATTCGTTCGGCACAGTTCAGCCACCGGCCTCTAACATTTAGCTGCAAAGCTGGGCGTAGTCATCTTACGAGGTGTTGTCTTTGACACGGAGGGTTCGATGAGTTGGCTGATGATGGATGACGGGGGATTGGGGGAATAGTTTGCAGGCAGGCAAGATAACTCGGCCGAGTAGGAAGGGGGGAGGCTTGGGCCGGCCCTCTGGTTATGATGGGGTGCTAGCAGCTACGTTGACCACTTGGTGCTTCTCGATTGAGATGAGCTGGTCTGGTCTGATCTGGCTTGGTTTGGTTTGGTTTATGTTATGGATGGAAATGGGATGGAAATGGGATGGAAAATCAGGGATATGTTGAAGATTAGGAATATTTTAAAGGATTAGGGATTAGGGAAAATGAATCGATTGAATTGAATTGACCTTGGATGAATTGAGATGAGATGAGAAGTGATGGGAAGTGATGAGATTGTGCAGACGGAGATGGGATTGGAAGGGATGGTGCAGATTGTGCAGATTGCTCCTGATGGGAAGGGAAGGGAAGGGAAGGGATGGGGAGGGATAGGGGGGATGGAGAGGGACGAGGATAGGAGGGTCGGTCTTGGAGACTTGGAGATATGGAGAGCTGGGCTGGTCCGAGGACGAGGACGAGGACGAGGACGGCTTGCGGGGAGAGAGAGAGAAGGGGGGCTGCTACACCGACTCAGGCCAGGCTAGCCAGGACGACGACGACGACGACGACGACGACCAGTTACGTACAGGCAGCAGCAGTAGTGGGAGCGGGAGTGGGAGCTGGAGCTGGAGTGGGAGTGGGAGCGGGAGTGGGAGTGGGAGCTATTGATTTGATTTGATTTGTGGACGCACGCGAGCGAGCGAGCTAGCTTTGAGCTTTGAGTAAGTAAGTAAGTAAGCAAGTAAGTAAGCAAGTAAGTAAGTAGGCCACAATGAATCACAAACAGCTAGCTGTCGCGGACACGCTGTTCTCATCCACCGCTCGCTCCGGGGAAGGAAACCCTTTGCAGACAGGCCATGCGACATGCTACATGTGCCTCGGCTGGCTGGCTGGCTGGCTTGCGAGAGAGAGAGCGAGAGCGAGAGCGATAATAAGCTGTGTTGTGCTGTGCTGTGCTGTGTTGTGTTGGGCGATATCTTGGTGTGGCTCGCGAGCGAGGTATGCGCGGATGGATGAAAGCGCTGCAGCGACGAGCGACGACGACACGGCTGCTGTATGGCAAATGGGGAAGTACAGTGCTTTATAAAAAAAATAGGGGAGGAAGAGAGAGAGTGTCCGGTTGTGCGTCGGTATGTATGTATGTATGTATGTATGTATGTATACCGACTTGACTTGACTTGACTTGACTTGACTTGACTTGACTTGACTTGACCTACGGTAGGCCAGCGTGAGCGCAGCGGGGCTCTCTCTCTCTATATCCGCGTCAATACAACGGGCCACGCACTCCTTTTTTCCAGCAGGGCTTGTTGATGTGAAATCACGAAAAGGGGGGACGGGGACAGGGACAGTTTGGTATTGTATCGATAGCTGTATTTTCAGTATACGGTACGGTACGGTACGGTACCGTGTGGAAAGAAAATAAATGAAACTCTGATTTGTGTATATATGTATATATAAATCACCGACGATAGAAAATTGATATGATAAGATAAGATAAGATATATCCTGATCGAAAAGAAAAGCACGGGGAAGAATATATAAGATATATATATTTTTCTCACGCTATAGAAAAGCTAAGCTGTCCCTTTTTTATATATAAATCACGCGTCGGATTGTGATTTCCAAGAAGGAAGTTATTGTCGAGTTTGTTAGAATACAGATCGGTGTATCTGCTGACTGTGCTTCTGATTTGGAGAGCGTGGGTTTTTTGAAGGGGGGGGGGGGGGTAATATATAGGTTGCTGGCGATGGTGTCTTAATCGACGATAATATCTCGGACGACGAAAATCGTATATGTGACGGCGATATCTTGATTGGCGGCAAGATCTTAGCGGACAGCAAAATCTCTCGCTTGCCAATTATCAATAACACCTTGACACGGAAACTCTAATATACAATGCAATCAATCCAGGTATTCCTCAAGCGCCTTTTCTTCCACCTGCAATAACGTGCTTCCGTAGATCCTTTATTGCCTCCTGTACAGCACCGTTACAAGCCCTTGTCAATGATCCAACGCCCGTTCAAACCTCACACGTCCATACCCGGAAAAGGGTGCTTGCGATCAAACTTCTCGAGCTCACTGCCGTCACCCGTATAGCCGAGCGAGTCGCGGTTGTCGTCAATGATGCGAGCATACTCGAGCAAGAGCCGATAAAGATAGATCTAGGGATGTTAGTTGGAATTTCAGGCAGGGATGAGTACTCCCACCTCGATGTCTTCCTTCCTCAACACCTTCTCTGCCCATTCCCTTCCCTGTCTCGCGATCTTCCTCGCCTCGAAATCATGCCTCTGCACATATGCGTCACGGTTGGCATAGTCCTCGTCAACGACCTTTGCACCAGCTGGCTTTCCGAAGCCAATGAAGTACGTGAGGATTGAATAGATATCGTCGTATCGGTTATCCATAGGTACAAAGTGCTTCCAAGCAAACAATCTCGAATCGTGCCATTCACGAAAGATCGTGCTCTTGATACCTAAGCTCTTACTCTGGAGAAACGACCGCCACCTACCCGAGAATGAGCTGCCGTCAACATCTACAAGATACTTGTAGTGGAATTGCTCGGCCAACGTAGTCGTATTCTTGAACGTAAACACATTGTCGTAAAAGCTACAGTCTGGATCGCAACCCCACGCTTTTACCAGACCAGCATCAGTGTGGTCCATAGCGAATCTTCCAGGGTTAAATCTCTCAAATCTTTCATAATTGCCTTTCTGGCCTGGAACTTCGCTCATGATTTGGACTTTTCCATCCTGCATCTCCGTAGTGTTGAGAAGCTGTACGAGTCGCTGTCGCTGCATGTACTTCCAGTTCGTCTCATTTTGCACACCACCAGAACTATCACCTCGCCAGAACATGACATCGGCCTTATCATCCCATGAATAGTCAAATTCACCGTCGTAGTCGTAACTCTTATCAGCCCTCCCATATATGTTGCCGGGAAATAAAATGTCACTATTCACGTTGGTTTTGCTTTCGCTAAAGATGGGTACAAGACGTTTGGTGTTGGAGATTTTACTGGCAGAGAAGAGAAAGCCGTGCTTGTCCTGTATTTCTGGACCGACAACACATAGGTCTGTAGATCTATTAAAGTTGCTGACGAGTCCACTGTGGCTGTCTTTGTAAAGCTCTTCAGAATACGGTTTTGATGAGCTTGATCGAGCATACGAGTTCGGAGGACAAGCTTCTTTCGCAATGATCATGTATTGCTTCCCTGAAGCATCGTACCACTTCACATCCTCAATGGTAATGTTTGCTGGTTTTCCGGTCCACAAGCTAGTCATACCCTCCGTCCACTCAGACATAGCATAAGGAAGAACCTGTCTTGCGGTCTCCTCCCTTGTAAGAAGTGATTGCATGTCATCCCAAGACAGTGTCACCCGTGGCTGGTCAAAGAGATTCACTGCAATATCCATATCTGGAAGATCACCGACGAAAGATTCAATCATAGAGGCTAGATACTCCGGTTTCCATTTTCGCTCTCTTGAATTGATCTTCCATATCGTTCCATTTCGTATGTGGATGCCTGCGATGCCAGAAGAAAGTTCGTGCATGTATGCTGCTAAATTTCGGATCGTCCCTGGATCAACAGCCCAAAACGGTCGTAAATCGTCCATAACTTGTTGATAGTCGTCGATGTTGTAAACATTCCTGTCTCGAGCAAACTGGTACCATGCCTGAAACCCAGGGGGAGGGTTTCTCCCATAGTTCTCACGGTATTTCGCAACGGTTGCTGTAAAGTTGAGAGATCTAGACCTGTCATACGATATCCATGCATCGTTTGCATTTCTCATAAAATCTGCAATGGGATGTGAATCAGCCACATTTGCATGCTCTTCGTAGTCTCCATTAATGTCATGCCACGACGGCAGTTTTGGAAGCTATTGAAGAATTAACGCGTGTTTATATGGAATGTTATTATCCTACGCCATAGAAGTCGATGATCCCATCATATCACGAAAACTTCTGAATAATTGGCTGTAAGTGATAGCACATAAGGAAAAGACTCTTACTTCTGGGACCGAACTTCCTGGCTTCTTGAATATCCCTGGTACTTGTATTTTATATACTTTTGAAGGAACGTCAATGTCCAATAGCATAAGACCATTCAAAAGCAAGACGACAACACTAATGAAGATAATTGTGCCAAGGAGATGTCGTTTTCCAAATTTGAAGCAACCCATGTTTATCATAGCCTAAAATAGCACCTTGGGAGATTGTAAACCACAGGCCAGGTTCAAAGCGAACCAAAGCATATAATTGATATCGAAGACGCAATTGATTTACTACAAACCCTCATATTCATAGGAACGAATACTTGCATGGAAATTCTCTATAAGTTGAGGTTGAGGGATGCTAAGATATGTTGCTCACCCTTGCTGTGGAGGTGGAGTAAGGGAAATAACCTTTTGCAGGGATTAAGCAACCGGGGGTGGCTTGCACGTGACGAAAATCGCAAAATCGGGTAAGCTTCTAGGCTTCTAGCAATACATCTCTTCTAATCAACATCTAAGTTCAAGAATATGCCTCCACGGTTACCAGGGCTAACGGCCTATATGCGCCCGGCGCAAGGCTCATCAAGCATCTTGACAGCCTTCCTGGTACCATTTCTCCAGACGAGAAACGCTTCGATTCTTGCCTCGTTATCCGACAACCCGGGGGCGTACAGTAAACGGATACGACGCGGTCGAGGTCCTTCATCAGGCAAGGGTAAGACGTCTGGTCGAGGTCATAAGGGTCAGAAGCAGCATGGAAAGGTTCCAGCGAGGTTTCAAGGTGGCCAAACGCCGCCGGAAATTGTCCACGGGATAAGAGGCTTCGAGAACCAGTACGTTGTTAATGTGCCATTGTGCATCTATATTGCGAGTTACATGTTCCAAATGCTAATTGGTTGTTCAGCTTTTCCGTGGAGATGTCACCGATAAACCTCAACCGCATACAATCGTGGATTGATCAAGGAAGGCTGGACCCTTCCAAGCCGATCACATTGAAGGAACTGGCCGAATCGAGATGTCTTCATGGAGTGAAGGATGGCGTGAAGCTTTTAGCAAGAGGGAAAGAAGAATTGAAGACTCCCATTAATATACTTGTATCTCGTGCGTCAGCAGCTGCTATCGAAGCCATCGAAGCTGTGGGAGGAAAAGTCACTACACGATTCTACACAAAGCCTGCTATTAAGAGGCTACTCAAAGGGGATTCCGAGTCATCTTTCACACCGCTGGGTATGACATCTCCGACCGATGGCGGTTCACCCATTCTAGCAGCAGCACGACCTTTTGCATACCGATTGCCAGATCCAACGAGCCGAAAGGACATGGAATACTACCGAGACTCGGCCCACCGAGGTTATCTGAGCCATCTTGTTGAGGAGGGTCATGGTCCAAGTTTGTTCTTCAAGACGCCAGGCACAGGAACAGTTCGGAGGAGGAAGACCAAGGTTGGAGGCATTGTGAAGGGAGAGAATAAGATTTGGTAGAGCCTCTAACTCGAGACGAGAGTGGGAGGTATGGAGCGAGTACTTGTATTATGATTGCGGCAACATCATCTATGTGAATGTATTATAGAAATTGGAGCCTATATTATCAAGCCTCTACAACTGTATATCAGCTATATCTGTATATCAACGATACAATGCACTTAATCAATGTAGTCTGAGAGAAATTGTTATGATCGCAAAATAAAACAGATTATCTGTATGATATAGCATTCCCTCGATTTTGTCACAGTATGAAATAAACTGCGAAATCTTGTTATAGCATAGGTAGGTCGCATTATAAGAAGTTTGTATTTTCCCCTAGTTGGAATAGCTCGAAAGCGGACGGAATTCAAGATAGGCCAGGCCGATGACGACCGACATCCAGCGTTAGTGCCATTTGAGCTTTGACAGCTTCCGGCCATGATACCAACAGCCCTCACTCTTCTGTGTTCAACGGGCCTGCGCAACTTCTATAAATCGTCGTAATCTATTTTACTGTACATATAAGGTCCAGAGCTAACATCCTAACATGTCGCTTTTTGGGACATCACCGGTGGAAGACCCCGTGGCGGCAGCAGCTGCCTCCAAATCGCGCCTCTCCCTTTTCGACGATGAACCAAGCCCAGCTCCTGGATCAAAATCCTCACTATTCGCAGACGATGATAATATCCCAGGTTCATCACCATGGGGTTTACCAACACCGAAGAAAGCTGCCCGGGGCGAATTGATCAAGAATCTGCTACCAGCATCAGATGTCCCCGATAGCTACATCGACATCTTCGATACCGTACTCAAGACCGAAGATAATAATACAGGAGGCAAGGTCAGCTTATCAGGCGTTACCAGAGCATTAAGTGCTGGAAAATTGGGCGCCGATGACCAGACAAAGATCATAAGCCTCATTGCTCCAGACGGGCAATCAACAAATCTTGGCCGCAATGAGTTCAATGTTCTATTAGCATTGATTGCTTTAGCCCAAGAACACGAAGATATAACTCTAGATAGTGTTGACGAGAGACGCCGAAGTAAGCCCCGCATTACTTCGTTCACTTGGCCTGTGCTGACCATAGCTGCAGATCTTCCTATTCCCAAGCTTCCCGGTCTCTCTGTGACAACTGAACTTGCTGGTACAGCAGAGCTTGCTTCAAAACCTGCACAGCGACCGATAACCCCGCAACCTAAAACAGTCCCGACCTTGAGGCCTAGGAACATGCTAAACGACGACCCTGAAGCCGATCCATGGGCTAGCCCAGCGTTGCATAAAGGTCATGACCATGATGCGCCAAAGATAAATGGCGCGACCCGATCTGATACCAATGGCAACTATCATGAGCCTGTGCGGACAACTAGTACATTTACCACGGCTTCAGTGGAGGACTCTACAAACGGTGGCGGAAATCCGCCAACGGATAATACGAATACACCTGCTTCTGGCAATCTTTGGGGCTCATATGGTGCTGGACCGAGCGCTCCATTTGGCAACGCATCAGGTGCTGGGCTAGGCGGAGAAGGATTTGGTGATGAGGGTGGAGATGATCAAAACAGGCCGCCGCCGATCACACAGAGTCGCAAATTTGGAGGAGCGGTAGGGACTGGCGCTGAAGAAGTTGTACTTGTTACATTACTTCCTGAGAAGGAGGGTATTTTCATGTTCCAACATCACAATTATCAAGTCTCTAGTGTTCGAAGCGGAAATAAAGTCGTTCGGCGGTATAGCGACTTCGTCTGGTTACTCGATTGCTTACAGAAGCGATATCCTTTTAGGCAATTGCCATTATTACCCCCAAAGAGGGTTGGTAGTATGTACAAGACTTCTGGAAAATTGTTCTTGTGCTGACTTTTGCAGTAAACGGAACTCACCTAGCAGCGGACAGTTCCTTTATGGAGAGGAGGCGACGCGGGCTCGTTCGATTCTCAAACGCCCTCGTCAGACATCCAGTCTTGAGTGTAGAGCAGTTGGTTATAATGTTTTTCACAGTGCCAACCGTAAGTTCAATCGGCTTCCAACATTGCATGATGGCTAAGGGTTGGCTAATTAGTATCAGGAGCTTGCTGTATGGCGAAAGCAAGCAACTATTTCTGTCCAAGAAGAGTTTGTTGGAAAGTCTCTGCCTCCCGGACTCGAGGATTCTTTGCCACCAACCCTGAATGATCTTTTCGATACAAGCCGGGCAGGCATCCGAAGATCAGCTGAGATTTACATTAATCTGTGCATCCTCTTAGACAGATTAGCGAAACGAAGCGAGGGATTCGCTGCCGATCATGGGCGTCTCTCGACTTCCCTACAATCACTGACGGAAGCCTCATATGACACGTATGCCACGGATACCAATGATGTTCCATTATTGAATGAGGGACTTCAAGCTACTGCCAAACATCTCTCCAACAGCCAAAGTCTGCTTGAAGATGAAGCCCGAGCATGGGATGAGGGTGTGCTAGAGGACCTGAAAAGGCAACGTGATGCTCTTGTTAGCATGGGGGACCTATTTGATCGCCGAGACCGATACGATAGGGATGATATTCCATCTCTAGAACGTAGAATTGGAAATAACGAGAATAAGCTTGCTGATCTAAGAGCTAAGCCAGAAGGTCTGGTCAAGCATGGAGAAATTGAGAAGGTTACAGAGGCTATCATCAAGGTATATTCCCTGAAGTACTGGATAGTAACAAATGTTGACAATTTTATAGGACAAGGAATCTATAGTTGCACAGCATGCACGTGGAGTGTTTATCAAACAGTGTATCAGAGACGAGCTAATATTCTTCCAACAATCCCAGTATCATGTCAGCCGATGGAATCAAGACTGGGCGCAGGAACGAGTCAAGTACTCGGAACTCCAAGCTGACAACTGGAAGCAACTTCATGACGAGCTTGAAAGTATGCCAATCGGAGAATAGGATAGGAAACAATCGGTGGTGTCTCAACAGTATATTGACACTCATGTCAATGTTTATAATAAGGAGGCTAGAGTCTTCTATCTTTTTGGCCGAGAATTTTTTGTACTCGTACTCATAGCGCGTTAAGAGATGGGAGTTGATCTCCCTGGATCCTTGAATGAAATCGATTTGCGGTATTCACATCTGCCATTTCACGAATACAAGCAACAAACGAAGCATCATCCTAGCAAAATAATATAAGAGGTCTGGATATCTATGTCGTCCTGATATTCTTTGGGGTTTAAGCACGATCACGCACAGTAAATTAGAGAAAACTCCTTGGCTCCATGAATCGTGTAATATCGCTTGAAGAGCCCTCAGGCGTGCCCTTCCCGAAAATGAGGCGTCCAATACAACACCTTCATAAGCGGTGCGCATATCCCCCCTCCAATTATTGCACCTCGGTAACAGCGGCAGGTTAGTCAACAAGCGTCGTTCTATCTATACTTCTATAACATCTCTGACCACATTCCAGATTGCGTCGAAAGCATGTAGAGAAGAAGTATACAACTGTCACCGGCCCTTTTCTTTCTTATTCTGCCATCTCTGTATGGTTAGCGCTGGGGGCGAACAAATCATAAACACCGAGGACTACTACGCATGGAACGAAGAAGAGCATGAATTGTCCCGACTGTATCGGGTCGAGCAATTGACGAAGCGATGGCATCTCGGACGTCCTTCGTGGAGCTGATGGCTCTGGAAACCATCGATGCAGGAGCGGGCATTTATCAGAGCAAGACTCCTGCTTGGAGTCCGAGTGGGATAGGGAGTGCGTTTGGCGGGCATGTATATGCGCAGGCGGCTTGGGCGGCGAGTCAGACTGTGGGGGAGGGCATGGTTGTTCATGTATGTTGTGTCTTGCCTTGTATATCTCTTCATGCTGTTCTTCTTTTCCTAATTTTACTCTTCTGTCGGACATACCGGGGGAAGATTTCCCTTGCACGACTGCACGAGACGAAGGGAATAGAGCGCGACCTTTTGAAATACGAACGAACGAGGCTAATCACGTGACCAGAACGTCTTCGGCTTCTTCACCCTCCCGGGCCTCACCGACCGGCCCTTCATCTACGCCGTTTCCAGACCGAGCGAGGGACGGTCCTACTGCACGCGCTCGGTATCCGTACGCCAACCTCTGGAGCCCGAGCCCGGCTTCTCTCTCGAGCCCGTCCCTGCCTCGGCGGCCCAGGACCCGAGCCCTGGGAAGGGGCAAGCGAGGGAGAGGGAGCTGGGGGGGATATGCTTCACGTGCACCTGCTCTTTCAAGGTCGACGAGCCGCCCGGCGTGACCCATCAGGAGAGCACGAATATCAAGGAGGAATACGCAAGCGTCTTGGGCGGGAAGAAGCCGTGGGATCACCCCTACGCGCCGCGCATCGATGCGCCCTGGTAGTCATCCCCTCCTCCCCCCCGCGTGATCAAAAACGCACAACACGCGCACACAACTAACACGACGGCATGAGCAGGTACTGGGCCAGCTCCCTCGCCAACCCGGCGCCCGAGACCTCTCCCGGCGTCGACGTGCGCAAGGTCGACATGTCGGCCTACAACACGGCGTCCGCCTCGCCGAGCGCCTACCGCCAGCTCTCCCTCTACAGCCCCGTGGCCGCGCTGCCCGCCGCGCAGCCCAACCTGCACGCCGCCGCGCACCTGTACGCCAGCGACCGCAACAGCCTGTTCCTGGTCAGCAACGCGCTGGGCTTCGGCGACGCCGTCCGGAAGATGGGCAGCCTGAGCCACTCGGTCGTCTTTCACGTCGCCAGCCGCGGCTTGCTGTTCCCCCATCCCCATCCCAACCCCCAACCCCCCAACCACACCCGCCCTCGCGACGCAGCCGCCGCCGCCGAGTCGGCCTGGTTCGTCCAGGAGGCCCGCGCCCCGCGCGCCGAGGGCGGCCGCGGCCTGCACCAGAGCCGCATCTGGGACTGCGCCGGCGTGCACGTGGCCACGACGTGGCAGGACGGCATGGTGCGGCGCGCCGCCGACCGGACCGCGCCGCTGAGGGCTAAGCTGTAGTCTGTATTGTTGACGCGGGGGGCGGGGGGAGGGGGGGAGGGGAGGGGGAGGGAGGGGGTGGGGATTAGGGTTAGGGGGAGGGAGGGGGGGAGAGAGAGACAGGGAGAGAGAGGGGGGAGAGATACGCATATATAGATACGCTACACCACGCAACGCAACGCATAGTAATACAAAGCTCTAAAACCACCCCACCCTCGTAATCATCATCACCATCATCACCATCATCACCATCAATCTACAAATAGATCTACAGATATCTCTACAGCAGCCCTCGCTCCCAACCCAGATAGCAGTGCCGTGCCGCTTTAGTGTTTTACACAGAGTTTGGCCCAGCTGGTTTGGTTTGGCTGGGTCGACTGATTGGATTGGATTCGATTCGATCTGATTGGATTCGATCTGGAATATCTGAATAGATATATATTTATATAGCTGTATATCTGAATATCTACACATCTACAGTATACGACATGCCACACCGACATGACCATCTGCCAGCCCGCGCTCTCGACGCCCCAGCAGGCACCAGGTCTCATGAATAAGGCCACCCCGTCCTCACAGCTTGGAGAAGACCGAGCCGACCGCGCCACCCATCTCCACGAGCGTGCTCTTGGTGCGGAGCCAGGCCTCGATGCCCTTGCGGCCGTTCTCGACGCCGACGCCGCTGCC
This sequence comes from Aotearoamyces nothofagi, assembly GCA_015345905.1. Lineage (NCBI taxonomy): Eukaryota > Fungi > Ascomycota > Leotiomycetes > Leotiales > Tympanidaceae > Aotearoamyces > Aotearoamyces nothofagi. Next base: position 60,091 of record JADDTR010000027.1, read on the forward strand.
CTTCCAGCCGCCCACGCTCATCGCGGCGGGGCTCTCGCCCCACGTGTTGATCCAGGTGATGCCCGCGTCGAGGGCGGCCACGACGCCGTGGCAGGCGCTGACGTCGGAGCCGAAGACGCCGGCCGCGAGCCCGAGGGGCGTGGCGTTGGCCCGCGCGATGGCCTCGGGGAGGCTGGCGTAGGGGAGGATGCAGAGGACGGGCCCGAAGATCTCGGCCGTCGCGATGAGCATCGTGTCCGTGCAGTCGGTGAAGACGGTGGGGGCGATCCAGAACCCGCCTTCGGTGCCGGGGGCCAGGTTGGTGGGCTTGTCGGCGCCGCCCGACAGGAGCGTGGCTCGGTCGACTTGGATGCCGTGCCTGATGTAGCCCAGGACCTTCTGGTGGTGGAGTGAGGAGACGAGGGGCCCGAAGTTGGTCGCCATGTCCATCGAGTCGCCGGGTCGGATGAGCTTCATCTTCGCCAGTAGACACTTCTCGAACGCATCTTTCAGGCTCCGAGGCACGAACACCCGGGTTCCGTTTGTGCAGACTTGGCCGCTGGAGTAGAAATTCGCCATCATTGCCCCGTCGACTGCCGACTCTATATCCGCGTCTTCGAGAACAATAAGCGGTGATTTGCCGCCCAGTTCCATTGTGACGTATTTCATGCCGCCCGCAGCACTCGCGGCCACCTTCTGGCCCGTGGAAACCTGTCCCGTAAAGGAGACCTTTGAGATTCCAGGATGGGCTGTCAGGTATCCTCCAACATCGCCTGCACCCTGTACGATGTTGAAGACGCCATCGGGCAGGCCAGCTTCGGTGAGGATGGATGCGAGGATGTCTCCGTGCAGCGGCGTCACTTCGCTCGGCTTGTAGACCATGGTATTGCCCGCCGCCAGACAAGGCGCAGTCTTCCACAGGGCAATCTGCAGTGGGTAATTCCACGCCCCAATGCCTACACACACGCCAAGTGCCTGTCTCGTTGTGTATACCCAGGCATCCGGCCGCAGCTGCACCGTCTCGCCAGCGAGTCCTCCTCCCCCCACGAAATTCGCATAGTATTCCAGCACATCAGCACCGGTCGTGACATCCACAGCCGACGTCTCCGAGAAGGGTTTGCCGGTATCGTGAGTCTCGACCTTGGCGATCTCATCGTTCCGCTCCCGGAGGATCTGTACCGCCTTCAACAGGATCCGCGATCGCACGACCGGAGGCGTTGTCGACCAGCTCTGGAACGCGCTTTGTGCCGAGGAGACGGCGGCGTCGATATCGGAGTGCGATGCTACATGGATGTCTGCCAATGGCTTGGCTGTTGTAGGGTCGATGCTTTGGAAGGTTTTCCCAGATGTTGCTTTCTGGATCTTGCCGTCGTAATATAGGTGCCGCGCAGAGTATGGCAGTGACGATTCTGACATGCTGAACGATGTTGAAGACGGTGTCAAGACGGTGTGAAGAATTGACGGTGTCGAGCAGAGGTGGCGTGGAGAATTGAGTGTGGAGGAGAGATGTCGTGAAGCAGAGATGTCGTGAAGAATAGACGCCGCGAGGAACAGACAGCGTTCAGAACAAACAGACACGGCGCGACGCAAGTAAAATAAATCAATCCACAGTACTCTGTAGATATCCTAACTCTCTTCTATCTCCTCTTCCCTCTCCTCCGAATATATAAAAGGCCTTATCCAGCTCTATCTTACCTTACTCTAACTCTAACCCAACCCAGCAATCAGCCCAAATAAACATAATCCGTACTACTCTTATCGGTTTACTAATCCCTATTAGTCTAAGACAGACCTATCTTGTCCCCGATCTCTACAAGAGCCCAAAAACCTCAACCAGGCTGAGTGATACCGATTAGGTCCATTGATCCTTTCATTAAATCCTATTGATCCCTTCTCTCTTCTTTACAATCTTCGGGTAAACTTTTTTTTAGAAGGGGGAGGAGGGGGGGAGGACTATCTCCGATCTCTATAAGCCCAAAAAACTTCACCCGAGCTGAGTGATATCGACCGATTAGATCTATTGATCCTTTCATTAAATCCTATCGATCCTATTACTCCTCTTCCTATAATCCCTTCTCTCTTTTCTTCTTTCTACAATTCTATCCTTCTCCTCTTCTTTCTATAATCCTATTCTATCTCTCTCCTTCTCTTATCCCTCTTCTTCTCTTCCTATAATCCTATCCCTCCCCTTTCTACAATCCCATCTCTCCCCTTCTCTTCCCTCCTCTTCCTCTTATCCTATCTCCCCTTCCCTCTTCTCTTATCCTATCTCTCCTCTCCTCTTCCCTTATCCCTCCTCTCCTCTTCCTATAATCCCTTCTATCCTATCTCTCCTCTTCTTTTATCCTATCTCCAATCCCCGATCTCTACAAAAACCTCCAAAAACCCTCAATCAAACTAAACGATCCCTTCACTCCCCTTTCCTATAATCCCATCTCTCCTCTTTACAAATCTTCAGGTGAACTCTTTCTTTTGGGAGGGGGACTACACGGGGGCTGAGATCTAATCGGGGAAACATTAACCCTTCTCGGCAATTTTATTTTTATTTTATTTTTGGGAAAGTAAGCCTCGGGAAAAAGCATGGACCATACGTCATCCAGTCACATGAGAGTAATCCGGTAATCGTAATCCGATAATCCGATAATCCGATAACCGCCGGATTATGTATCAACCGGACAGCCCTGGATCAAGCTACCGGCTGTCTATCAAAAGTTATCAAAAACTGCAATTAATGTCACAATTCGAAAATGCTCAGTTTGTAGGAATCATCTCTGCATTAATTGTACAAGGGTCAGCTAACTATGGCATGCTCTACGCTCTAGTTGCGACCCAGACCTCTTTGGAGATCAAAACAAGCTCTATCCGAGCAACTCCTTTCCTTAGCTATACCATGCCGTCCATGGCTAGCAAGATGCAGATGCTAAACCAGCAATCGATCCATATCGATGCTATCTGATGTGATCCCAAACTCCAACGCAATGCTGATAAATGTACCGGTTGATATACCCCTTTTATCTGAACCATCAGAAGACCGTTTGGGTATTATGAAGAAATTGGGCGAATGCAATGCAATCTGTTCACCCGCTATTGCTCGTAGAACTATTGGTCAAAAATTTAACCATTGAAATTTGGCTGTGGGAGGGAGGGCCAGTGCTGATAGCCCGGGTTCGGAACATAATCAGGGACAATGCCAGATCGATAATCGTTCCTCTTGCCAAGCGGTTGATAGTGCATCTGATTAGTGCTGGTCGGGAAGCCTCGCATTGGTGCAGGTGGTGGAGGATACAAGAGTGTATGAGGAAGTCTTACGGGCTTATATGGAGAAGTACGTTGCTGTAAGAAGATGGATGGCGAGTTGTTGTGATTGTAGGCCGAGAAGTTTGCGGAAATAGGGGAAGAGTTCAGTGACAGCAAATCCTGGACTGATCCGGGACTCTGTCGCCGCGAAGGCGTGGAATAAGTTGCCTCGTGTATGCTGTGGGAACCAGACTGTACAGTCCCGGTAGGTGTCAAGGTCATCTGCGGCTGTGGCGTGTAGGAGGGAGTCGTGGGGTACACGGTGGACATTGCTCTTCCGCTCAATGGAGGCAATGTCGGCAAATTGAGCGGGAATGTAGGATATCCCATTGCTTGAGAAGTGGAAATTGTCAGATTTGGAACCGGAAGCCTAGGGAGGTTCTGTCTGGGCAGATTAAGAGGATTTGTAAGTTGTGATGACGTGGCAGCACGACTCATTCGCTTGGCAGGAGGTTCATCAGACCCCTCGTCGTAGCTCCGCTTCCTGGCATTTGCGTACAGGCTAAATTCTGGGATTGCATCTGGTATCGGGGGAAGTTGAGAGAGTGCAGCAGATGTGTAGGGTGCTGCCCATTGTTGGTTGTAGTTATAAGCCGAGGAATTAGCTGGGTATGCCGCCAGAGCGGACGGAGAGGCTTCGATGGACACTGGTGGCGATGGAAGTATAGTCGGATGCATCAAGGTAACTGGGGAAGGCAGAGCAAGCGGTTCCTTTACAGCCTTGTCGAAATAATTCGAGAATTTTCCAAGTTTGACCTGCCATGCCTCCCATTGTTCGGCAGAAGCCAGGAGACTATACCTCATGTTGCTGAGGAATTCCACCTCCATGACGTGGATTTCGGTGACGGATATTCCAGATACCTCGGCCCAGGTCTTATTCGTATAGGTGTTATCGTCAAGGACTAATTGCAGTCAGCCACCGCCCGATAGAATCCACAGCAAACAAAAACTCACATTTGTTCCCAAGCATCAAGGCCACAGTCAGCAACCTGTATTCACTTCCGGCCTTTCCCTTGACAGTTGGATTCAAAGTCTTCAATCTGTATATGAATAGTAGGGCCAGTAAGATCACATTTGGTGTAACCTGCGTTGTTGTGAGGATCGTAACCACCCATTTTCGAAAGGAGACAGTTGGGATGGCGTCTGGAACTGGCCGTTTGACGGGTGAAAGTTTATTACTCCAGTTTTCGGCTCGTGTGAGGGTTTCTGTCGATTCGAACCAAAAGAGACAAGTAATCTGGAAAATATTAGTACAGACTTGGTGAAAGCAACACTGACATGCATACCTGAGCTGCAAACTCCCCGAGACTACCTCCGCTACTATTCACCGACGCAGGGATTTGGAGGTTCGGTGATATCGCAAACTTTTCTTCCTCGGGCGGTGCAAGAGTGACCTTTTTGACCTCTCCTGGACTCTGTGCCCGACTATATGGCGGATTCGCTACAATATTGGAAATGCTCGTCGGTTTTGTGGGCTGGCTTGTCTGGGGGTGGCAGGAGTACGATGCCATAGAAGGGAACGTATCGTCTGGACGAGGTCCATAGTTGCGGTAGGGCGTAGGATGATATGCCGCGGTGTTCATGTCGTCTTCTGGCGGTGTTCGCAGCCCACCGCTGATGGGAGCCTCTTGACAAGGCCGGGTGAGGTCCAAACAATTGTATGGTGGAGTCGACCTGGGTTGTAAGATATCCCTTGGGGGTTCCGTGTGCTGGTATTCTTGGAACGCTGAACTTGGGTCCTGCCGTGGCCAGCCAGTCTGGAAATATACCGAGGGGTCTGGATCGTAGAGTGATCGTGTATGGGGTAGAAGGGGGTCGAGAGAGGCCGTTGATGCTAGAGCTCGATGCATTGAGAAGGAGTCGATTGCAGGGCCAGAATAGACAATGGGAGACAGTATGAGCGCAACGGCTCAATTGCAGAGTGATGGTCGTTATCAGCGTATTCGAATTAGCAGACCCTAGAAACATCCACCTGGTCCTCGAACCCTTGGCAGCTAGAAGGCGTCCTGGCGTAGGATTATATCATCGTGTAGCCCGGAGTCTATGTGCTGCCGGAAGCTCATTTAACGGCAGAGGGAGACGAGGTCGCAGTTGGATTCTTGTGCGAGCTGGAAAGCGGAAGGGGCTACGTTAAATATGAAGGAGTGAATCGGGCGCAGATGAGAGGGCTGAATGAGAGTAGTGAATAAAGAGGAGTCTCGGGCGTGGGATGGTGGTGAATTAAGCAGGCACGGTACGCTCTTCTATCCGGATCTCTCACGCTCGGCTAGTAGAAGAGCAGCAGCGTTTGTGACAAAGAAGCTTGCCAGAGACTAAATCAAGAACGGGGTGGAAAGGTTTAATGGGGCCAGGAGGACGGGGGGCCAAAGGAATGACGAAGATCTATATGGAAAAGGCGATGCAAATGTAATTTGGTCCCAGACAGGAGGTGCGATTCAGGAAAGTGGTCAGTGGATGGATGTTGGTGACTAGCATCACATAACGTGGAGTGGAGGCTGATCTCAAAAAAGTCGACAAAAAAAAGCCCCGTCCCGGCTGATGTCACAGGCCGCGCCAGGTCATTCTGGGATGATGCAGAAGAGCGATTGAGCGCGGGCGACTAGCGGGAGAGCCTGGCACGCCTGGCACGCGTGGGAGGGCGAGGAGAGAGTTTACTCGTTAGCTACAGGAGAGGAGATACGGATGGAGTCCAGCGCTCCCTAGCAGCTGTTCGGGGGGGGAGGTCAGTAGTGAGCAGTGAGCAGTGAGCAAGTAGTGAGGGAGGCCAGGTGGGAAGGTGGTGAGGTGGTGAGGTGGGAAGGTACAGGAGGGCGGTGGGTAGGGTAGGGTAGTGGGCGGTAGTGAGTGGTAGTGGTTAAGGTAGTGAGTGGTAGTGAGTAGTGGGTGGGTGGCAGCGGTCGTGAGTGAGCTGTGGGCGAGACAGCACCTGAGCGAGGCGTGTTGGGGGGGGAGGGAAGGGAGCTGGCCTTGCTGGGCCTTGGCTCTGGCTGGATTGCTGCGTGCGTGTGTCTGGACAGGGGTGGAGGAGGATTACAGCCTGGAGAGGAATGGGGCAGAGCGTCGGCAGGCATGCAAATGCAAGAGCGTGTACGAAGTGAGAGTTTTACGGAGCGCAGGAGGCCCAGGAGGCCCAGCAGGCCCAGCAGGCCCACGGAGCAGCGTGTGCCTGCTCCGGCGAGGTGACTGATTAGTGTGCATCCGGTGAAGGATAGCAGCGACTCCGTACCAAGACCAAGCCCAAGACCAAGCCCAAGACCAAGACCAAGGCCAGGACCAGGACCGAGGCCGGGACCCAGCACGCAGGATGGGATGGAGGAGGTATGGGACGGAATGGGACGGTATGGGGCAGGACGGTATGGCCCAGCGTGTGCTCGCCGCTCGGGGCTCGCAGTCAGGACGGACGGAGTACGTCTGCAGGGCCAGGGAGCCGTCGCAGCAGCAGCAGCAGCAGCTGATATGAGCCCAGCCGTGGGCCACGCATCATGCTGCCGCGGGAGAGGGCGCTGTAGAAGGGCTGGCGGGATAGAGTGGGGAGCGGACGGCGGGTGCAGTGGGCAGTGTGCGGCGGGCAGTGTGCAGAGTGCGCCGTGGGTGGGCTGGTGGGCACTGTAGTGAGCCTGAGTGTACTGAGCCTGCGCCTGCGCCTGCGCCTGAAGGAGCCTGAGGGAGTCGGAGGGAGCCTGAGGGAGGGGAGCCTGAGGGAGGGGAGCCTGAGGGAGGGAAGCCTGAGGGCCCGTAGCAGCAGTAGCAGGCATGGGCATGGCGCACACACACACACACACACACACACAGCCATCAATCAATCACTCAATCAATCAATCAATCAATCAATCAATCGCTCCATCGCGCCCTAACTCGCGCCCTCGCGCCCTCGCTCCATCACTCGCCCTCGCGACAGCCCAGGGTGCGCGCTGCTCTCGGCCCAGGCATCCAGAAGGGCATCCACAGGCATCCACAGGCATCCACAGGCATCCACAGGCAGCCCACTGGCTATCCACACCCACTGGGCCACCCACTGGGCCATCGAAACCAGCTATCTGGCCTGCCTGTGCCTTACCACCTAGGCACCAACACCCACCCACCGACACCTGCTGCCCTGCCCTGCCTTGCCTTGCCACAGCGAAAGCCAGCGCCACTAGGGAAACCACAGCCAAACACAGCCAAACACAGCCAAACACAGCCAGGCACAACAGCCCAGCCAAACCGCTGCCCGCCGGCACACGATGCATTTCTCAAACCGAGAGACCATGCCCCAGGACGCCTAATCAATCTACCGGCGCTGGCCAGTCCGGCCGTCATGCGACTTGCCGACCTACCCTCCTGCCCTCCTCCCGACCTGCCGACTTCCCACACACCTTTGGCAGAGCTGCTCGCATAGTCTATGCCATGTCTCCAGTTATTCCCGTCCCTCAGAGCCCACTCGTGCAATTCTCGTCCCTTCCCAACCCTCCTCAGCCCTCCTCACGCCGCTAACGGGCGGGCAGAACTGGCAGAGATTGGCAGAGAGGAGATTGGGGGACAGGACGAGGATGGCCAGAGGGGCCCGGCTTCTTCCTGGCTGACCGAGGTGGCTGCTGGGCGGGAGCATCGCGTTGCGGGCCCATTGGTGGGCGGCTTCGGACGGCCCTTGCTGCCCGCGTAGCCTCGCCCTGGAATAGCAGCAGACGGTATATGCTGGAGTCTGACAGCTGTACCGTACCGTGCCCGTTATCGCGGCGTGCTGGGATCCCAGATCCTATGCTGCACAGCACTGCGCTGCGCAGTACGTACGGATACAGAGCGTGCCTTGCAACGCGTGATCCACTGCTACCCATTCTTCCATAGCCCACAGCCCACAGCCCACAGCCCACAGCCCACAGCCCACAGCCCATAGCCCGTAATCCGTAATCCGTAACCCATAGCCTTACGGGGGTGGGAGGAAAAAGGAAAACAGGACTCGTGTACGGGTAGCTCGTAATTTTCGTCGTTCTGTTCTGCCGTCTTACCAGAAGAGGCCCGGCGGAATGGCCATCCCTCCGCCAGCTCTCTCTTCCTCTCGTCGCGCAGGCTGGGAGTCGTACCACCCTGCGTGATTCGCTACAGGACGACAGGACGGACTACAGGACGACAGGACAGGACCTACAGTACAGGCCGGCCCAGGACTCTTGTTCGCCGCGCGCGGTCCCGTAGGCCTGCTGTTCGCTTCGGGCTTCAGTCAGCCTTCTGGCTCTGCGTTTGCAGGCCCGTCGCGACCGACCCGGCGATGTCCAGTTCGTCGATATTGCGGACGGAGCGTGCTGCTGTGCAGGCCAGTGCCACAGTGCGTACGATGCCGCGCTGTGCTAGCCATGCTAGCCATGCTAGCTGTGCTACGGCGGTGTTCTCGCTGGCCTCTGTGGCTCCTTTTCACGCCGCAGTCTTGGCTGGCTGGCTGCCTGCCCTCCTGGCCCCTTGCGCCTCGCAGAGTGTAGTATATACTATTCCTTGTCGCATCTATGTAAACTCATGTTGTGCTGGCGGTGCTGGCCTGCTGCCTGAGCCTGCGAGCCAGCGCCTGAGCTGAGTCTCTGCCTCGCGCTTCCTCTGCTGCAACTGTGCCGTACGGTATCCTGCACACCGCACAGTACTACATACACGGTAGGCCAAGGTGTTTGCGACATCTCAAGCCGGAAGCCAGAATAGAGCGTCGCATCAGGCCTATTGGCCGCTGATCAAGAAGGAGTCGTCCCAGGTTCCCAGCCTACCAGCCTACCAGCATCCTCATGGCGGCTTGCTCGGACATGGATATGGTGCCTACCGCCTAGGCTGCTGACAAACCCCAGGTGAGCACGCCAAAAAAAGTCACCACAACTCCAAGGTTCGGAAGCGTCGTCGTAATCGAGGGCGACGGCGCTCAATTACCACAGAATATGGAAACGCGGTTTGATGGCGAGCTGCGTGTGTTGCATGCATGCGAATACGTCTCCTGGTCTCGGCCGCCGTTGCCAAAGCCTGGGGGCAAATAAGTAACGGGAAATACGTACAGAAGCCACAATAATAGCAGCATTTCTTCTGACTCAGACCAGCGCCAGACGCAATAGGGAGATTTCAGACTTCGTCACAGAGTGCAGGGCGGTGCTGTTCAGGGTGATTCTTCGCGATATGACCTGTACGGGGGGCCATATCGACGAAACACCCGTGCCAGGCTCCCCGAAATCCGTCAGGCGGAAGCCCTAATACGGCGATGAGCTGCTAGCAAGGTGAGATATCCAGATCAATTATCATCATGCCTTCAACCTTGCGCCTTGTCAGCATGATGCAGCACTGATCATACTGTACGGATACTTGGGGTACAGGCTCGGTGTTACCAGCAGCACAGAGGACTACACTGTAGAGACTCCAGCAGAGACTCCAGCATGGAGCATGGCGGATGTCAAACTCCTAGTCCCCTCCGAGACCTCTCACACCTTCCACCTCAGTGACCTCACATGCTACGTTGGTCAAACATAATCATTGAGTCCTGGAGCTGGAGCCGTCGCGTACATACGTATACACGAGTTGGGTCGGCCGTTGCTATGTACTGTATACTGTAGTGCAATCGCTATGGCGATAGAAGGCAAGCAAAGCGAGGTCTATTGGCCCCTCGGAGCCTTGAGCCTTGAGCCTTGGCTTGAGCTGCAGTGCCTGGGCACACAGCTGCCATTCTTTCCATTCTGTGGGGCTGATGACTGCCGCCAGCACCGACTTGTGACGGCCAGTTAGACCCATTCTTAACAATGCTATATGCGGCGCGTATCGTGTCCTTTCGGCCATCTCGAAAATCAGCTATTCATTACCTCAGGTACTATGGTGACTCGTTGAGCGACTCGAGCCGTTACTGAGGGAAATACGGCTGCACGGAAAAAAAGACTCCTGCTGGACTGCGTCACTGTACCCGTACGTACATATCCCGTCAAGCACCAAAAGTACCAAAAGCACCAGGAAAACTTAGAATGCTTCTAGTAGCCTCGGACCGGGCTAGAAGATCGCCCCTTTCGTCCTTTCGCCCTCCTCTCCACTCCACCAATACTGGATCACGAGCTCATCGCCCCCAAATACGTCCTCTTCCGTCCACTCCGTCCACTCCGGCGTAGAAAAGGATGAAAACTCTCAAATTGCGGTATTCTGGATCATCCCTCAAGAGTCACGACTATAACTCCTTTTGGACCTTCTTGTGGATAGGATCACCACTTAGCCCCTAAAAGTATGGGCCGATTACCCAAGTCGGATCAATCACCAAACTTAGATTTGACATGCGAGCCAGGTGTATCGTGTAGCAAGCAGATCATGATACCCGAGGATGATGACACCGTACGGAGTCGTCTCTCGACGCGACCGACGCGGCCGACGTGACCGACCCGGTGCGGTGCACCTCTGCATACTAGGATCATCAGGATCCAGACTGATCATCTCAACAATAATCATCATCATCATTCCTACGTATTTTATCCCGCTGTTGACAACAGATGCAGTCACACTCAAAGCTACTCCCTTGTTGCTCGAGTACAGTAGTAGCTTTGTGCTGGAGGGAACAGGCAGATCGCCGTCGCAGAGATTGGTATCGTATTTATCATTCATACTACTTAACTATCAACACCTTACTCGGCTTACTCTACGTGCAATCAATCAAGCGTCCAACTCTGAGCCACAATCTATCTGCTAGTGCCCCTTGATAAACAACACCCGAGCCCCCCGCCGCCACCAATCAATCACATATACGCACGCTGGCTCTAGGAAGGACGCATTCCCGGCTGAGGTTACTTGGTTTGCCCCGAGTTCATGCTTTACATTTCACCCTCTGATTCCTTGGATTGATACTCTGTGCCTAACCGAAGGCGCAAACTGATCCAGGTGCCTTGTTCCTTAGCTACATACCTGGTGCATCAATTTGATATTGTCTTGGTATACACGGATGATGTGAACTGGACGGATGCACACGCCGTGGCGAACGAGGCCCCCTACTACCTGAGAAGGCCGAGTTTGAAGAGGTGTCTCTCCCTGGTTCCGGCCTCAGTCCGTCCTGTCCTTGTGCGGCCACCGAACCCAAAGCTGCACCCTGCAGGGGTGGACTGTTGCTTTGGCAGGATCCGCGACTACTGACCTACCCCGTACGGACGTACTGTATACTACTGTATACACGTACGTCGGTCGATACGAGAATAATGAAATGCACAGTACGGAGTAATGTCAGATCCGACGGACCCCCCTCGTGACTTTTTAGTTTATGGATCCTAGATTCCTACTTGGTAGGTCTAGGCCTCGCGAATAACGATAAACCTGATCAGTTATGAGGTATAGCATGGGCAGATGCATTCTTCGTCATATACGTTGGCCAGATGTTGATCAACTTATCTCGTCAATTTATACCGTACTCGAGCACAACCGTGCTATAGTAGATAGATACAATAGCACACTGCACAACTCTTCGGGGCGCTCTTCACATCACTGTCAGATAGTCCACGATGTACGGGTAACCCAGGTCCATTACAGAATCTGACAACGATAAGGAATCAATCACTTGGTACTACTCTGCTCCATCATACATATTATATATATCATATTTACTGCTGTATTACTGATTTTATGTACTGGCTTCCCATCCAGGCTTTCCCGCTAGGTCTCTTAGATGCGCCCGGGTCTCGACTCTCGACGGCAAACAGGCATGCTTTATTGGTTTCATTCTAGCGAGTCTCGTTCCTTTGCACCTTGGACCCTTTGCGTCTACTTCGAAGGACGGAAGGCGTCAGGCGCAACACCAAAAGGCAATAATAAATAAGTAATACCGCCCAATAGTAAGGCAGATTTTGTCTAAAGCATGTACGGTAGTGTAGGAGGTAAGATATGTACGAGCACTCTCAGTTTCCATGCCACGTCGGGGGGCAATCACTCTCGGAGCCTTGCTGTTTGGGGGTTTGCTGATACGAAGTCTGATGTGGGCTTCGGGGCCTCAGATACAGATACAGCAGTATAGTCTGCAGCGGCTAATAATCGACTTGACGTATTCCGTTGTTTCCGCCGGGATTATTAAAATACTCTGCGAGCAGTGGGCATATGAGGCAGGTTGTTCGGCAAAGGAGTTTCAAAGGAGGGCAGCAGAAGCTGAATGCTTATGGAGAATCCATCCACATGATCCAGGAAATATTAAATAAACCAGGAGCGTTTCAGACGCGTGCTCATCATCATCCGTGTCGAGAATGAATGAGCCAGACTGCGCATGCCCCGTTTGTTCCGTTTATTATACATTCGGCTGGACTCCGAGGTGCTGACGCCACAGGATTTAACCAGCACTGCCCCCGGAGTTGGACCATGCATTCAGCTCCAATATCAAGGCAACAAAGCCTAGGGGCGCACAATTCGACTCTGAGACGGTGAGACCTTCGATACGCATGCAACTCCACCACGCGAGCCTACACGCCGCTTCCTGGTCTGCAGCGCACGCAAGGCAAGCACGGCAATCACCAGCAATCAAGCAGCCACAAAACACCAGCGTCGTGATCGTCCACAAGTCGGGCTTATAGCTCAGCGTCGCGCAGGACTCTGTCTAACTGGCCCGGCAATGCATGCTTGTCTCTCAGTAGGAGATTCCGCAACAAATGATAATCATCGGTGTTGCGGATTGAGACTGCATTCAACCGGGTCTTGCATCTGGCATATCCCCCGAGCCTGGCTGCTGAAACATTGTGCTGGCAAATAACACCGCAGCACCCTCCAAGTGACGATAGATAAATCATACTGGATGATCCTCGGATTGATAGGCGCATCAGGATGGCAAGCTTACAGGTCTACATTCCTGGCCGTGCTCGGCTTGAGGGCGAAGTGAAGATGCAGCTGCCTACAGGGCATTGATTTATGCGCATGCCCGTGTCGACAACAAATCAACACAATCCCTTGATTCATGTGGTTGAGATGAGCGTGTCAGCCCGTTGTATGTGACAATACCGCCTTGCCTAGACACCTTCAAGTTGATTGCAGAAACATGTTGTGTCTTGTAGGAGCATTCCTTCCTTGCTTCCCTTTCTATCACTTGTCATAATAGCAATGCTTTTTCCCATGCAAAGCGCATCTACAGGTATTTCAGGCAGGGCTCCTAGAGCTTCGTAGGCTGCTGCACCACCACCAGATTTTGTTTGTGTCCTCTATTTTGCCACTTGGTGAGCGTTTGCCTGGCAGCCTCTCCTCTCGAAGTGTACAGCATCTTATACTGCAGTCATCATGCTTCCTGCTGGAAAAGTTTGGGGGATAACATGGCTGCGATCGGCTCCGCCATTGTGTCGATGCTCTATCGTCCCTCTGGGCTCCGCAGCAATGTCCTCCTTCTCGGTGCCGTAGATTTACGACCAGGGAGAAAGGCAATCTTCATCAGCCTGCCCCTATCGCAAGCTGCGTTGGAGTACTATGTTCTTTATTGCCAATGCCTTGCCTCGTGTCCTAGCAAGCCAAACTCGTGTTCTTCGATAGACAGACAGCATTTGGCATCACTACCTGTAGAGAGAATGGAGAGCGTGAAGGAACAGATCTACAATGCCATCACGTAACCTTCGCAGTAAAAACCCCCAGTCTCCCTCGTGAAAGCAGCAGCCAAGAGTCTCGAGAACCAAGAACCAACCCCCCCCTGCCGAAGCACACACATGTCGTCGTCGTCGAAGAAAAACACACATCGCGGAGTCCCCTCTCCCCCTCTTGCCGATACCCATCACGTGCTGATACCCATCACGTGCTGATAAGAGCGAGACGGGACCAGGGGCCCCCAGCGGCTCCATATCCCGTCTCGCCGGCAACCGCATACCCGCGCCCCCGTAAACTCAACTCTGCTCAACTCTGCTCTGCTCTGCATCCCCTCTTTTTCCTCGATAACAAAACGATTGCGGTTGCCATACTCCTCCAGCTCTCACACAGACGATACGCGCGCACCCTGCCCGGCGATATTTCCTTTTGACTAATTCTGCGGAATCTGCACCCGGACGACACGAGACGAGACGAGGCGAGGCGTCTTTGTTGTGTGCTGTGGGGATTGGGGAGATACTGAGATTTTATTATATTCTATTCAGCTGTGGTCTTGGGATTGGACGTCTTGGGCTGGGTCTTGACTGACTCCGTCGCCCCGAGATACGACCTCCTGGGCTGAGTCTGACTCCGTCGCCGTAGCTATCGGTCAGGCTCTGCCACAGACCGTAAAAGATGGGATTCGGCGACTTCGACTGGATCTGCGAACGGGCATCGATCCCGCTCTGCCCGCTGGTTGGCAGCAGCAACAATACCGGGGTGGGCATTGCTTCGGAATGCTATGCGCGGAACATCGAGGTGGCCAACACGATGATCTTCCAGGGCGCAGCGAGCTTCATGCACATTCTGGCCCTGATCATGACGGTCGTCATGATTCTGCATATCCGGTCCAAGTTCACGGCTGTTGGTACGTCTGATTGCCTTGCCCCCCCTCTCTTTCTGCTGCGAAACTGGGTGCTGGGCGCGAGATGCTGATTGATTGCTGCTTCTGGAAATAGGTCGCAAGGAAATCACGGCGTTCTTTTATCTCTATATGCTCCTCACCTTCTTGTCGCTCTGTCTCGACTCGGGCGTCATCCCGGCGGGGTCGGGCTCGTATCCGTACTTCACCGCTGTGCAGGCTGGCCTCGTCTCGTCGCTGTGCGTCTGCCTCGTCATCAACGGCTTCGTGGGCTTCCAGCTCTATGAAGATGGCACGACGATCTCTGTCTGGCTCCTAAGAGCGAGCTGCTTCGTCGCCTTTGCGGTTACGGGGCTCGTGTCGCTGGCTACATTCAAGTCGTGGGCCGGGCTGGGTCCGACACACACGGTTGGCTTGTTCGTCATGCTCTATATCCTCTCCATCATCACATTGCTGGTGTATGTCATCATGCAGGTTATCTTGGTCGTCAATACATTGCAAGATCGCTGGCCACTGGGAGATATTGCGTTTGGAGTCTTCTTTTTTATTGTGGGACAGGTCGCCCTCTATGTGCTCTCGCCCACCATCTGCAATGCCGCGGCGCACTACCTGGATGGGCTATTCATTGCTACTGGCTGCAACCTTTTAGCCATCATGATGGTCTACAAGGTATGTGTCTTTCTCCTCTTCTCTATCCCCTATGCACCCCCCCCTGTGTAGCAACCCCCCTTTCCCTCCACCCGAACCGAACAACAGGCCCACGAGCACGGCACTGACGCAGCCAGTACTGGGACTCGATCACCAAAGAAGACCTCGAGTTCTCGGTCGGCACCAAGCTCAATAACTGGGAGGTCAAGGAACTCCTCCCCGAAGACGAGCACCGGAACTCGGCCTACCCCGACTCGGACAGCATGTACAACCAGGTCCACCAGCGGAACTCGAACTATGGCGGCTTGAACTACTGAGCTGCGATGGACCTTTTTTTTTCTTTGTTTTGTTTTTGCATGGTCTGATGGGTTTGTGTATTTGGTAGATGGGTGGCTGTGACGATCAAGACGATAAGAGCAGCGGAGAGCGTGCTTGGAGCCGGATCCGATCAAGCGTAACGATTGATGGGTTATTTGGTATCGATCGCCACTTGGGCTACCTGCATAGCGAGGTCTAATTTCTGGGGGCACCGGCGTTTCTTCTTCTTCTTCTCCTTCTCGAAGCGGCTTCATCGGCATGGACTGGCCCGGGCCGGCTCAAGTGCTGGTATGAATGAGTACGAGGGAGAGGGTCGCGGGGACTCTTGTATCATGAGGGAGGAAAGGCAGGCAGGCTTGGGCTGGATTTGGCATGGCATGAATGGCAGAACAGAACAGAACAGAGCATAGCATAGCTAGGAGATCGCCTCTGGTAATATACTCGTAATGAATCAGATCGAGTAACGCATAGGCTGCAGAGTGAAATCCGGGATGGATGGAGATGGAGATGGAGATGTGGAGTTATACGTGGTGTGGTATGCTATGCTATAGTATTCTATGCTATACTATAGNGAGGAAAGGCAGGCAGGCTTGGGCTGGATTTGGCATGGCATGAATGGCAGAACAGAACAGAACAGAGCATAGCATAGCTAGGAGATCGCCTCTGGTAATATACTCGTAATGAATCAGATCGAGTAACGCATAGGCTGCAGAGTGAAATCCGGGATGGATGGAGATGGAGATGGAGATGTGGAGTTATACGTGGTGTGGTATGCTATGCTATAGTATTCTATGCTATACTATAGTAAGATGATCGAGGAGAGGGAAGAGGCGGAGAGGGGGGCGCCTCCGTCTTGAGGGGATGGTTTGACGGGTTGACGGTTTGGATAGATATATATATATATATATATATATATATATAACAACAAAAGCCACATCACATCACAGCAATACAACAATACAATACAAGAGAAGAGACAAAACGGTCCAGACACAGCATCGCTAGCTAGCGATCTCGGATCTGTCCGCTCGTCGACTCGGTAGCGTACCGGTAGTAGGAGATTGCAGCTTCTGTGATATACTTGTAATGAATCGAGTTGGATCGAGTGATGTATAGGCTGTAGAGTGAAATCTGGGATGGATGGATGGGGATGGGGATGGGGATGGAGATGTGGTGTGGTGTGGTATGGTGTGGTATGGTATTCTATAGTATGGTATAGTGAGATGATCGAGGAGAGAGGAAGAGGGGGAAAGAGGAAAAGGGGGAGCGCCTCCGTCTTGGATGGGATGGTTGATGGGATGGTTGACGGTTTGACAGTTTGATAGCTTGACAGTTTTGATATATATATATAACAACAAAAGCCACATCACAGCAATACAACAACACAAGAGAAGAGAAGAGACAAAACGGTCCAGACACAGCACAGCTAGCGATCTAGGATTTGTCTACTTGTCGACTCCGTAGCGTATCGGTAGGGTCGCGGCCTCTGTATGCCGGCGTCTCTACACGCTGATGGTCTTGAAGACGTTGAAGGCCTGGCCGGTGGCGACGACGCAGCCGGGGATCTGGGGGTGCCAGTGGGCCTCCTTGGCCTTCTCCAGGTAGTGCACGAAGAGCAGCTGCGGCGGCACGTCGGCGGCGCCGGCCGCGTCGCGGCTCTCCTCGTCGTCGAGCTCGACGGCCAGGTCCCACAGCGTGAGCGTGTCGTCGCCGGCCGCCACGGCCACGATGCTGTCGTCGCTGGGGTGCCACTCGATGCTGGTGATCTGCTCCTTGTGGAAGCCGAACGACGCGACCGGCGTCGGCTTCGACGGCGCGGACGACGCCGCGTCGGGCTTCCAGTTGCGGAGGTCCCAGACGGCCCAGACGCCGTCGTCGGCACCCGAGGCGAGCAGGTGGCTTGTTTGGTGCGACCAGGACATGACGTTGACGTCTGTCTTGCTGACCTGCACGCTGATGGCGGCGGTGCGGGATTTGCTTCGGATATCCCAGACCTTGATGGTGCCGTCGCTGGAGGCCGAGGCGAAGACGTTGCGTTCCGAGGGAGACCACTGGAGCTCCTCGACCGAGGAGGTGTGCCCGATGAAGGGGCGGGAGTCCGTGGCCCAGCCTTCGCCTTGGGTGCGGGTGGTGACGAAGATGGAGCCGTTGTTGTCGCCGGTGATGAGCTTGCCGGTGGAGACGAGGGGGGACCAGTCGACCGCGTAGCCTTCGGCTTTGTGCATGCGGAGAGTAGAGAGGGGCTTGTTTTGCTGCGCGGTGATGATTGTGCCGGGGGTGTCGAAGGAGGTTAGGTGGGGGGTGATGTCGTGTATGAGGACTTGGCCTGCCTCCGTCATGGTGGCCGTGAGGGTCGTGGGAGGGCGTGACGAGTCTGAAGCTGGTGATTGATGTGCTCGTATCCGATTTGTGGTAGATGTGAGGGGTATCGAGGTGGATTCCAGGATCGGGTCGGCGTCTTCGTCCTCGTCATCTGATGAATCCGAATCGTCCTGATCGCGATCCATCCTACTGAGGCCGCTGAACTTCATGACCATGATCTGATTATCCTTCTCTCGTTTCGCCTCAGCCTGAGTTCCTGCTACGGCGTACATCGTCGCGGGGTATGTTTTGCGGTTGTCTCCCAAGCTATCTTTGATAATATCAAACGACAGACACGGCCAAGGTGTGCTCAGCGCGTGTAGCATTTCGTATGTCGATGGATCAGGGGACAATGTCTGTCCAGGCTCGAGTTTATTCCTTCCCACTATGAATGTCTGCTGGTCCACCTCCATTGCTTCTACATCACGTCAGAGATTGTACACTGCAGGTGACTCGACACGCCGCAGAACCTACCCGCTTTCTCCTCTGCTTCCCTCTCGACATCTGGTCTTCCATCAACTCCAGCCTCTAGGATCTCGTCCTCGCTCTCATACTCATCCTCAAACTCGTCCTCGAATTCCCCCACTTCGTCTGCCTCTTCAGCCTTTTCTGGTCGCTCGCCACCCTTCAGAGCCGCTTCTCCATTTTCGAAATCTTCTGCCGCTCGTTTGGACATGTTGTATTGTGTAGGGAGTGTCTTGTTAAGAAATTGTTAACAGCAGCTCGGCCGCTGGGAATTTTTGTTATCGACATCGCAATCGTAAACTTTTTATGCGGCCGCCGCACTTTCCATGCGCAGCCAATCGGACGATTAGCTAGCTGCTTAGCTAGATTTTGCTCGGGCGCTTCAACTTAGAGCACGACGACAGCATCAAATGTACCATCAGACATGTTGTACGAACTCATTGCGATTGTGCGTCTGCCTTAACCTTCTTAGACAAATAACACATTTGCTGATAGAGTCGCAGGTCCGCCCCGGCAGTCTCGTCGAGGTGAAGGAGTATGTCTCCCCTTCTCCAATACTCGAGCCATCATTGGCGATGCGTGCTCTTTGCTGGTGCAAGCCATTGATATCTAGAAACCATATTGATTCGATTTCTTAGCATTGTCCGTACAACCGGCTCCCTCGTCCTGAACTCAGGTGGTGCGATCCGCTCAATTGCAAACTGGGGCATCAGTTCGCTCCCCAAACGAACCCGCAAACATCAAGCCACATACTATGAAGGCCATTACTTCCTCATGCGTTACGATGCTTCTTCTGCCGTACAAGATAATGTTCGAAAGACACTTGGTTTAGATCCGCGCATGATCAAGTTCAGCTCTGTCAAGTTGGGAGATGGAACACTAGAGTCTTTGAGCAAGATTGGAGGAAAGATCCCCTGGGCAGAAAGAGAGATGCGGTGATAATCAGAGATATTATTCTTGGTTCGTGGAGCTGTATATTATGTTACATTATATGGCGAATGGGAATGCGGGTTATGTCGATGAAGTGTACATCACTTGGTGCTGGAAGACACGGGATCAGCAATTACAGATAAACTTCTGCAATGGATACTCTTATCTGGAGCCAAAGCTGCCTTAATACTCCCGATGAACCGTAAAATGCCCGCTTGACCGCGAAAACAAGAGAAAATGTGAGCAAATGAGGATATTCCGTTCAGTCATCACAGCCTTGCTAGTCTGTCTCCATCTTCTCCGGCGAGCTGCTCCCTCTCTTCTCCTTGACATAGACAACAAAATCATCGATAACACCTGGCCAAGCGCCATCTTCACTCCAGAAGCTCATGCTCTCATCTTGTTTTGTCTTCAGGAAGAACTCGAAGGTCTGATTCCACATATCCTTGTTGACACTCCTCGTCCATTTATTCGTCAAGTAGTCGACCCATAGATCGAGCCAATTGGTCGATGGAGTAATCCAGTTTATACCTGGTGGCGAAAAAAGCATCTGCCAATAGACGATCGCGTTGTCAAGAGGGAGAGCTTTTTGGCCCTTGTCTTTGGAGCAGATGAAAGTATGCTTATAAACGCGCTTGAAAAGAGCGATATCCGTTGATAGAAGAGGTGTCTGAGATGCGACGTAGGCTTTTTGCTTGGAGATGGATTCGAGGGGTGTTCTCGAGCTCGAACTGTACAATTAGTAACTAAAGATATTCTCCGTTGTATTTACTGGGCTTACCTTGCTAACTTCCAGCCAGAAACAAATCCCTCTTTAGTCATCTCACCTAGTGAGGATGCTTGCACAATTTCCAAAGGGATGAGAGATGAAGCATTCTCAAGATTAACTCCAAGTTCTGTAAGGTATGCCATGGTGCCGTCAATGCCGATCGTGTCCTTCTCGTCATTCTGAGTATCTGTAAAATAGAGATATATTAGCATGGAAACAATCATCACTGGAAAACGAAATGTGACACGTGCGATAATTATTGTAGAGTAGTGCCTTACCTCTGAACTTCTCAAAGAGCTTTATCAAGTTTGTTTCAGACCCTACATTGGCCGAAGGCGCTGAAGAAAAGCCGCCATTTTGTGCAAAGTAACTATAGCAAGATATAAGTTAGTCACCAGCACAAGTCAAGACAAAAACAATTTGTAAAATAATAGAGAAAAATGCACTTTGGCAATTTGATAATATCTGCCAAAAGGAAAGACTCTGCTAACTCAAATGAAAAAGTCCAGGCAGCTCTGAGTGCGGACACTAACCCTTGCCAGCACCGTTCAGCAGAAATCGGGTTCCAGTGGAGCTGACCCTGTGAAAGACTGGCGTGGTGCAACGGCTTGGCCAAGGAAGAGACAACCAGACTCAATGAGCTTGCGTGTCCACGTATTTCACCTGCAAGTGTTCCAACTGAAAGTCTTCTTCGCTTGGATATTCCAGGCCCATGTATCGGAGGGTCCACCAGAATTTCGAGTGCGTGGTTAGAGTGAGGAGTCTGCTGAGACGACATGATGGATATTTTCTGCTGGAATATATACCCAGTTCTGACCAGACGTCCTGGGCCGAATCGGTGAAAACACTAGAAAGATATGTGGATGTGTAAATAAAGTAGTGTTACTTACGCATCGCATGCCTGGTCTAGCTTAAAAGCATGCTTTTTCAGTAACTGTAGAACGTAAGGGTCAGCAAGTTGCTCCTTCTCTTGGGGGGAAATACCGAATTAAGCAAGAGGTACTTACGGACGCAGCGACCCTTTCAGGAGCGCCTGTGATGGACACAAACTGTGAGATTGTATTCCTCTGGGCTGTGGTAGGAGGCATCCTGGAGATTGGCAGCCTTACTAGGAGTAAGGCGGAAGGAGGGAATGATGGAAGACGCAAGGCTCTTCCGCCGGAGCATGCGAAATGACGAGAGTTGATTGCTTATCGCTTATCAGTACAATTACGCCTTGAATATAAGGCTTTAAATATTGACCACATTGTTAGGAAAGGGGCTTGCTCCATTCCAAGTCGCGAACTGTCGTCAACACGAAAGTCCTTTGGATCGCTGTAGTAGCATATCAATTCTCTCATCAAATTGTTGTCGCACAAATAATTGCTAAACCCAATTTTTTCGCCCTGGCGACACTGCTACAGCCTCAGGCGTTACTACCACGTGCGGCTCTTGCTTTCGACCCTTCAAGCCCTCACACATGTACGTTGCCGAGCCGTAGAAAACTAAAGAACGAGAATAGCGGGAATACCCTATCTATGGTCTGCGATTGGCATCTGGGTTTGAGATGCTTTCATTGGGATTATTGATGAGAGTGCAAGTAGTGCTTGCATTGAGTTCGCCTGGAGGTAACAACGAAACTATAATACTTCTCAAGAAATTAAAGCTTGGAATAGGTAGTTGATAGAAATATCATGCCTTGATTATAACATATTCCAAGAAGTTTCTTTTTTTTCTCAGATAGCAATCAAATCCCGTAGGATCTCTCCTGTGTCGCTCTGCAAAGCTGGGCTGGACAAATGCTATTACTCAAGCGGCCAAGGTAGTTATGTTAGGATACATTACGAGACCTAGTACATCTGGCTCCGGAGTCTTTATTTCCCTTAGCTATAGGTACTCGTAGAATCTTGCTGTCGGATACTTTCCGGGAGATTTCAAAACAATTGAAAGACGAGTTGTGGTCCATGTGTCAATTTTGTCCATTAAGAGACACAATTCGGGGGGTTTCCAAACTTCAACTATCTAGATACCCGTCGGTGGTTCTGCATATACAGTGTTTCCAGTTGTTTCGAGCAGCTGAATGGCTGTGCAGGGTATCCTTATCGAAAAAATACAGGAAGAGTCCTTTAGCTACTAAGCCTGTTGTCAAGGGATTATTAGCCGCTTGTTTTCTGTTGTCTGTGTTGCACCCAACAACATATCTGTCTGTTTTTCATCCTCCCGCCTATCTACTTACTGCAGATTCTACAACCACTATCAAGCAAAGTCATTGTGACTTTAACTTCTCACAACAAGAAAGAGTTCCAACCAATACGCTCTGAAGGTCGTATTGCCTACGCCACACAAACTCTCTTTATAAAGTCACTTCGTACGAAGCTCCATCTGGTGTTCGAGTGCTGCTCGCTCTTCTGGAAGTACCTGCCGGCTCTCCGCATATCAGACATTAGTGAGTAATCTACCCGTATTCTGCTATCATATTGCTTCTTTCCCCCGATAGAGTACAAATGCTAGTGATAGGCATTACTCTTTCTAATAAAGCGCAACCTTGGGTTTTTTTATAATTCCAGTGAATGTATATTCTTGACCTTGTTTCTATTTATCAATATACTACGGTTCTTCAGCTTTGATACTGACTACTGCAAGATGCATTAGATCAGCGCATGATGGATCCTTTCCAAACTTTGCACCAGCATGTTATTTCCATTAGAACCAGGAAGGAGAGACGGGACCGGCAAGATGAGGAGCACCAAAAATCAATCGATGATATTCTGAGACAAGTTGAAGCAGAGCGACTATCCAAAGATCAATCTTGCAAGCTAGCGTTCGAAAGAGAAGAAACTGAACTAAAAGCACAGTACGAGTCCCAACTACAAGCAATTAGGGCAAAGACACAGATAAATTTGCAGCAGATTGATCTTGACGCTAAAGATGAGATTGCGAGACGCAAATCATTGCTGGAAACTCAAGCTACTGGCCGAAAGCAAATGAGAGATATTGAAGACCGGGAGGATGACAAGATGACAGATCGTCTACTTTCGCTAGGTCTTGTGAGTTGAGTTCCTAAATGTTCCTGAGATGAGCATCCATTGAGTTATATCTAGAACAATAAAAACACTCGCCCAGCTGTCGGCAGACCGACATTATTGCCGCATCGATCGCCTCAGCCATCATTGGTTGATACTTCAACACTCCCTAGCACCCCCGCCGCAGGGTTAGTGCCCCATCTGGAGTCATATAAATCAACTTTCGTACCACCTACCAGCTCCGCGACCAAGAATCAGCATCTGCCTGTTAAGAGTAATACAAGCCTGAGTAGAGCACTTCTCACCGAAGGCCATTTGGACAACGGTGGCAAATCTGACTCTTCTGACACTCCTCTCTCACAACTCGTGAAACTTCAAAAGAATGCCATATCGAGCACGGGAGCTCGAGGTGGTGCCGAGAAGGCGGCTTCAACTGAAACACCAGAATTCAAGCTAAGGCTCTCATCCTGCGGAAACTTCTACGCCAGTCCACCATGCATGAAAGGGGTTCCTGTGGCAAAAATTGACGAGAAGTCATCATACTGGATACAGGAATGGGAGACTTATGAAAACATGATCAGTAAGCTTGAGACCAGGGCTTCTAATGCCAAAAAGGCTCTCGAAATTAAAACAAAAGAGATCGAGAATACGGCTGTGAATCGAGCCAATGATATCATACTTGCTGGTTTGCGCGCACAAGAGAAAGCTTTGGAGGCCAGGCATGAAACCGTGGAGACAGAATGCAAAGAGATGCATGCACTGGTTCGTTTCTCCAAAGACTTACGCATCCACCCGAATCAGCTTTTATCCAAGGAGTATGTCACAAGCACAGGTCTCATTGTATATTATCAGCTTCGGGGCCTCCGAGCAATTATCAACAAGTTGGAGAAGGCTAGCGCATTAGATGTAACCTATGGACACGATTCAATTGATTACCTGAGGAGCGTTCTATGGCATACTCTGAATAAAGCATCTCCTGGCAAGGTATTTAGGCTGAAGGCAACACTGAGTGGGCTCCCACGGAGTGATATCTTTCAGAGGCTGGATCGCCGGGTATTAAAAGCAGAAAATGACAGGAAGGAAACTTCGAACACACTCAGCGAGCAAGCTTCTAATGTCGAAAATGCCACTGTAGCCACGCATCAACCTCGAGCTCGTCCCCAAACTGCCAAACTCCATTCTAGCGCTAGCCAGATTAGCCCAGCCTTCCGATACAATACCTTGGCATGTTCCACTAGTAGCCAGAAGCGCAAAGCATCTGATGCTGATTTATCTCCATCCGAACGCTCTGCTAGACAACCGCGATATCAGTTGAAGAGTGCATCCAAGCGTCCTGCATTCTCATCCATGAGTGCCAACAGAGACTTGTTGCCGGAGTTGAACGCCATACGCAGTTACGCCAATACGCCAACAGAACCGAAGGCCATGCGAGAGGAGAGAACAACCAATCCACAATTGCCTATTAACAACGGCCCCTCTTGTCTTCCTCTTACATCCATCAGGTGTCCAACTTTCGTATGGAAAGCCCAGCCAGGCCATAGTAATTATGGACTATTTTTGAACCAAGTCAAGAATGTACTCGAAGTCCGCAAACCTGACATTGCTAATTCATCTATTCGGTTGGCAATCGACCCCAAGTACGTCTCAAGCCTTATCTGGGCGTCTTTGGCTAGAAAGGTTGTGTTATTCGTTGATAGTCAGCCAAATGCTGGTTCAGTCAAAGTGACTGCGGCTTTTGTGAATCATCATGATAGCGAGAACTTTGCCAAATCGTTGTCCGATCTCAATCCTAGAACTAAAATTACGAAAGACATGTAAGTTATTCATGTGCTGATAAGCTGAATGGTATGCTAACTAAATCAGTAACATTCTGAATGTCGTCTATTCCAATGCTACCTAAGAATCTCAAGTGATTGTCTCCGCAGCCGCCGTGTAGGAATATGAGCTGCTGTTATACTGTCTCCGAGACCACCCCAGTGCATCTTATGTTCCTTGCACACTATGTATTATTCCTAATGGCACATATGGTTTGGAAAAAAGGGTTTTTTTGTACACTAGAAGTAATTTACAGCTTATTAAAACCCATAATTTATGTGCTAAATGAATATATTGACGATATATTGTATGTACTATCTGCGCATTAGGACTCTGGTCTTTAGAACCATATTTCTATATCTTCTTTATTATCTATATAAGATTTCGAATTTTCGATTAGATGAAGAAATAAATATCTTAAGTTAAGTAATCAATATATTATTATATTTTTTAGACCTCACGTTTTAGTATTTACTACATTGAAAGTGTTATGTATGCACGTAAAGCGAAATTGCCTCGAGTGAGTTCGTATAAGTAGGGGTTCGGTCTTATAAATGGAATCAAGTTTTACAACATCCACAAAAGCCCCGAGATTCGGGTTACGTGCATCCGTGAGTTCCCACACTCACGGGGTACTGTTGCAGAAAGAGTATGTAAATACTGTAGAATAGCCAAAGGTGATACTGTAGATCTACCGTAAACATCAGCCGAGCGGGCCTGGATGTGCTTTGCAGGGCTCTCGCTGGCGAATGATCCGGATGGCATTAGACCTCCGAGACCCCGATGCATTATACCTCCGAGACCTGATGCGTCATCTCCCCGGTTAGCGAAGCACGTACGGAGTACTGTACGAGGGGGGAGGGGAGACGGGGATGGCGCGCAAATAGTTTCGGTTTTCTATATAAAAGTTCAACGGCCCTCAGGATTTAACGTTCACACGTATCGAAGCTACAATATTCTATCTATTAACTTAGGTGCCTTCCGATTATAAATTGCCAATTGCTATCATCACACGAGCAGCCATGGCGACAAATAAATTGCCACTGGTACCAACCGCCTTTCCTGATCTCCCTCAAACAACCGGCCTGATGAGGCCGTGCCGCTTTGAAGGCGAGGCTTCACATCTTGAAATCATAGGTGAAATTCCGAAGGAGCTCGATGGCACGTTTTATCGAGTTATGCCTGATCCAAACTTTCCTCCTTTTGTTGAAAACGATCCTGTAAGAAGCGTCCAATTGCCTGCCCTAGAGAAACTGGGCAGAATGCTGATTATTGGGATAGTGGTTTAACGGTGATGGAAACGTGAGTGCTTTCCGGATCAAGGACCAAAAAGCACATTTCAAGCAGAGATACGTACGAACCGAGAAGTTTACCCGGGAAAAGGAAGCAAATAGAGCTTTGCTGGGTAAGGGTCTCCACCCTGGTTTAGAAGTAAGATGATAATGTGAATAACTTTAGGTAAATATCGGAACCCCTACACAGATGCTGTGTCATTCAAGATTAGATCAACAGCCAATACCAATGTTGTGTATTTCAGGGGCAACCTCCTGGCCTGCAAAGAAGACTCTCCACCATATGCTCTGGACCCGGTTACGTTGGAGACCAAGGGATTGTATGACTTTGACGGTCAGCTACCCAGCTGCACCTTCACGGCTCATCCAAAACTGGACCCCGTTTCCAAAGAATTCGTCGGTTTTGGGTATGAGGCGAAAGGCGATGGCACGCCCGATGTATGCTATTTTGCATTTGATCAGAAAGGAAAACTAGTCGAAAAAGTGGATATGATTGCTCCTGTCTGTGCTATGATTCACGATTTTGCTGTCACGGAGAATTGGGTACGTGTCTCTTGTATTCTCCCGTGAGACCTCTAACCGTCCGTGATCCAGGTCCTGTTTCCTATTATTCCTCAAACATGCGACCTCGAACGTATGAAAGCTGGCGGCGAGCATTGGCAATGGGATCCCGAACTTCCCTTCTACCTAGGAGTTCTTCCACGGCGCAACGCCAAAGGATCGGACGTAAAGGTGCTGATCCAACCAGTGCAACATTATTCTGCTCTCCAGCGAGTTCTAACATGATCTAGTGGTTCCAAGCACCAAACGCATTCCCAGGCCACAGTGCCAATGCATATGAGAACGAGAAGGGAGAAGTTGTCTTTGACTTAGCCCTATCCAACAAAAACGTATTTTTCTGGTGGCCAGACGTAAACGGCTATGCCCCCGCCCCCCACGAAATCGTCAACAATATGACTCGATTCACATTCAATCCCCTCTCCTTAGACTTGAAGCTCCCAGAGCCCAAGAAGCTGCTGAACGATGACATCGAATTTTCCAAAATCGATGATCGATTTCTGATGCAGGAGCACACTCACATCTTCTTCGATGTGATGGACCACCCACACACAGATTTCCCCACCATAGCTCCTAAAATGGGCGGCGGAGCTCCGATTTACAACGCATTAGGACATCTGGAGACTGAAGAAGGGAAATATGAGAGGTACTTCCCAGGGCAGACGCATCTGGTGCAGGAGCCCGTGTTTATTCCTAGAAGCAAGGATGCGGTAGAAGGGGATGGCTGGCTGTTAGCCCTGGTGAATAACCTTGAAGTTGGGTATAGCGAGTTGCACTTGGTGGACACCAAGAACTTTACCAAGGCGCAAGCGATTATCAAGTTACCTGTCAGGCTGAGACCGGGGCTGCATGGGAACTGGGTTTCAGCAGATGATTTGAGCGATTGATATGAGAAATTTCAGTGTCTGCTATAAAAATAACATAATACTGTCTTGGGACGTGTAGATAGATTACCATGACATAGTCCTCCTCATTGAACGAAGGAGCGAATCTCAAGAGTGTTTTCAAACAACCCAAGAGCACAAAATGCAAAGACAGGCGCCGACAGTTGTTCTAAGACCGCGTCCAGCCGGAAGATCTCTTCCAAAGGCAGACGAGTCTTTGGGACAATGTTTATAATATCTACATATGGTAACTGTCATACGAACCAGAACAGACATGGAAGTAGGAAGTTCTACAGCAAGACAGGATGATATGCTACATCTAAAGTTAGCGACACTCATATATAAATTATAAATCGAGATATACAACGACGACTGGAAATTGCTTATTTAGGGCTTATTTAGCTCCTTCCATGGTTAGAATATAGTCTACACCTTTGTCATGATTTATTGCACAGTAACCAGGCTCGCATCTGCCTGACCTCTGGTCCTGTAAAAGCCGAGCGCTTTGAGCATGGGCTTGTCATCAAACCTATACAAATATACCGTTTCCCCCGCGTCTGCAAAATGCTGATATTCGGACCACGCGGGGATGCAGAATGTGTCACCCTTCTTCCACGCGTACTTGGCGCCGTTAATCGTGGTACTTCCCGAACCTTCGATGACGTGGTAGACGGAAGAAGCGGTCTCCAGCACGGCGGGGGCACTCTTGCCAGCGTTCAGGCGCTCTGCAAGCCCGCCAAGTGTGCGTGAAACTGTGGGGATGCTTGTAAGCATGTGGACAGAAAAATACATGTGCGAGACTGGTGGCTGGGGAGGGTGCTTACCGTCGCTCCCGTCGGCCTTGAGATACGGCTTTGCGGCCCAGTCTCCCTCCTCGGCATCGAGGGACGCCTTCATCCTCGGCCAGGGGAACACAATGGGGGATGCAGAGGTGTCGACGTCCTCAGCTGGGTAGCGCGGATCCTGGTAGTGCTCCACGAAATGCACGGGAAAGTGTACAAAGTTGGGCAGGTCAAGACCGTCAAGCCAGATCATGGGACCGGAGCCGTCCTTGCCGTGATCGTGCCAGTTCCACGTCGGCGTCAGGATAACGTCGCCGCGGTTCATCTTGATCCTGCGGCCGTGAACGGCAGTAAAGCCGCCATTGCCCTCAATAATGAAGCGCATGGCAAAGGCTGTGTGGCGGTGTGCTGGCGCCGTCTCGTTCGGCATGACCAGCTGGAGACCGGCATAGAGAGTGTCGGTTGTGAAGGGCGCGGCTGAAAGTTCCATCTCAGCTGCATTTCCCCTTGGTTCCGAGGTCGGGCTTAGACTTACTTCGTGCTGGATTGACGAGCATTGCCACACGTCTCTCGGCCTGCTTTTCTGTAATCAGCTCACCCGCACGCAAAAGGTGCGGCCGGATCTCGTCGTACTTCCAAACATGGGGAATGGCGGTGGGATTTGGCAAGGGTGGATTGAGCTTCGCCATCTGAGCCCACAATGGCTTGGTATTGTAGCTCTCAAGATCTGCGAGGAGGGCCTCGGTGGCATCCTCAGGGACCCCATGAGCAATTGGGAGAGTAGTGTTGGTGATAGTCTGGGTTGCTGATAACATTATAGATTTGCTTGGTGACTTTACTAGAACTAGACTTGGGAATTTTTGAGTATTTTGCAGTCTATCGGGCTGAATGGACAGCATTTAATATACAAGCTGTTCCGCAACACCTCGTATTATAGAACTACGTCTCCCATTATTGCCAGGCTTGGCTTACGAAGGTTGAGACTGATTACCTGCCCTCTTCGATAAGGAGTGATTAATTGCCTTTGGCTGATAGGATAGGGGCGGGAACGCGGGGATCTCGGGGAGCCGGTAGGCGCGGAACCGCGGGGATGTGACGGGTAGGTCAGATGCGGGGCGGGATATGTAAGACGCTAGCTGACAATGCGCGTATAGAACGGATGGAGCAGACAGGACGGAGACGGCAACGAATTCCAGCTATGGAGTAACTTGTACAGTTACCACCACCTCCGAAGTTACAATCAACGAGGATCCGTAGTCTATTCTCTTGTACTTGAACACTCCCCCTCCTCCCCGCTCGCCCACTTCTTCCCCGCGGCCTAGGGTAGGCGAGAAGGTTTGGCTTAGATCTCACCTTGGGCCGATTGACTGGATGTGGCTGCAGGGTAATATAATAATTGATTATATACACTTCTCCCACACTATGCAATGGAAGGCCTTCTTGATGTCTCTACCTGATACATCGGCGCAGAATCCACAGCAGTGACCATGACACCAATTTTCCAAGAGTCCGTTACTTCTGAAGGCGCTATCGCTACTAATGGGCACTCTGATAGAGTCAAGCCACCCTTTGTGCTGACATCAGTTCCGTCTTATCCTACGCAATCGTTGCACTTTCTGCAGAAATTAAAAGCAGAGGGCAATAATGAAACCCCGGTTCCTTTGCAAGCAAAAGTGAGATTGCGAATCGTTGTTGTTGGTGCAGGGCTTGGAGGCCTTGCATCGGCAATTGCACTGGCAAGGCGTGGACATGCTGTGACAGTTTTGGAGCAAGCCGTTAAGTTAGGAGAGGTAAAGCATTGCCAGCTTCAGTGAGAATGAGTCGATTTACTTACGCCTTGAAAGGTTGGGGCTGGTATCCAAATCCCTTCCAATTCCACACGCCTCTTGCTTTCATGGGGTCTCGGACCGTTCTTTCAATCTGTCGTTGTAGAACCAACCGGCATGTCTTTTCGCCGCTGGGAAGACGGCAATGTTATAGGCTATACAAAACTCGTGCCCGAATTCCGAGAAAACTTCTCTGCGCCATACTATGTTATACATCGAGCACACCTTCATGATGCTCTTTATCAAAGAGCACTGGAGTTGGGTGTAGAAGTGAGAGTTGCCAGCAAAGTTGAAAAGTACAATTTGGAAGCGCCCAGTGTTATGTTATCGAACGGAAAAATCGTCAACGCTGACCTCATCGTAGCAGCTGATGGTGAGCTTCCCTTCCTGACGACAAGCTTTGAGAGTACTGATGGGAACAAGGCGTCAAGTCTATAGCAAGAAAGCAAGTCCTCGGGGGTGTAGATACACCGGCGACACCAACCGGCTTTGCCGTATATAGAGCAATAGTTGATGCTAGCAAAATGAAGAATGACCCAGATGTTTCTTGGCTACTGGAAAAGCCATCGTTAAACATCTGGATTGGGGAGGACCGGCACGTCATGACATACACTATCGCGGCAGGTGAAGCTTTCAACATGGTTCTATCCCACGTTGATCCGTCCGATCCAGCGACTTGGAAACCAGAACGGGCCATAAAGGACATGCGGGAATATTTTTCGGGTTGGGACCCACGTCTAACGAAGATAATTGGTATGATCGACAAGACTCTGAAGTGGCCACTTGCAAGCGTGAAGCCCCTACGCAGATGGATCGCGGCTGGCAGCAAAGTGGTAATCTTGGGTGATGCTGCACATGCGATGGTACCTTATATGTCTCAAGGAGCTGCAATGGCCGTTGAAGATGGAGCTGCACTTGCTGCTGTTCTTTCTCTCGTCGAGACGGCAGAAGAGGTTCCATCAGCCCTGGAAGTATTTCAGGCAGAACGACGGAAGCGCTCTAGCCAGATGCATGCAGCAAGTGAGATGAATGGAAAGCTTTGGCACTTCTCTGACGGACCGGAGCAGAGATTACGAGATGAAAGCATGAGGCCTGAGGTGGAGGGGAAGAGCTTCACTTGGAGCGCGAACCAGTGGAGTGATCCAGTGACACAGTGGTGGGCATATGGGTATGATGCCGAGAAAGAGGTTGAAGATGCGTGGAAGAATGCTTCCACGTCGCAGGTGAAATCGCAGAAGTTGGAATTGTGAGAGTAAAGGTGGCCACATAGAAATTTGGCACGTACTCTACCATGCTAGAAGTGTGTTCAGCATTTGGGTCATATAGGGCGTGATCTTACAACCACCGAGAATATAAGACTCGTCGTCTCTTGTTAAACAGCAATGAGTCAATGACAATGCATGTGAATTAAATTAATATCTATCCTGATTAATATTAAGATGACTGATGAGATGCACTTGATCTGCAGACAAGATATACCTGTGGATAACATCAAAGACAGGGTTCAACCATTTGCAAAGGTATAGGAACCTGACGGAGAAGCCGAAGTACGGAGAGAGAGTGAGAGAGAGACGGAGAGAGAGACGGAGAGCGAAATGCCTAAGCACGCGAGAACCATTTCTTGGGTGCCACGGGTGTTGGGGTCATTCGCGGTAATTGCGGGATCTCCTTCTTACCCTTCCCCACCCCCTGGATGGGCGGGGGATGTAGGCAATACAGAGGTGTAGAGGGAGATATAACCCCAACGCATTCTACGGCACTCTTGCTCTGTATTATACAGCGTTACATACTGAGGATTTTCTTTCTGCAATGGTTGTCTGGGAACGATTGATTCGCTTTGTTGCGACAGATGGACGTATTCTGTACGGCGAACCCATTCTGCCGTCGCCAGACTTTGACCTCGGCGAAACGACAGCAGAGACGAAGCTGCAGGCCAGAGTCATTACCGGGAAGGATCTGTACGATACAACGGGGGCGACAAAGGTGACAGACGATGTGGTGACTGTCAAGCAGTTGCTGGGCCCTTTAGCACAAGAGGACGTGCCCATCATTAGATGCGTCGGGTTGAATTACGCAAAGCACAGTACGTTTCACTGTGAACAGGGAGAAGGGGGAAACTGCTTGTCCAGCTTTGACGTACAATACGAGGAAAATAGTTAGGGAAGCAGGTCGCTCTCCGCCGCCTTTTCCATTCATCTTCTTCAAGCCCGTCACGTGCATCACCGACCACAATGCCGACGTCATTATCCCCAAGATCTGTCAAGACGACCAGGCCGACTACGAGGGCGAATTGGTGAGTCCAAGTCCAGCGCGGGTCCACGATTGAAAGGGGACGCGTCTGCTAACCATAAAACCACAACTCCAGTGCATAATAATAGGGCGCGATGCAAAGGATGTTTCCGAAGCCGACGCGCTCTCCTATGTTGCCGGCTACACCGCTGGGAACGACATTTCTTCCCGCAAGCTGCAGCGCAACCCTGAATTTGCAGGGCGCATCCCGCAGTGGGGATTCAGCAAAGGCTTTGATACATTTGCACCTCTCGGCCCTGTCCTCGTGAGCTCCAAACTGATTGCCGACCCTTCCGGCCTGCACCTGAAAACAATCGTGGATGGGGAAGTCAGGCAAGACGAGGGTGTATCGGACCTCTTGTTTGGATGCAGCTACTTGATTTCGTATCTGAGCTCTGGAACTACGTTGCAGAAGGGCAGTGTAATTATGACTGGAACACCAGGAGGTCAGTTACCGCGATATCTAGGATTCTACCTTTTCCTCCTCTTCTTTTTCAGTTTTCGCTCTTTTCAATTTGATTTTGGGCTAACACGACCCAGGCGTTGGTGCAGGCCTGAGCCCGCCAAAGTATCTCGTCCCTGGTACACAGTTGGAGGTTCAGATATCAAAAATCGGGACTTTGAAGAATGGAGTCAAATTTGCCTAAGCAGATTCTTGCGCTAGATAGATTCTAAACCGTAGGTATAGATAAATATGATTCATTCAGCCGTCGGACAAACGAGACTCAAATGGCAACAGTAATGCCATAGATACATCTAGTCCTCTCGTGACTGGCTCATGAGCACCCTTTAATTTAGCTTATCTACTCTTTACTCCGTAATACGGTGCCAACCAAGTATTCCTTACAGTACTGCTAGGTGTCTTATCACCTCTACTATCCGTACTTGCCAGATATACAACAGCCGCCCAGCGCCCACTGCGCCCTTCCTCCCTCCGCCCCCGATGAATGGCAAGTGGGCGGTCAAAGATACTGTGCCGTCCTACCACAGAAGGATGATTAGTCGAATAATGACTGGCGGATCTGATTGTCTGTGAACGAAGTCCCTGTACTGCACAGTCATACTGTTCTGCTCTTAATCTCCCGGGGAGATAGGGAACGAGCGGAATAAGCCCGTCCGCGGCCCCGCCGTGTCGCTGCAGATCAACCTCCAGGGTCGAATTGAGTAGGGATACAGATTGCTGCAGTAATCGCGGGATACTAGCCATATGCTCTCTGCACGGTCAAAATGGCGAGGCCTGAAGCTCTCGGAAGGGTTTTCCATTCTACGAGAACCGGAGCTGATCGAACTGACTCGACGCGTTCGAACTTTTGGCAAGGCGCATCACATACATACTATAGCATACATCAGGTAGTCTGCAGCACAACGGCAATACTAGCATCACCATGTTATCAAAAGAGCACGTTCGCGTCCCATTGATCATCGACGGCGTAGATGTCTTCCTAGACGACCCTCTCACCTTTGTACCCGACAGTTTGAGCGCATCAGATCCAGGCCGCCCCCGAGCAGAAGTCATCGTGCAAGGAGCAAGTATTGCGAGCTGCCATGCAGCGGTAGATTCGTCCGCCCGAGCCTTCGATTCATGGCGCCTCACTTCTCCAGCCGAACGACGAGCGCTTCTGCTCCGTCTGGCACAGCTTCTCAGAACCAGAGGCGACGAGATCCGGACACTTATAGAGGACGAGATCCACGCGTCCGCGGTATGGTCAAGCATCAATCTGCAAGACAGCATCCTCATGATTGAGGAGACTGCCTCTCTAGTTACAGCCTCTAACCTCACAGGCTCCATACCCGCGACCCAGGCTCCCGGTGCCCAGGCTCTCGTCCTCCTTGAACCTCTCGGCGTCGTTCTTGGAATTGCTCCTTGGAACTCTCCGCTTATTCTGGGCTTCCGTGCGGTGCTTTCGGCAATTGCGACGGGAAACACTGTAATCCTCAAAGGCAGCGAACTCTCTCCACGGCTTCACTATTTTGTGGCAAGCTCGTTTCGAGAGGCGGGATTTCCCCCGGGCGTATGCAACTTTCTGGTCCATCGTGCCGTTGATGCTGTAAGCGTCTTCGAAACAATCATCGACCGTCCTGAGGTGCGGAAGTGCAACTTCACGGGAAGTACTCCAGTTGGAAGAGCAATTGCTAGCAGGGCAGCTTTGGCTTTGAAGCCGTGTTTGATGGAGCTCGGTGGTAAGAACTTTGCAGTGGTCTTAGAAGACGCAGATTTGGAGAAAGCTGCAAGGCTGGTCGCTGAGGGTGCTTTCTTAAATGTAAGTTTGTTATTGTCTATGCTACTACGGAACAATCTCTTGAATTTGCATTGCGAGTAGTACAAAATTGTACTAACTGGATTCAAGAACGGTCAAATTTGCATGTCCACCGACACCGTACTTGTAGCTTCTTCTGTTTTCACGCAATTCCGGGAGGCATTACTGTCCATCTTACAAGACACCGAGTTTGTGGGTGGGATAACTCCTCTTATAACCACAAAAGCAGCTTCCCGCGTACGGGCTCTCGTAGCCGATGCTGCTTCTAAAGGTGCTATAATACACACGAGATCCGGATCCAACGTCACCTCGTCAGCAGAAAAAGGTGGGGAAATTCAAGAGCTTGATGCCAAAGTGCCGGCAACGATAATCGAAGGCCTCGACCCAAGTATGGATCTATACAATCACGAGTCGTTTGGCCCACTGCTATCACTTCTTTCGATTGGATATGCAGAAGAGGCCGTCAAGATAATAAATGAGTGTCGATATGGCCTGTCATCTGCAATCCACACCCGGAACCATTACGAAGGCCTGTTTCTTGCAAAGAGGTTGAAAGTGTCAGCGACGCATATAAACGGTGCTACAGTGCACGATGAAAGCACACTGCCTCACGGAGGCCACGGCGATAGTGGATGGGGTAGATTCGGGGGAGTCTGGGGGTTCCAAGAATTCGTCCATACAAAGACAGTGGTGATCAATAAATAAGTAGTCAATAAGCAATCGACGAGTAACGAGTCACAAGTAACGAGACAGACCAGAGGTCAAGCCTTTGGGTCAGTATAGTATTTCATAAAACATTATATTATCTAGATAGCACTGATTACTTTGCACTATAAGTGTGATTTAATGCTAAAAAATCAGCCGTGAATCATGATGCATCAAGCATGAGTGGGTGAGACGGTGAGATTGCAGGGCTCCAGAGTTCGAGGTTTCGAGGTTTTGTGGCGGAAACACCCTTAGTGTTATCCCCGCACGCGCACAGATACCTAAAGATACTGTTCCCCGCAGTATTCTGTATATTTGGCACTTGGCATTTCCTTGATTCTATTCCACCTCCCATCTTCCACCTTCCATCTATCCGCCATATCTATATCCATATCCCATCCGACCCGACCCGAGATACGCATGTGTCCCTATATCTAAAGCCGTGGAAAACGACAGTGAGCATGAGCTCCTCCACCAACGTTAATGGCACGCCTGAGAACTCCACGAATAAGCGGCGGAGGATATCGCTTGCATGCAGTGCGTGTAGAGCCAGAAAGTCACGTGTAAGTGATGCAGCAATGCGGTGATGTGGTGACGCAGTCGTGCCTTTCTATGTTTTCGCGATTGATCCGAAGTCTTGCATTGTCTCTGCCAGGGCAGGATTCCTGCGTGGGAGCATGGCGGATCGCGAGAGTCGATTTGTGAACATACCTTAGGTACCTAGCTGACCGTAGCCCTTAAAGTGCGATGGAGTTCGGCCAAAGTGCTCTGGATGTGACGAATTAGGCTATGACTGTGTATATGCCAGTTCTACGTCTAGTTCAAATGTGATAGTTGGGAAGGAGTATCTTTCCGATTTGGAACAAAGGCTCAAAGCCATGGAGCAGGACGTCAGGGCATTGAAAGGCACCCGCGCAAGGCCGTGTACACATGCCATATCGGACGATGAGTTGGGAACGGGAACAGGACCATGTGGGAATGTGGTTGCGCCTTATACGAGGTCAGGACGGTTAAGAGGCGAAGAAGTAGAAGTCAGCAGTGAGGGTCTGCATGAAGCTTTAGGCCTTGAAAATGACACCGATGGCATGGGTGCAATGGTGTTCAGCACAGAGGAAGATTGCGGGTTTTTTGGTACTTTTCTCTATGGCAGCCCAACCTGATGAATGTCCTATTAAATATCTACAGGTCCATCCTCGAATATCGCCTTCGCTAGTCACATATCGGGTGCAATGGCCCATGTATCCTGTACTAGCCATACTGTCTTTACTCCCGAGCACAATTTTAGGCCAGGCATACATATGGACAGTGCTGTTATCAGTATTTCTCAGCCACAGTCCCCATCTGGAAGAGCACAGGTGTTGAGACAAGCTGGCAGGAGTGTCAAGGAGAAACACCTAAATTTATATGCTCTGCCATCAGAAAGTACAACCCGGAATCTAATTGCGCAGTACTTTGGGGATACAGGTCTTCTCTTTCCATACATTCATGAGCAGACGTTCATTGACACGTACAACAAGTTAAAGACAGACAACTTTACAAAGGCAAGGAAAACATGGTTAGGATTATTAAACATGGTTATGGCTCTTGCGACAAGTACAACCGTTCAGAACGGGCGGAGTGCAGTGAGCCGGGCCTCAGAATCCGATATATACTATCAGCGCGGAACTGGATTATGTGAAAAGCAGATCATGCGGGGTACGAGTCTAGAAATTGGTGAGATGAGCATGTACGAATAATTCTAGCCGTTTGCTCACGAATACAGTTCAATATCTCCTCTTAACAGGTCAATACCTGCAAGGAACACAGAGATCAGTAGAGACGTGGACCATTCACGGGCTTGCCGTAAAAGCCGCTTTCCAGCTTGGTCTTCACTCTACGGCTACTTCCAGTCGATTCTCACCTCTGGATCAGGAAATTCGAAAGAGGACTTGGTATGGATGCGTTGTACTTGATCGAACCCTTAGTATGACTTTTGGGAGACCTGCAGCCATTCCGGATGATTATGTCAAAATTCCCCTTCCTCAGGATCTTGGCCCTGAGGAAAGTGCCAACGGTAACCAGACATTCGCTGATTCTCGAAGAGAAGCCAGCGTGGCCTTCTTCAATGCTACTATGTAAGGTTCCGCAGTCTCGCATCTAGCCTCGAAAGGTCAATCTGTTTGTTGACCGTACTAAATATACTGACCTGTATAGAACACTCTACAAGATCATGTGGGATACCATTAACCTCTGCTACGGTGGTAACATTGGATGCAATCTCCAGACTACGGCCTTTGACACCGTATCTCGTCTTTTTGGAATAGAACAGCAGCTAATAGAGTGGGAGCGATCTCTTCCGCCCACCTTGACGCTCCGGGATGCCGAAGAGTTTGCAACAACGCCCGTATCCATTGACCCGGTCACATCCTACGGTGCCCGCTTCCACATTATCCTCACCCTGCGTCACCATAACTTGCGGGTGCTTCTCCACCGGCCAGTTCTTGTGAAGTTCCTTGACATCATAGGCAAATCCTCGCTTGATACTAATACACAGGAAGTGAACCTTATGCAACAAATTGGCAGCAACAGCATCCAAGTTTGTACGCTGTCATCAAGGAATATAATCGCGATTGTCAGCATAATAGTCGCCTCAAATGGTACCCAACGCACCTGGCTTGGTGCTTGGTGGTTTAGTCTGTATTATACGTTCAATGCTGCACTCGTTATCGTCGCAGTACTGCTCGTGATCAGAGACCGTGCAATGAATGGATCAGCGCCATTGCTGTTACCGGTCTCAGAGATGGAGCTACGGAAGTCGCTTGCCGATGCAGCATTGGCACTGCGTCGCTTGGATTGTGAGAATAGGACAGTGGATAGGTGTGCTGCGTATTTAGAGCAGTTAGCTCGGGTTCTGGAATCTCTAAGTCAGCCTCACCCCTCCTTTCTTGATTTTGACTCCCGAATCTATGGATATCAGGCAGCTGACTTTGCTAAGCAGCTTCTTCTTCCCTCCATGCCCCAGCGTTGACGAACAGCACATTCAGTGATACCTCATCGTCGACTCTCCAATCAATGTATCATCCTGACAATAACCTCTTTTCAGCCACTTCCAATGGAGTATTGAATTCTTCGCCCCTCGGTATAGACCTAGGCGAATTTATGCTAGAGGGGGATATCGAATTCCTAAATCACATTGCAGGTATTGGTGTTGATATAGGAGCTGATGGCGAAAATGGCACAATCTAGTAATTGCTGGGCAGCTGGATAACTTGGTTGGGCATATATTGTGAATATATATAGATATTGATAAATAATACTATAGCACCGGTATAGGATACATGGAAGATTATTGAAATATTGGATTGACTACATGTACGAGGGTATACAATACATGCGTCTGCAAGATAAAGTTTGAGGAGATGTTTAATTCCGTGTAGCTGGGCATTGAAACTAGCCAATAATGACTTGGTCTTTGTGGCTCATAATCTCCAGTACTACTACCCCACTCCCTCCTTCCCAATATCCCCGTAAATCTAGGGTACCTAGATTTGAAGGGGGGATAGTAAAACCCCCTTCGGGCCTTAAGCTATCTCCGCTATCCCCCCGACGCGGTTCTCAGACTTCACGATAGTTCCCCGGTAGCGGGTATGCTCGGCAGCTTGCTAATAGGTAATATTAAGATGCGCATTGGCCCCGATGGGAACCTTTATGGTAGCCGTCTCTATCGTCCCTGCCCTCCCTTCAGCTCTATCGTTCTCCATCTCATCCATTATCTCAGTTCCGTAGAGAATCAAACTAACTTCTCCTACCCAAACCTACTCAACGTTGGCTTTGTTTGCTCAAAACCTCAAAAGATGGCACTCGCGCCTTGGGTAAGCACAGAAGTCGCTCTCATTTGCCAACTACCTATGGCTAACACATGTGCATGTTTATGCAGGGCTGGCCAATGTCATGGCGCGTCATGATTCTTCTCAACATCAGCTTCTACAACATGATGGGCAACGTATTTGCCGCTGGAGTGCCGCCGCTTTTTAGTCTCTTGATTGAGGATTTCCACTGTTCCGTCAACCAAGCATCGCAACTGGTATCTTACGCGCTATTGACCCTTGGCCTTATTGTGAGCAGGCTAGACCTCCCCATCCCCGGAAACAGCTTTCCTAATCACTGTCGGCCTCGTTTAGAATCTCTTGGCTTTACCCATCGTTGAATATCTGGGGAAAAGATACACTATCTTGATATCAATGGCCATATTCTTAGTATCGAACATCTGGGCTGCAAATGCGCAATCCTATTCGTCGTTGCTAGCAACAAGATTCATTGGGGGGTTATCGGGAGGCGTGATTGAAGCTCTGGGACCCTTTATTGTATCGGAGTGTTTCCCTCAGCACCAGCTTGCAAGGGCTATGGTGGTGTATGTTGGCTTCCTTGCAGCAGGCTCTGCAATCGGGCCCATTGTAGCTGGGGCAATCGCGTCTGGATTGCATAGCTGGCGGTGGTTCTTTGGCATCTCATCCATTGCTATTGGCGTCAACCTGATCACATCTATATTGATGCTCCCAGAGACGACCCATATCACCGAGGACTATGCAATAGAAAACGCGGCAACTACAGACGTCGAAAAGACGGATGTCTCTCACATGGAGATTACGAGCGTAGCCGGTAACTCTGTACAGGTACAAGGACGAGAGGAGCAATCGCTCTGGGACTTGTGGAAAGAGCGGTCCTTCTTCCTTAGCCTCGATCACGTTACGGAAAGACAAAATCCAATAAAGCTGTTCTTCGAACCATTTCCATTGATACTTGCGCCGCCCGTCTTCATCACTACACTGGCTTTTGGACTGACGATTGGATGGACAGCGCTTATCTCAATCGTTCTGTCCAACGTGTATTCTCAACCACCAATGTTATGGAGTCCGTGGCAGATTGGACTAATGAACCTTGGCCCTCTTGTAGGCCTGCTGATCGGACTCCCCCTCGGTGGTGCCTGCGCCGACTGGCTCTCGACGATGGCAGGGAGGAAAGCCGACGGCGAGCACGATCCGCGGAGTCGACTTCCAGCTCTCATCCTCGGGGGCTTGATCAGTCCTGCTGGTTGCCTCGTCGTTGGATTCGCTCTTCAAAACAAGCTGCATTGGGCTGCAGCTGCAATTGGATGGGCCATGCTCACCTTTGGTCTCACAGCCTCGGCAAATGTTCTATTAACATACTCGGTGGATTGCTTCAGGATACGAGCTGGACACATTGGCGTCCTTGTCAATGTGATCAAGAATGGTTTGGCCTTCGGTGTTTCATTCGCGTCGATGGATTGGTTTCTC
Organism: Aotearoamyces nothofagi; assembly: GCA_015345905.1. Classification (NCBI taxonomy): domain Eukaryota; kingdom Fungi; phylum Ascomycota; class Leotiomycetes; order Leotiales; family Tympanidaceae; genus Aotearoamyces; species Aotearoamyces nothofagi. The sequence continues at coordinate 100,964 of JADDTR010000027.1, forward strand.
AAGGCTGGCCCAGCAGCTCAATTCGGCACAATGGCTGGACTGCTGTGGGCATCATATCTGACAGTTATCCCTCTCTACATGTATAGCAGCGCCTCGGTCAGAATGTCCCAAAGACTTCTCTAGTTGTACAATCTCCTCCTTCAAGACAGTATTAGTGCCTCAGGATTATACCGCCTTCCCAATATACATTTCTGATAGTTAGACAGTAATACCACAGATATATTTTGCTAGTTCTCGAGAATTGATTGGCTAATTACAGCAAATTGATTGGTTAATTACAGCAAGCACTGTTCACACACGCTTGGATTACCTAACTCTACATAATATGAAGCGCTAACATCATTCCGGGGGTGGATAGTAGGAATGGATATATAATTAATTTGTCGCCAGTACACGCGTTGACGCGTAACATTCTGGCATCGCGCTGACGCTGTATTTATATACTGTAGTAGGGCCACAGCGCGGCAACGCGAGTAAGTACCTGCGTCTACTGCGTCGCTACAGTTGCAACCCAGCCCCTGCACCCTCTAGGTATCCATGCACCAGGCAAGCGAAGGTTATGTCCAGACTCCCCGAGATCTCGAGTAGATTCTTGCCAGAAACAAAACACTGTACAGACCGGTTTTCTTCCTCGCAGAAATTTATCACCGAGGAGGCACCGGAGTCAGGAATGGCGATGCCGGACAGAAGCTGCAAGCAGGACTTTGTGCAATCGCGAGATTCTACAAATAGACTAGCGCTGCGAATGTACAGTATCATCTTTCGGCGGCGGGACTGGGACGGGAGGGGCGGAAGTGGCGCAATCGGGAATAGTGACGATATATTCGTCCTAGCACGGGCTGCTTTGCTCGTTCGTTATTATGACCTTATTTCCTTCTTTCTTATATATATCTATTCTTGTTACCTCTACATCTTTGACTTCTTTCTTGTACATATCTATTCTCGTTACCTCTACTTCTTTATCATTTCACTTCCGTCTCCTGGGCTTTCTCCATTCCATTTTTCAATTCTTCCGTCTGTATATATATAATTTTATATACACACCTCGTTTCTTGACAGCTAAAGCTACTCAGTACAAGTCTTGTCGCAACATGAAGCTATCACCTGTCTTCGCTGCTTCGGCACTAAGCATATTTTGCTCTCTGGCGCATGCTGCCGACAGCGACTATACCATCACCGCACCATCTTCTGGGGATGTGGTCTCTGTGACCCAGGTGTCGGTCATTGCGTGGACCACGACCGAGGACGCCACCGCATTGATTTCCCTCTATCTCGAGACCAAGAGCAACTCAACCAAGCTCTTTACCATCGCCTCGAGCATAGATAACTCGGGTTCTGTCTCTTGGACGCCCCCTTCTGGCACCACGGCGAATTCTGACTATGTCATTGCGCTCTACCCATCGGACTCGGACGATGTTTATTACTCAGACGAGTTCACTATCTCGACAGATGAGACAAGTGTCACCTACTATCCGACCACTGGCGAATCAGTCGAGACTGGTAAAACGACCATCATTACATGGGAGGTCGTTAGTGGTGTTGATACTGTCAGTATCTACTTGATGGAGGGAGCCAGTACGTCTGACTTGACCAATATCTCAACTATTTCAATCGGCATCTCCAACACGGGCAATATTGGCTGCATCATCCCAACCAGCGTCTCATCTGGCACCGACTATGTATTCGCGATTGTCGATTCCGAGGATTCTTCCAATGTCGTATACTCTTCAGAATTTACTATTGTTAGTGATTCGGCATCATCTACCGACAGTAGCAGCGCCGACAGTAGCAGCGCCAGCAGTAGCAGTGTCAGCAATGCCAGCAGTGCCGGCAGTGTCACCAGCAGTGTCACCGGCAGTGTCACCAGCAGTGCAAGCAGCAGTGCCAGCAGCAGCAACAGCGACGATAGCTCTAGCACTAAGACCACGAAGACCACTAAAATCACCACTTCCGCAACTTCAACATCCTCAAAATCTGCATCTGCAACTAGTAACTCATCGGGCTCAAGTTCAAGCTACATTGCTCCTGGAGTCTCCAATATCTGTATGTTGGTGGTAGTCGCGTTGCTGGGGCTGTTCTGGGCCTAAGCCGAGGCAAGGCGTTCCAAAGTAGAAGTGAGGCAAGGCGCAAAGAGGAAATAATGAATTCTGCATGATAGAAATACTAAATACTACTAGGTATACCGGATAGGAGGATGCTAAGATATGGAGTCCCTGAGAAATTTAGAGCCAAAGGCAGGAATGCCCTTGTATGTATGTACAATACTGTCCTGTATATAGATATCTACAAGCATATATCCAGCTCGCCACGGTGACCTGCACGGGCCCGAAAAGTGTGATTCAGCTTACTTCAGGCCATTGTTAAGACGGGGTACTTGATGGCCACCGTAGAGTAGCAACAGCCTATAGAAAAAAACCTCTGCTTCTAACACCTTCACGACCTTCAATCCATCAAGTCGTTAATATCCACCAAAGTCCACCAGCGCCAGGGAATTACTTGCCTCAGGCCTACGAGCCACAGCCGCAGCCCCCAGCGCCACTGCCAGCCCCCTTTCCATACATAGCAGCTATCTACAGCAGTCAACCCTCTGGATTCCTCAGGGCGACATGATACCATACCTCTTGGTAGGTTGGCACTCTTCTCACGTGTAGCCTAGCGTCTTGCTTGTGCTCCCGGGCCTTCCTCTACTGTAGCTGTCGTCCTTCCCGAACCCTGATTCTTGCAGGGGTTTGTACAGTAGGAGATATGCGTGCTAGGGAAAGTATATTCGAGATTATAAGCGCCCGGATCACAGCCCAGCAGCAGCCTGCTCGGTGCTTCAAGCGCCCACCACTCCCCAGGGCGCCCGTGATTTGGTCCAACCCGCTCTCCAAAGGAGGGACGGCGGACCCCGGCCAACCGGAAAGCAGCGGGAGGTCCGCCGCCCTGCCGACCGGCGTGCGGAAGCCGGGCCATACTGGCTGCCGGGGTCTGGGCACCTCTGTACGACCCCAGCACCTGCAGACGGCGTTCGCGCCCCCATTGGTGATGGCTGATAAGCTGCTCCCAACTGTGGGCGGTACGCTCGCCCACCAGAGCCCTAGGAAATCCTAGCACCCACCCTCCTTCCAATCCTTCTGGAAATGTTCCACTGCCGTGGAAAAGAAGCTGCGGATGGTGGTGTATTCACTGGCTGTGTTGACGGCTGCTTGAAACTCAAACCCAGAGAAGCATTTCAGACATCCGCCGGGAGCAAACGTAGTACGGCGTGCGTTTACTACACATGTACATTCTGCGAAGCTCCGCTTGAAATACGCTGCTTCTGGTCTCTGCACTGAGCTGTAAGAGCTTCGTATGTCTGGGACATATTGTAAGTCGTTGATGGGCAATCTCTTAGCATATGCTCTTCCAACTGGTCACTGTTAGGCGTGAAGAGACGTCGGACAGCTTGATCCATGCCCACCTTCTTTCGTTTCTTAGCAAGACATCCCACAAGCCAGCACGGTACCTTACACCCTATTTCTCCATAGTTCCTGATGAGATCACGTTAGCATACGGCTGCAATCCACAATGGAGAGCATCGACTACTTATTTTCAGTATTGCACAACCTGAAGCAACATGAGAAGGATAAAGTGGACAAGCGCAAAGCAGAAGACGAAAAGATCGAAGCAGAAGCAGCGAGACTTGCAACTGAACTGCGTCAATCTCAAGCTGAAGAGCTCAAACATTTCGATGAGACCCGTCGGCTTTGCATTCAAGAGGTGTCCGAGGATGCAAAGAGGAAGAGGGACGACCTATCGACGGCCCTAGCAGAGCTCGAAGAGCGCTGTCGGCAATACGCAAGCAAACTTGAACGACTCTCTGAGACAACGGATCGGACTATAGAGGCGATCGAAAGAGATACGAGAGCTGAACGAGATGCAAAAGTAAAGGCATACACGGAGGCCGCAGAGAAGCTTATCTGTGAGAAACTCGAGAAGACACAACAGGCAGCTGCTCGGAGAGAGGAAAAAGACAAAAGCTTAAAGGAAGGCTTAAAAGATGCAATCTGGAATATTGAATCCAAGTTTGCAGCCATTGATTCCACTAATGACACTACATCGTCGAATATAGGAGGAGTATCGCAAGACCTTCCGATCAACGAAGATCATGGAGCAGACAAACCCCAAAGCGAACCAGGAGATATGACGAATTATCCAAGCCCTTCCTCTATTGAGACACGCAACATCGGCCCTACAGGAGAAACGAGGTCGATGTCTCAAGCAGAGCAACCAGTCGTCACAAATGTCAATATTTCCCAAGGCCATGGCTCCAATGACAGCCACAACGGCCAAACAGATCAAGTACCAACAGCGCCCACTCCCCAGATCAGTACCAGGAGCTCATCTATCGTAGTACTGCAACTACCATGGCACCAAAACTCTACCGCCCAACCGTCACCCGAAACCATTCGCCCATCAGACCTCGACAAGCAGCCTGCTGCCTCCTTTTCGGAGCATCAATACATAAAAGATCGCTCAATGGCTGCAGCAGATGTCAAAGAGACTGACATAGTCCGTGAATACCCTGAAAGGAGCGGCTACTACTATGTCCTCGAATGTCCCATCTGCTTCAAAACTGATTTCCCCTGGAGGAAACCGGGTCATGGCCCCCTCATCCACTTACGGAAAGCACATTCAGGAGTCTTCAATATTGGAAAAGGACAGTTGGATACACGTCGGAAAGCTGTCCAATGGTGTGGGATATACGTTAGGGATGGATCACGAGACTGGTTCCATAAACGCAAGAATTCATCTCCAACAGAATGGCATACCCCAGCAGAAGAGCTGCTTCCGCTTGATGACGATGAGCTGAGCTTTGTGGAGGAATCTGAATCGGATGTCTACCTGGTAGAGGATGATTCTGAGCCTGATTATCTACCAAAGGATGGTAGCACCGCTTCCATCGAGAATTTTTTAGAGCATGAGGACGAGTTCATTATTAAAAATGGTGTATATGTTAGTCCAGAACCAATGGTCGGTGTCTTAGTTGAAAGACTCCAAGAGAATTCCCCATACTGGGAATCTACGTGGGATACACGGGAGACTCTGATTTCTTTGCCCAAGCAGAAACTCCGGGAAGCAACGACAGCATTAAAGGAATTCGAAGATTTTAGGATTACGGAAGGGGATTTCAATAGAACAGCAAACGACTATGCCAGCCTGAATGATTCTGTAGAGAAAGCGAAGGCAAAGGTTCGGGATACAGAACGTTGTGCGGATTTTTTTGACGCGTGTGCCATTCATCCCAACCAGTTGCTGAGTAAGGATTATATTCCGGCCGGTGGACTAACGTCATATTGCTTGATGCCGCTGAGGGCGATTCTGAATAAGCTCTCCCGAGCGAATATTGGGGTCGACCCGGTCCAATGGCTAAGACAAAGGTTGTGCCAGTTGATTAAGGAACATGAGGACGTGCATGGCAATAAACCATTCCACTTGAAAAACAAGATCTTCAATTTTACCAAGGATCCGGGATATGCTGCTCTAGAGGAGTTGCCTGGTTCAAATTGTGAGTTATATCTCGCGATATTATTACATAGTTCTATATGATCATCTCACTGCTTTTGATATGAGACCGGACTGATGATATATAGCACACGTACCAGCACCAGGAATGCTACGCCGTTCAGGAAACTTCAAGAAACACCGCCACTCCTCTCCGCCGCCGCAATCTAACCGGTCAAGAAAAAGCTTACGAAGGGTATCAGACGGGAATAGATACTCGCTCTTTAGTGATGAGATGAATCTCGATGATAATGACTCGGATACCGACCTAACACCCCTTTTCCCCGGCCTGGCTCAAATCTCTGTAGCAACGACCGAGCGGTTCAATCCTTTTGCACCGACTTCGACCTCCAGTCCCACTGCTACTTTAGATCAAGCTTCTATTCCAGCTTCTAATTCGACACTGAACACAATAGCGCAAAACCAGAGCAGCAACATTTCCCAAGAATCTCCCAAGCCACGTTCCCCAGAGCAAGCCCTAGAAGTCTGCAGTCCAGTACGCAACAACCAGTCCGAAACTGTTTCCAACGCCCATCCATTGTCGCTCCATCTTGAACGACAGAAGAGGACCGCTTCCTTAACTCCTGACTCTCCTGTTGGAACACCCACAGATACAATTACACTGAGTGTTTCACCAGTAAAGCCAAAGCCACAACCGGAGGAGCTAATAAAGCAAACAAGAGAAACAACCTTCCCCCTGCTTTCCATAAAATGCGGTGTCCAGCGGCACACCTACCACAAAAAAATCAGTATGGTCCTGCAATCCCTCGCAGGTGCCCCCTCACCTATAGTCTTCCTCCCTTACCAAGATGACTACTCCATCTCTACCCTTCAACCAAGCCTCGTTATTCGCAGTGCCGACATCGCATCCGCGGCCTACACTACGCTAAGACACCAAGGTGACGGTCTCGTCCTGCACAAGAAGCGCAAACCGGGCACGATAGGCTGGAGCCTGGATGGGAATACGGTAGAACTGGGATTCGTACTCGTGGATGATGCGGATCGCTTCTTGCATCATTTGAGGCGTGGGAATGAGGAAATCGAGTTAAAGGAGAAAGGCGATGAGGAGAGGTTGGGGGATTATAGGGAGAATGCACAGGCGCGGGATAGTTTACGTGATGACAGGGTGGAGTCGACTTTGTTCTAGTTAGGGGTTCTTCTTCACATATCGTATGCGCTTAGCTTTGAATTGAAAGGAATAAAGTAAGGTAGAGGATATAATACCCGGAAAGGTGCATTCTATTGATCGCTGGCACGTCAACCTATCGCCGTCAACACACCAACTATGGGGCTTTAGTCAAAAGTAGTTCACATATTGGCACTGCCAACCAAGCCAATCATTCACAAAAAAGGCATTTTAGAACCGATAGATTTTTTTTGGAAGCAAGACCCCTCGGCAGAAAATTCGGGGTCTGCTCTAGAAGTACATGCTGTCCATTCTCGGCTTTTCCCACGTACAACCCTTATAACTCCCACCTTTTCTAAATTACTGCGTTCCCAGCACACTAACGACGCCATCGACATTAACCGCGACGAGACTCGCGCCCTTACGGCCCCAGGCCACGGCACTAGCCGGGACAGCGCTGCGCAGCGGCTCAGACCAGGCCTTGGAGGACTTGGCGTACTTCTGGACGGTGAGGCCGCTCGGGCCGGCGGTGGCGAGGAACTGGCCGGTGTAGTCCCAGGCGACGGCGGCGAGGGGGCTGGCGGTGTCGATGGTCTTGACCTCGGCGGCGGGGCCCTCCTTGCGCAGATCGAAGACGGTGAGGGTCGTGGAGCCCCTGGCGGAAGCGGCGAACCAGATGCCGTTTTCGGAGAAGGAGAGGGTGTGGATGGGGGAGGGGGGGGAGAGGGTGAAGGAGGCGGCGAAGGCGCCGGTTTTGGTGTGGTAGAGCTTGATCTGGCCGTCGGCGGCGCCGGCGGCGAAGAGGTGGCCGTCGGGGTGGAAGGCGGCGGCGGTGAGTTCTGGGGAGGGGAGGGTTAGTTTGGCTGGGAGGGGAGGGGGATGGGGGTGGGAGACGTACCGGAATCGGTGTAGACTTGAGTTACGGCTTTGGCGCCTACTAGGTCGTAGAAGACGAAGCTCTTGTCGACGCCTACTGAGGCGAGGATATCGCCGCTCGGGTGTAGGGCGAGGGCGTTTGCTGCTCCGGCGTGCGATGTGAAGGAGGTGACTTCGCTGCCGTTGCTGAAGACCTTGACGGCACCGGTCGTGGAGGATACGATAGGTTGGCTACCGTACCATACTGCATCGGTGACTGCGCCTCCTACGGCGAAAGTCTGCACCAGTTTGTTCTCTGGGATCAGGTAAACTCCAGCGGTGCCATCTGATCCACCAACGATAGCTTGTTCTCCTGATTCATCAACTGCAATTGCAACGCTACCAGGGTAGAGGGGCTCTGAGCTCGACGTCACAGTGTATGACTCGATAGAGTCCGAGGTAGCCCAATCCTTTGGTACTGGGCGTTTCCGACGGCTCTTTGAAAGTCTGATGAACGGGTTAGTTATTTGCGAGATATCGATGGCAGAACTGGATATCATACTTCTCTTGTGTCGCATCCACCTTCTCAGAAAGCTCTTCTGGGAGACCCGCGCTGTCAACCTGCATCTGGTCTCCATTACCAGCTCCAGAACCGATCGTAACCTTGGACAGAGCGTCTCGTGCCTCGTCCCGCTCTCGTGTTAATCTTGCGATCACTCTAATGGCCGCATCGTGTTGGTACAGCGCCGTAGCAAGCTCTTGGCGTGTCTGTCCAAGCTCTTGTCTGACCGTGTATGACTCGAGCGCAAGGGCGTCCCATTCATTCTGGAACACAGAGAGTAGAGAAGGAATCGAGGTGAGGGTAGGTGGTTTTGGTCGAACAACTCGGGATGTCTTGACCTCAATCAGGTCCTCCACTGTCATTTCCTCTCCGGTAACAGGATCCTTTCCATTCTCCGAGACGTATGCCTCAATCAACCGTCTCTCGAAGACGTTGCCTGGGCCTAGGTTAGCAATGAAGGATTTCGAAGTAGCTAGCCTTCTCAACTTACCAGACTTGCCAGAGACAACTGGCGTCTGTGGGGTTTCTCCAGATACTATAACTGATCAGCGCGTGTAATTAGGGTTATGATATCCGAGGCATAACTTACTTGCGCACAACATCTTGCTTATGTAGTAGAGAATTGAGATATCACTCGCGGCGCATACAACCCATTCAAACAACTTTTGAGGTCCAGTCGCGAATTTTGGCGCTCGGACGCTAGCCGTTCAAAGTTAGCCAATTCTGCTATCAAGTGCTCCACATCTTTAATGAAGAGCATCTACGACATCGAAGAAGCTCTCATTGAGCTCATTATTTACAAGATGTCGGGATACAATCTACCTCCGATATCTTACGTGCCAAAACTTAGCACGATAGAGAGAGTAGGCGTTCTCGATGCTCTTTTCGAACCATGCACGGCCTTGCATACGCTCTCTGTTGAAGCCCTATCAACCGCATCTTTCGGCTCGTACAATGATCTCATTGCTAATATCGGGAAACAGTTGACGTCTCTCTCGGAAAGTGCTCTCGAAAGTGATGTTGACTGGCTGGACAAAATCCTTGCAGCTCACCCCAGACTCGGAGCAAAGAAGGTCGAGAGTGCTCAGTCACAAGCTGAGCAAGCACAACTTACCCGTGGTGGTGAGGAAGAAGCCAAACAACTGCAGGGACTAAATGATGAATATGAGACTACATTCCCTGGGCTTAGATATGTGTAAGCCAAATGCGATGTTCTCGAGGGGCTCTACTCATAGTTGCAGTGTCTTTGTCAACGGTCGAGGTCGACCAGCAATCATGGAAAACATGCGCTCAAGGATTGCCAGAGGTGATATTAAACTCGAAAGGCTTGAGGCAATAAAGGTATTTAATTCGATGCATTTACAAAGTCGATGTCGATTACTTGACTAATATACAACTAAAGGCAATGTGCGAAATCGCATCAGATCGTGCCGCTAAGCTCCAGAAGCTCTGTCTGTCTTGAATATACTATCCCCCCACCCACGAGTCACCTAAGTCACCCGGAACACCTTTTCCCAACCATTATCATGCAGACGGTAAAAACAGAATCCAGGCTATGCTATAAACTTTACGAAACAGACCTCCTTCTGCCTCTCCTTCTCCTTCAATATATCCATAAGCCTTTCGTCTGGAGGAGGAGGTTCTCTCTCTGGTAAATCATGTGGGATCCCATCGAGCTCATCGAGATAAGCATATTCGTCTTTATCCTCTGCTCGGCTTGGGTCCATTATATTGAAATCGCTGTAGAATTCGGAGGAGTGGCTCTCTCCATCCTCGTCTTCCCACATCTCGCCCTCCAGATCGAGTGCATCGTAGTTCGATAAGCCTAGAGGTGAAGGTGGCAGAGGCGAATCGTAGCGCCTGGGCTTCGTGACGACCAATTGTCGGAATGCAGGAGTTTGTCTATTCTCTGTCTCTTTATGTGCAGTAGCTTTGGCTGCATCCAATCGAGTCTGAGCTCGATTCATAACGGCCGCCTTCCTTAGGACATTCTTGTCTAAGCGTCGGCCCTTTGCCCATATAGCGATCTTCGAAAATCCGCGATCAACGATATTGGAAGCTGGAGATGAGAAGGGTTGGCTGAGCCGAGAAGTGACGAGATTCAACCTTAGTCGCCGCTTCTTCTTGCCCGTACCGTTGCCTCCATCAACGTCCCAAAGCGGCCTGCGACGCTTTAGACATTGCGGCTTGTGCCGAACAGATGACACGAGTTTGTCGAAAGAGAAGTTGAATAGAGGACGGACAGTAAAGGTGAAGGCAAACGATTTGATAGCAGATTTATCATCCCAGACATAGACCATGCTCACAGGTGGAATGCGGTAACGTGACAGGGCGATGATGGTTACAACGGCGTCTTCATCTCCTCGACGAAGAACAGGACCTGGAGACACTCGCTCATCTGTTCAGACTGGCAGTCATATAAACCGAGCCTCCAAGCTGGTTGTGTTACGTGTTACTCTGAAGTGTAGATGCAAAGGGCATGCGGTTAGCAAGAATGGTTGGCCGGCAAGCATCACGTCTGAGCAGCAGCGTCGAGCCCTTACATGCGACGCAGCAGCAGCGCAGCAGCAGCACAGCAGTGCCCAGGACCAAGGTAGCGTCTACGACATGACTAGCAAGCTGCGGTAGCCAGCGCCCGCGTAAGAGTCGTCGCCGGCTTAAGCCGCCGAGTCGGAGCTCGGGGGCCGGCCGATGCTGCAGTGAACGCTGGACGTCCTGTACTAGTCCTGTGGGATTTTGGACATCGGACACTGCCGGTGCTACATGTCATGTCGCCTGTAACCTGCAGCTGGAGCTGGAGCCGGAGCTGGAGCGGCACAGAGTAGCAGTAGCTGTAGCCTGTACACCGTGGCTGGAGCCTGTGGACGAAGCCTGGAGCCGGAGCTGGAGCTGGAGCTGGAGCCTGTAGCCCAGCAGCTATAGCCTGTAGCCCAGCAGCTATAGCCTGTAGCCCAGAAGCTGTAGCCTGTCGCCACGGCCTGTCGCCACGGCCTGTCGCCACGGCCTGTCGCCACGGCCTGTCCCTACAGCCTGTCCCTACAGCCTGTCCCTACAGCCTGTCCCTACAGCCTGCGGGTGCCCAGATTCGGAGCGGTGCAGCTCACAACCAGTGCGGGGAATCCCTGCCATCCGTCTGTATCCTATAGTCTCGGCTCTGCAGCCAATGCATATCCCTGCACCGTAGTCACGAGCACTGCAACGCGCTGCAGAAGGATGCAGGATGGGATTCGGGGATGGAACGACTCGCCTTCTCCAGACAACGCAGCGAATCACCGTGTCTGCGCCGGGTACGAGCTGACTTGGCGCCGCCCCCTGCGTCGCCAGCCGGCAGTACGACTGGTCAGAACAGGCGAGCCGGGGGGTGTCAGCCCACGGGGACATGGGCACGGGGCATACTGTATCCGTTCTGTCCTGTCCTGTAGTGGCCATCTCCCGTTGTCTGGAGCGCATGTTTTCGTGGGAGCTTGGTGCACTCGCCCTTCAGGGTGAAGGGGGTTACTCAGCCCCTGAAGAATATCATCCTTTTTGCTTTTTTTTGGAAGGAGGATAGATAGATGTTCCGTTCGAGCTGCACGGCTGACACAGCGCACCAATGATGACGGGAGAAGTCCGACACTGCAGCTCCTCTCCGGACTCTCGGCACGATTACCCGCCACGAGGATCCTGGAGGAATGCGGGAATGCGGGAATGCGCATCTCTCGGGTTTCCTACCAAGGCAGCTCGACATGCACATGCTCTGTCTGTCCTGGCAGGGGGGTTGGGTGCGTGGAAAGAAAGTATCGTTGATGGGTAACCCAGGGTATCTGCGGCTCTAGACTTCTCTATATTTACAGATGGCGAGGAATTTTGTTGTCGGGACACCGTATGATATTCTAGGCCTCTTTTGCAGCTCTCCACTGCACTGCATGCCCGATGTGATAGCTGATATCGGATATTCGGCTCGGAAGTGCACAGGTGCAGTGGCGAGGCGAGACGAGACGAGACGGCCGACTGACACGACGCGGGGAGCGAGCTGTCGCAATCAGGCGAGCTGAGCTGATGGAGCAAGCGGCAATCCCGAGACGAGACGGGAGCTGCGGAAAGGTGTCCCGATAGGAAGGGGGGCGGCTGAGCGATCGGAATGCCGGAGACGGTGAGGAGAGGAGATCCGGTGTCGATATGATATCTAAGCAGGAAATGAAATGTTCTCAATATCTGGGATATTCTGACGTTGAACATTGTTTGGGTTGTTTCAGGCAGGGCCTAGAACGAATGCTTGCACTGCACTGCAGTGCCGGCGGGCGGACGCGGTGCGGCCCCAAATGCAGGTTGCCCCTCGGCGTGGGGTCCGGGGTAAGTTGGGGATGGGATGGCTACGTGTCAGGAGGACGTGTATGCGTGTTGTTCTGTGTTACAGGAGAGGGGGAGGGGTAGATATCTGGCAAAGGATCTCTTTGATTTGTTCTGTTTCGGAATGTAATCAATCAATCAATCCTGCTTTTACATGTCTCTTTCTTACCTCCTTGCCTCGTATTTTCCTCCGTATGTCTGAGCTGGTAGGTAAGCTCCAGGTGACGAATTCTCCTTTGTCTTTGCGAACCGTTGCTCTGCGGTAGTATCTCGTCGTGCCGTGATGCTCAGACCAAACAGGGACAGCTCTCCTGACATGCAAATAGGAAGCGATACCTGGTCTGGAGGGCTAGTCTCTTCTGCAATGGCCTATATTTCCTCCGCTCCAGCTCGTGGCCCTCTTCCAAACTCTACCTCGCGTTGGCATCCTCTGCATTCTTTCCATAGTGTCTCTGGCCATTGGTGCCCAGACCCACCCACGAGGCCTCGAGCTGCTTGTTGATGTCGAATTCTCCTGCTTCGCTAGCCTGGATACTGTCACGTTCCATGGCGCCCCTTTCACTCCTGCAGTGGAGCCTGCCTGAACGGGTGGCTGTTGTGCCGAGACTTTAGTGGCCAGATTCGGTAGATTAGAGCCTGGCTTAACTGGCCCGCCTGACGACCTGGTTTTGCCAAGGAAGTGCGCTCTTGATTGAATTGCCAGATTCTTTCGAGAGACGATACCGAGACCGACCAAGCTGGGCTCTAATAGATAGGATCGGTCGTATGCCCTTCTATTATGATCTCACAAGTCATGCCTATCAATATCATTTACAGAAACCTTGTCGCTAGAGAGAAGCAAAAGGGAGACGAAGTGAGTTGCTTGGTCCAAAAGGTTAGGGCCACTGTCATATTAATACTACCGTCATTTTGACCTGGGGTATCAAGGGAACGAGACTTCTGAAGGACGACAGTATCTCCCTCGACAGCCCGCTTGGCAAACAAAGACTCTGTACATCCCCTAGCACTATGACGAGATCTTTCTGGACAATGCTAGCATCTATTCCATTAGTAAACGGTTCGAACACCTGAGTCTCCAAATTTTTTGCCGAGATGTCATCGTGTTGTTCTTAGACATGTCCCACTTATAACTCTTGCAAGCCAAGTAGATGAGTTCAAAACTAACGCCACGACTTGCGGCTTCGGATTTAGAAGATGCCATTCTGGGACGAGCTTCTGCAGTGCCAATTAGTAAGAATTCCTACTCAGCCTTGCAAAATTCGTTTTGCACTGGCTCTGAGGTCTACTTGTTGATCCGTGTAAGCTTTGATGGTGATGGGGCACAGGGAATGGCTTCGGCAAAGGCTGATTTGACGCCTCGTATGACAAGACTCTATCCCTATAATTCCAATTGATATCGTTCGTCTTCTGATCTCGCTCGCTGAGAACTGACTGCCGCGAGAACTTAGAGAGGTGGCTTGGGGGCGTGACCGCGGCGCTTGGTTGGTCACGCTTCTTCCCCAAACCAAGTATGCAATTTGGTTCCAGACCACTCTTTAACTCCCTTGTGTCTTGCTTCCTATCAGACGTTCTTTCTGTCTCAACTTCTGCTTTGTCAGCGTGTATATGCTTTGAGGTCTGGATAGCAAAATTCTTCCTACCTTGAAAATCAAAATCCTACCCTACCAAATTCCAACTCGCGGGGTTCTTCTTGGTGATCGGTAGATCATCAACTGGCTCGTGCAGTCGCCGATATATAGGGTCGTTAATAAACTCCGTTGAAGTTTTTTTTTAGTCACTTCTCCGTATTTGTCCCCTCGTTCTTGGATTAGCTGCGCAAGCCGCAGGCGTAACCAGTCGATAGGCTCATCATCGATGGACCCGTCGTCCTTGCATGCTCGAAGCACTGTAATAATCCTATATAGGAACAGCACAACGTTTCTTATTAGCAGGCCGGTTCCATCCTTTTCGATGTAGTCCTTGTTCAACAGTTGATTTGGATGCAGAGAAATAAGATCAAAGTATTCAATACAGGCTTACAATGCTTTAAAATTACTAATCTAGCGTGTAATATCTTTCTCAACCTCCTTTACGGCTTATTCTACATCCTTATTTCTGCTGGAAGATTTCAACTGCTTGAGTAAAGCAGCTCTTCTTGATACAAAATTGCTCAATTGTATCGGTCTGTAGCTCTATGAAATCTTGAGCTTTCTTCCATGACGGCTCCTAATAAAAAAATTGCTCCGTGATCTAGGTAACAGGAACTCCGACCATGCAAGGCGGATTAGTATGAAATTTACCGTCGCGAGCCAGCTTTAGCCTTTCGGATGACTAGATAACTCCAGTTCTCGGAAACCTCCGGAGATGACGGGCTAGTAATACTGCTTCGAAAGATAACTTCTTGTTTTTTGGATTTTCTCCAAAAGTTGCTCTTTCGAAATATGCTTCTTTAGGGTTGTTATTATCAGAGCGACTGATCTGAGACAATGGGATAAATGAACTGCTCGTTAGCCTAGGGCTCGTATCACTCAAAGTTGATTCTTTGATGTTCAAAGACCATCGAGGTAAACTATTCGGAAGACCCGTAGGTCCTGTATTCGAAGCTTTGTTAGAAGGCTCATCGACCTGTATAAGAGGTTAGTATACAATATCTACCCAAAAATATGCCTAGACAGTACTATGTCTTTGTCGTGCACAAATACAGCTTACTTTGAGAGAATCAAATACAGTTGGAGCTATAGTATTGGTCTTCTCACGTCTTCTAAGCTCTGCAATCTGTAAATATAGTAGTCTTTGATCCACTGAGCTTCCCTTTGCATCTAATTCTCGTGTTTTGTATGGAAACTCTCGATCAATATCCTTCTGATTGTACTTTTTCTCTCGTGCTGTCTTCTCTCGCTCGTACTCCTGATCTTCGATACTTTTTTCCTCGTCGTTCTCTTCTTTTGTAGCTGCGATACGGCAGGTTAACATTTCGTTTAATTAACGGAGCTCAGTTGCACGTTTGACAATAAGCTTTTCACGTATTTGCTTTTGGCCCTCGATACGGGCGGCCATGATTTTCGGGTGATCTACTACGGTCTGGTCGGTTGAACACAGTCGGTGGTCGATCTTAACTGGTGAGCTTCTGGTCGGATTTTTAAGACCTTTAGATCTGTGATGTTAGGCTATGCTGTGCTGTCTGAAGAGGAAGGGTGTTTGGGTATGAGAACGGAAAACCTTGAAGAGCCACGTTGCACGTGTAGTTGAAGTAGAGAGATAGAGATTCCCTTTGGATGGATTTACCTTAAAACGTAGTTAACGAGACTATTATAGAGGATATGTATTAGAATGGCAATGGAGTTGGATATTGTAAAATCAAGTATAAACAATTCCTTGAACAGTAGATACTCTACTCCTTAGATAGAAGAAACAGCATTGTAGGTTGCGTTGCCATTATAGTATATAGTTGTATGAGTTCAAGTTCAGATGGAACCCGAGAGGGATCGATGATTTCACGTGTAGACCTTGAGCGGGTAATTCACTTAACAAAGGAGTTTGACAGCACGCCCACCATCGACACGATGTATGATATTGAATTATTTCTGTCCGATTCTATATTTAAGAGAGATGCAATCTATTCTTTATCAGATACAGAAACAGATGGTCAGAATCTCTTGGAGGGTTCGCCTCAAGACTTGAACTCTTAACATCTCTAGTGGTTGACTCATTGTTGAATAAAAGAAATCATGTGTGAGATTCAAATCATAGTTGACTGAGTATATATGTATGATTTTGGAAAGTCCGAATTTAAGTTTACACCACCTCTGTAACATCTCAGTGTTCGTTACTGAATTTATGGCGGTTTTCGAGAGAAGTTGATTGGGATGTATGGTACATCTATTCTGGAAGTAGTTTATTGCGGCTTTGGTTTTCTTGATAGATACTTGGGCTTCTTTGATATATAATTCTGTCTCTTCGATATTTCGTTTTGTTCTTTCGACTTCCTCGTAGTCCCCAAATGCTAGTTCTAGTCTGTATTCCTGCAGTGCCTGCGCCTGCTCATGTTTTGATTCAGACGTGCTAGCTTTTGTCCTTCCTGGTCTAGGAGTGTAGTCGAGGTACCCACAATGGATGCCAATAAGACGAGGACTCGGTGATTCTGGTTAGGGTACCCTCTTGACGGCCTCTGGACCAGTGAAGTATTCTCCGCTATCTTTAAGTAATCCGGATAATCCTTTAACGTTTCCACCACTAGACCTTCTATTATGTGAAGCAGTCATAGACTCACGTGTGGCTGATCTCGTATTGATGGCTCTCTTCGTAGAAACTCTATTTATAGTCTGATTGGTGCCGTGTTTCTGCTCATGGTGCTTGTCGGCCTTTAGGTTATCAGCCATTCCCCCCTAGGCTTCGCTATTGTAGAGAATCCTAGATGCCGGAGACACACCGCGAAGGCCATCGGAGTCGTCGTTCGGACTGGTATTCGGCTCGACCTTAGTTTCCAAATTATCCTTCAAGGAGCTCAGATTTCGCGAATCCACTGCTTCTTCTGGAAATAAAGTCAACCAAGCTGCTTGGACCTCTGCCTCCTTATTCTTTGCCTGACGTCTATGCTTATCTTCTAGCTGATTGCATCTACTATCAAACTGGCGCTCAGAGGTCGCTGCATTTTCCGTAACCCTAGACTTTTCTATCTGCACGTCAGTATCAAACTGCGACAGAATACGTTCTAGATTCTCTCCCAGTTCCTCCGACTCTTTATCATACTTTTGCTTCAAAGCATTTTGTAGCCTTTTCCCATATAAAACTTTATTTGCTCGAGCTTCAGCTATTGCATACTCCATCGCTGCCAATTGTGTCTTGTATGGTGCTAGGAGTTGCCCTTTCTCGGACGCTGCTGATGTTCTGAATCTACCGATATCTGCTTCAAGCTTGTCTTGGAGCTCCTTGATTCTCTCCTCAAGTGTAGGTGCCGTGGATGAAATCGAACTCAAAGGGTTCTAATTGTGTTGGTTTCAAGGTTTCCTCGAGTTCATGAAACTTGTTCAGGAGAAATAGGACGTCTGCTTCTTGCGCACCATCATATCTTTCGTAGAAATAGGTCACGGACCATTTATAATCCTTTGTGTTTCAGGCCACCTGCCACTCAGAGACCACCCGTAGACACAGGTTGTGATGATCTCTTTGGCATTGTGCCCGAAGAGCTATTTCGCGCTACCTCGCTGCTTGAATAGAATATCTGATGGAAAGTGATCATCTAGAGGTTTGCTAGGCTGCACTTGAGATATCGGAGGGTTGTCGGGGCCAGAAGGGTTCACAATCCATCTCTCGACGGAGGGCGGCAGGCTCTTGAGAAAGGCAGAAAATGCTGCTTGGAGTAGCGGTAAGAGATCCATGGCGTTGAATTTATCAAAGACAGAAGTGACGAGGGTTTCGACGAAGGCGGAGGCTATTCACTGTGACTCAGGAGTCAGAGTTATTACAGTGAGCATCTATTAGTCTAAGTGAATGGTTGGCCGCGGCTTAATTAATGATGTTGACACTTACCTGGGGCGCGTCTGGTAAAGCTAGTCAGACACTAGTCTGCTAGGTTATAGAATGTTGGTCTGTAAATGATCTGCTGGTTTGTTCTGTTCAAAACTAAGATCTGACTTCCGTCGAGTACACCTGAGGGGGGCTCGCGAAAAGAGCGGAGCGGCGATGCGCTCCTTCCTAGGGGCAAAGGGCTCTGCTACCTCTTGCCTTTATGGGAAAAGAGATATCGCTATATCTTCGATGTCACAATAATATCGTCACAAAATCCTTAGGGAAAGTGAAGTGTAACTGTAACTACTAATTACAAGGCATCGAAATAGTAAATACGGTCTTGTGGATGCCGACGAAAGCTCATGGTTTGTTTGCAGTGTGGCTCAATAAAAGGTCCATGCTAGTTATGCATCTAAGGTAGTTAGTTATATGTACCACTACTTAAGATCCCTATAAGCCTAGAAATGGCAGACAAAACATAGAAAAACTAGCATGACACAAAAATATAGGAAAGAAAGTTCGGGACGTTATGCGTACAAATGATATTTCTCAAAGATCTTCATCAATATTCTCGTTGTTTTATATTTATTATTTTGGCAAATATTCCAAGCTTCAATGTGGAAAAGAGAAAAAGCTTGAGATGGAAAGTCAAACTCAAGCTCTAAGACCTCCATCTATAGGTATACTAGGACTTGCATATAACATATGCTTGATCCCCCTTTCATACAAAGGTCAGCTTTGAAGCATCTAGCATGAGAAGTGTGTTGTCAGATATTGGCAAAAGGTATTGATTCGATCACTTGCTCAGGAAAATTTGACAGATCCGTCTGGCTACCGGGACGGTTCTGGCCCAGCCCGGAGGTACGTCAAATGAATCTAGGCAAAATATAACTTTCTTATAAACTCGATCACGGGCCGCTGGTCTGCTTACCAACCAAATAATGTCCTTCTGATGAAAATGAGGCGAAAAGACGGAATAATTAAGAAAAGAAACCTGGTGACAGCGACAGCAATTAGGGGATGGTCATAGAAACGCAATTCTCCGCCTTTTGGGTTGCATGCTTGTTGTGTGTCTGCTACGTGCAGCCTCGAGAATTCTAACCGGACGATGGTTGTAATCGTCGTTATCGCCGATGAAAGCATGGAGATAAAATAACCTTTATACAAACTTCGGACTAAGTTACAAAATCTTAAGCGAGGGGCGCTAAGTGATAACTGACAGCTTCGAGACCGTCATCACGACCACGCTGCCGCTGGGACGCCACTGCCCTTTCTCACGAGTTTTGGCATTCTCAACAGCCTTTTCACTGTATTAATATTTGAGAATCCGAATACAATATTGAATACAATATCGACAGAGCCCTTGGGATGGACTCATGGCCTTCGGATCAGCAGCGCCATAAGGTATATCGTCCCGTCATAACGCCTTTTCACACCACTGACCATTCACTTTCTCCGCAGCGGACATTCCAAGCAATGTCTCAACAAGCAACTCTTTCACCTTCGCCGTTTTATTTCCCTAATATTGGACCATCTTCGCCGCCGCCAAATAGCCCACCCCCGTTCCATGAAAGGCGAAGAATGTCCCACCCTCACAATCAGCTGCCACGCCCAAGTTACATCTCTTTTGAGAACATGTCGGAACATCCTCGACCTCAGCCGCCTAGTCTCGAACACCGAACATCACAAACCATCATCGATCTTACGGATGATGTAGAGGTAGCAGATTTGCCTCACATTGCGTACCCACCACCACGGCATCCACAGCTTGAGAGAGGCGATAGATTAGGGTTAGAGGACGTCATAGACCTCACGGAAGATATGGAGGAAGATGAGCTTGAGATCACGCATAGCCGGCCCGTGTCAGTTGTACACCCGACACAAAACTCACGTATCGCCAGGGATCATAGGCATCGTTTACCACTTCCAGGAGCCATTTCACGAGACGAATCGCCATTGTTTGTTCCACGGCACTCTCCTCAGCGCCCACGTGGTCCAAATGAACATAATCGGTCCCACTACATGGGATTTGGGGGTATGGCACATCATTTTGCAAATATGCTTCCCCACGCTCTCCGTCATCGCATTGATGAAAACTTTGCTATGATGTTGGTAGGGGAGAACCCACACATGCATAATCCACATATGCCTGGAGTTTTACATTACGAGCATCATGCTTTTGCACCTCGGCCTCCTCCGGCAAAGCCTCAACATCAAGCACCTCCAAAGGCACAAGATGGGTTCACACGCTCACCAACTGAAACTGATGTTCTCGTATGTCCCGCTTGCGACCGGG
Organism: Aotearoamyces nothofagi; assembly: GCA_015345905.1. NCBI lineage: Eukaryota > Fungi > Ascomycota > Leotiomycetes > Leotiales > Tympanidaceae > Aotearoamyces > Aotearoamyces nothofagi. The sequence continues at coordinate 121,145 of JADDTR010000027.1, forward strand.
AATTGGTCACGAATAAACCAGATTCAGAGCAGCCAGCGCCTAAGAAGCCAAGCAATAAAATTTTAAATAGGAAGGATCGTGAAGAGCATCCTTTCTGGGTGGTAAAGGAATGTGGCCATGTAAGTATAGTGCTCTCCTATAGCGTTCTCCTAGGTATAAAACGATTCTAATGGTTAAAGGTTTACTGTAATGAGTGTTACCAACATCGGCGACCTGATAAGAAGTCTTACATAGTGAAATTTCCCGAAGGGACGTCTTCTACTAGCGCCAAACGGACTCCGATCTGTGCTGTTGATGGTTGTGTATCAGAAGTCGGAGATAAGAAGTATTGGGTCGGAGTGTTTCTTTGATGGAGGATTCTGCGTACGGGGGGTTTTCCATTCTGTCAAGTGTTAATATGGTTGGCATCAGCATAGCGTAGGAATATTCTCTGGTTTGGGAGAGACTCGCATAGCTTGGAGTTCAAGGGCGTTTGAGAGATCTTGGACGAAGACACTAAGGGGCTTGCATTTGCGCTGGCATTCATGGACGACACAGGCTTTACGAGGTTACACGCTATGTATATACATTGACCAGTTTGAGCATTGCTCAATCTAATTGATGGTCGTTTAATGTATTCATTCTATGCAAGCTATGATAAAATGCAATGCCACGCTTGAAAAATCCCAATTCATTATCGCGTTATTTGGAGTCAAATTCATTGACCCGGTCATGCCCATTTACCCAGCAAAGCCATTAGTCCGGCGCCAAGACACATGCATCCGAAAGCACCTAGGACCCATCCTATGGAGCTGTTGCGCATTTCCGAGTTAAACATAAATTCGTGGGCCATCAACTCCACAAGACCGGTATAGATCAGAATACCAGCACTGATCGAGTCGAAGACACCGTTGATAATCATGGTTTTTTGAGATCCTGGGGTGAATGTTTCCCGGACGCCAAGGCCAATGGCAATGGCAATTGGGGTAGTAACTCCATATGCAGCGCCGAGTACCCATGGCAGCCATCCCTTCTTCCCAGGCCATTCGGCCGTTGCTAGCCGCGAGCCAAGACCTAGTCCCTCAAAGGTTTGATGAAAGACAAGCACGATATAAAGTACATCAAACTCGTCGCCAGCGACTGCGAGTGTGAGGCCGATGAATATGGAATGGAATATGACGCCGAATTCTAGAATGAAAATGGCAGTCATCTGAGCAGCGAACTGGTTAGAGTCCGTGTGGACTCTTTGATGTCCAAGATGATCCTCTCCTCCAGGCGGATAAGATACTTCAGTCTCCCGAACAGGGTTGTGGCTATAAGTGCGGTGAGGGTCCTCTATAGAGTCATACGGTTTTCCCGAGCTGTCTGCACTAATATCATCGCCGATATCCGTAGCTACGTCTTCGGGTTGTATGTGGGCATGCTGATTGGTAACTGAATTTGGTGATGCTGTGAAATTGGTAAGCACAAAACCAGATTTATATCTCCATATGATTCTGTTATTTCAAGAAACTGTCTTCATACTGTGAGGATACCTAAAACTACTAACTATCTTGCCATTTCTAGCAAATAGCTGGGGATAAATTGAAACAAATACCCTTCCACTCAATGAAATTAGATACTTACTTGTTCTATCAGTCTTAACCACTGAGTCAGTACACGCAGAATTCTTTATAAGTTCTAGGGCAGGATCACAAGCTTCCACATCACCATGCTCATGCTCTCCAAAGATGTCAAAACGAGAGGCCATAAGTTCTATGAAGAACATTGTGAACACGGTCATTAATGCGATTCCTTCGGGCCATGAATATTCTGTAATGGGACCCGTCAAACACGGGCTTGATAGTGCCTCAGTGGCCGGAGCAAGAAGCTACAGTACGTCAGCATCAATAGGTAGGAGTGTTATGAGCAATGCACTGAATAAAGATCCTATCAACCGAGTACTCACATGTATGAACGCCGTGGCAATGATAACACCTGAGCCAAAATACTTTGCAATGAAAAACGTGAGTTTAGGGACATGCATTCGTTTTGTTCTAGAGACAAAGACAGGAAGAAGAGCGCCTAAGAAACGTATTAATTAGCAACTGAAGCTCAATTGGCAATCATCGAGAAGCTCGATGGGTAGTCTTACCAAGCATCGAGCCAAAACCAATGACGAATATTGACGATATGCGCAGGCCAATGCGACCGTCGTAGTCGTTACCTCCACCACATTCTACCTCGACATTGTACGTCGCCATTGTGTAGGTGAGGTTACTGCCGATCAATATATATAACTGTCTGTCGTTGAGCTGGCACTATAGGCCCGTAAGGCCGAAAGGGTCCGTTTTGGAGGGGTTGAAGAGGTGTATGACAGATTTTGAGCTCGGCCCGAGAGGGTTCGAGCGTCACTCGAGCGTCAGAGAAGTTACGTAGGGTCGTATCTGCTATAAGGGTCGAACCGCGACCTAGGATCACCTTTGCTTCGGATTTCAAGAAAGATATGTTCTCACAGTGTGAATTGAAAGAGATTGCTGGAATGCGACGAACTGTGGGTGCTTGGCCTTTAGTATGAAATCTAAATGTAGGCTTGTACCTTGGGGGGTGTTGAGCTAAAAGGTATGCCAGCCTCCAATATCTTTCGGCTTTTTCCCCCGATAGGCTGATGTCGTAGATTTGTGTAAATTGGAGTTCCGAGTGCTGCGATGTATATTCATAACATGATAAGAGTGGCAGAACAGATGATGACGAGCAGACTCAGCATTTGGCAGGGCAGAATTCCTCCTCCCACAATGCAAATCCGAAGGGTGACTTAGCGAGGAAATCCCGTCACCTTGGTGGATAGTTCTGACTAGGTAAAGAAAAACCGAGTCCGCTTTTAGTGAAAATAAATGAACGATAGCTGCCTACAAACCTGGACATGTCAAGTTATCATGGCCGGATAGGCGCAATAAAGCTCGACATTTGTTCATGTCCCTTTGGTGGCCTTATCGCTATTTCCAACACGTTTGGCGAAGAAAGAAATGAAAAGAAACACGTGTTGAGTGAGCTTAGTTTAGCCGTAATATTTGGGACACCGTCCCTGGCGTATGTAAAGCCCCGCGGCTAAGGTAAAGATGCTCTGACACAGGGATAATTGCGACAGAGATAAGTGGAGTGCTGCACTTCCTCGGCTACACCTTGGTGAACGATGAGAGGCAGCATAGTGATATACATCAGATCAGGTGTGATGGAAGACAAGATTCGAGACGGCATCGTAATCTCGAGTTTTCGTACGACAGCGCGACAATTCGGTTGCCGCTCATCACGTGAGTACCCTCGCTTCAGGTGGGGTAAGGTCCCTTTTTTTTTTGGAAAGGCGCTGAGGCACCCAGCGCACTCTCGGCGTAATGCAAAATCGCGCCAGTTTGACTGGCCAGTGATCAACGGAGTTATCACCTGTAAGATAAGCAGTATTACCACTCACCTGCCTTATAGAGTGGGAGCTCTGAACTGCAAGTCTCCATCCAAAACACCCAAATCTCTTCGAGATACGCAAACATTTCTATTTTCATACCCCTTGCATACTGCTTGAGCCCACTGCATTCATCGATATTGGAACCACATACGCGAAATACCGAATTTATAAAACGTTAAGTCTTAGCAAGTGTCACTCCCCAGAATTTCAGCGGAGGTTCTGGCAAGATGTCAGCTAGGGTCATAGATATTCAATAATAAACATGTGTATTTTGCCTCGAATCGAGTGTGGTCCTATAGCCACTTTATTCATCCCTTCGATCTACTACAAAAGCAGACCCTGGCGAGCCTATTTAACCGTCTTCAATTATCCATACATCCACAGCCATAAGAACGATGGCGAAGAGTATCACATGGAATTTTCGTCTCGCCAGGGAGGGCGGGGACGAACCTTCGATATTATTTTGCTAACTTTTAATGGTGTAAATCTGTTCGGTGTCATCGCACTACGAGATCTTGAGCCAGGCTTATGCTCTGTGATAGTATGAGAAGCGAGGTGAAGACATCCTGGAGGTATCCAGCCAATCCGACAGGAGTCTAAAAATGCCTTTGGCCCGATATTGCAATCCACGATAATTGTACAGCATGGGTGCTAGGTGCTGCAATGGGCACATTTCGCTCACGAGTAATGATCGATGCTTGGGTCGTAGTTGTGAAACGATCTATCATGAGCCTAGACGACTGGTATTTAGGGTGTTGTGCCAAAGTAGGTCCGATGAGAATGTGAGGACTTCGGCGGGAGCTGCCACCGTTTCACAATATGCCGTATCGTCACCCGGTTGACGGCTGAAGTGTAGTCGGTATCGTATCGGAGACACAGTCTCGAGTAAGTCATGCCTATCGACTTAGGTGCAACCTACCCTGCGTACCTTATATCCACCATTGTGGTAGGACATTCATGAAGAATACTGCAGCTCCAATCCCAAAGTCCTGAACGGCTGATCCCTCCTCCTCATATCAAACGTTGATCCAAGGCTAAACAACAAGTCCTTGAGTCTTCCCTCCCAAAGAACACTGATCTTATACTTCCCATCAATCCTTGCCTTCAAGACGCCCGCGATCTCTTCTGGCTCTTCTACTTTCTTCCCATCCTCATCATCTAACTTCCATGCTAGTTTGGCAGCCATACTCCTCACTTTTGGTATATCAAGCCTTCTTTTCTTCCTCCAGAGTTCGCAGCCCAGTATGAGATCGCTTTCGTAGCTATATGCGTTGAACTCGAATCTGGAGCACAGAGACAGATCATCTCCAGCCTTAACTGCATATGTCGCGCTAAAACTTCCCATCAGAGGATTCAAGGTTAACGTTGCCGTCAATGGTATACCTCTATACGCAGGTAAGGTCGCGAATCGTCCACCAACACTCATCCCTCCAGACTTATTTAGCGTTCCGTAATACACCTCTGTGCCCGCGCTGAAACGTCCATAGAAGCGATCATCCGCCCTCTGTAGAACAGTTTGTGCAGCTTCTTTCCTCGGATCCGGTCCAAAGTTGTATAGTCCCTTTATTCCTAGTAGGCCGCCATCCGTCGAGTACAATGCCTCTGTACTGTACTTCCCGACATCGAATTGATGCAATGCCAACAAAGTACCACCATTCCGTAGTCGGCTATCGCTTACAGCAGAAAGCTTTATTTGCGTCGTTGGGCTCATGCGTCTCATATATAGACCCTCAAGCGTGCTTCGGGGTAGATACAGCCTGCCATAAAGGAGGGTATCGCGCTTGTCGACCCGTTTTCCTCCGTGCCACTCCTCCCATGTCCATGCCTCTTCAGGCTTTGGCAACTCTTGTAATTGCCTATAGCCGCGAATGACATCATGTAGATTTATCTCTACGCTCTTTGAGGTCGTGAGGATGGGGAGTGATGAGTAGAGATAGGAGAGTGAGCCATCGACAAGCCCGACGCTACCAAGCGCATATGACGTCGCAAAATTAGGTGACGAGAGAGAGGAGAGGTTTAGTCGTAGCCCGTGAGGTGTGGGAAAATCGAGGAGAGCTACAAAGAGGTCAGCGTACGAAAGAAAGACCTGGCGTGTTTACAGACCTCGAGATGTAGCGGTCAAATTAGAATACGAATTCTCGTAATTCCATCGAGATGCATTATAAAACGAGTGCTGGACATAATCCATAAACTCCAACATCTCCAGACCACAAGCCCGTGTGACAGCGTACTCTTTCTTTTATATATCCTTACTCTTTACAAATTAAGCTGTCCCGAAGCCTGAATCCCTGGCTGAGATTCGGTGTCAAGGTGCCAAATACGGTCTAGCGCATACTCACCGCCGATTCTGCCGCCCCGACGAACCTTTTTTTGAATTTGCGAAAGATAAATCTAATCGCACACAGGTACTACCTCTACACCACGACCCGTCTAGTACTTCATCACCACCCACTCCCCTCACCATGCCTAAATCAAAGCGCGCCAAGGTCGTCCACCTGACGCAAGTTGACAAGAAAGGTAAAGAGCTCACCCTCAAGCTCTTTGCCAACGTGCAAGAATGCCTCGACAAGTACCAGTACTGCTTTGTTTTCTCTGTCGAGAACATGCGTAATACATATTTAAAGGAAGTGCGCGCCGAGTTCTCTGACAGCCGGTTAGTCCTACCCATGTCACCTACTGGTAGTGAAGTGTCATACTGATATAAATAACAGTCTATTTTTTGGTAAAACAAAAGTCATGGCAAAAGCCCTTGGCACCACCCCCGAATCCTCGTATCAAACCAACACCCATCTCCTCTCCAAGCACCTTGCTGGCAATGTCGGCTTGTTCTTTACAGACCGTGAGCCGTCAACTATAATCGACCATTTCAGCAGCGAGTCGAAGATTGATTTTGCGCGAGCAGGAACTCCTGCTTCGCGCTCTTTTACTGTCCCGGCTGGGACCGTCTATTCGATGGGTGGTGAGATTGCAGCTGAGGATGATGTCCCGATGGCACACAGTATGGAGCCAGAGCTGAGAAAGCTCAATATGCCGACGAGCTTAGTAAGGGGAAAGATCACACTACAGAACGAGTATCAAATTTGCAAGGAGGGACAGGTCTTGGATAGTCGGCAGACGAGACTTCTGAAGTTATTCGGTGTTGCTACAGCTGAGTTCAGGGTTCAACTTGTCGCGTAAGTCCTTCAAAAAATATCCCCGTATAGTCGACAAAATACTAACAAGATATAGATATTGGAGTGCAGCTACAAATGAAGTCACTGAAGTTGAACAGAGTGAAATGGAGGAATAGGACCTAATCTAGGGTTGCTTGCTTTTGTTATATATCATACAGCTGTCAGACAAGGACACCATGGCCGGCGTTGTCAGGCGTTATCACAAAATTAAAGAAATCATACCAATTGATCTTGCCATCTTACCACCCAATGTAACAGGAAGTGAGCACTAATTAATCTGATAATACAAGCCAAGGCCGTGAAGTCAAGACACTAGCCAGTCAAATGGCCAGATGTCTGTTTTTCTTACCTCTAGCCTTACCTCTCCTCCCAATACTCACCAAGAGCCAAAAGAACTAGTGCGATACGATTTAAAAGAGCAAATCCAACCAATTCCAGCCATGCAATACCCAGCTAATTCAAATATTCCGTTTTCGGGAAAGGGTCGGGTTACCATGATGTAGATGCGAAACTGCTGGAGGTGAAGAAGGGAGACTTTGTCAGAACAATGGCGTACTACCTTGGTGAGGCTGCATCGAAGAACCGCTTACTCCTGTTGATAAAGAGAGGAAAGACTGAATACTCGAGAAACCCACCACAAGCTATTGTCATTGCTTGTCTAGTATCTTCGAAGCTTACGAGGGTCTTCTTGGTAACCATTGCTGCCATCATCATACGCTCTCTTCCTCGGTGGCTCCTCGTCGCGTGGTGGTCGTTGACTATATCCTCCATCTCTGTCCCTATCCCGGTATCCGCTGCTCTCTCTGGGTCTTACCGGCTCCATATTGCTTCCGCTACCAGCACGAGGGTCACGAGGATCTCCACCACGGTCTCCATATCCACGACTGCTGCTGGCACGATAACTGCCGGACCTATCATCATATGAGCGACCGCTACGCGAGTCATACCCACCTCCAGCTGACGCTGAGACTGCAATTGGTGCTGATCCATTACGGTCTGGAGAGCCAGAACCACCGTATCCACCCCGACTATACCCGCCGGGAGCATAGCCGCCACGTGACCCGCCAGGGCCAGCAGGGGCATTTGGAGGTGCGCCGTAGCCTCTATCTCCTCCAGAGCTACTGCGGTCTCCACGATCTCCACCATAACCGCCTCTTGGTGCAAAACCTCCACCACTCTGGTATCCGATCCCTCCTCTTCCGCCACCATAGCCACCACGATCTTGGAATCCTCCTCGGAAGCCACCTCGGCCACGGCCGCCATCGAAGCCGCCACGGAATCCGCCGCGTAGTCCTGGTCCGCCAGGGGGTCCGTTGAATCCACCGGGGCCCATTGGTCGTGGAGGAGCGGCCTTGGTATAGCCACGTCCTCCAAGTCCGCCTCCATAGCGACGAGGCTTCCAGCCTTTGACAGTCCGTCCACGTTCGACATCTACCTTAATACGGCGATCTTTGATACGTATACCATCACATCCTTCTAGAGCAGCTGTTCACGCGCGAGCAAAGCGCAGGTGTCAGTCATGTTACCTATACTTAATATACCTTCAACTAGGTGATTGACAAGCAAATGAAAAAGAAGAAGGCAGCTTGAGGGCCATAACTTCACAAATAAAACAAAACAATCTCAGGATCCCTCGAACTAGGTACGGGCGCAAAAGGGGAGTTATGGTCGGGTTACCTCTCATATCTTTCTCTCGTTCATAGACCACGAATGCATAGCCACGATGCTTCTTCTTCTTTTTGTTTGACTTTTCATCTTGGTGAGTGTCAACAACAATCCGAATCTGTTTGATTCGACAGTTAGCCTGATCCTAATAAAACCCGTGAAAATAACTTACGCGCTCAATAGGTCCAAATCGTCCAAACTCTCTCTCTAGGTCCTGCTCCGTAGCATCGTAACTTAACCGTGCGACAATGAGTGTCTTGAATGCATCACCACGAATATTAGGATCTTCTTGAGGCTTGTCTGCAATAATAGAAGTAGTTAGTATACGATTTCGACAAGCAGATGTCTGATAATTCGGACAATAGAAAATAAAAGGGAATGGAAACAGGTAGGGTGGAACTCACACGACAGTGGTCCCTCTGTGAGTAGCTGCTCTTGCTTCTGTTTCTTTTCTAGCTGTATGCGATCCTTTCGCTGCAGCCAACTCTCAGTGGGTTCGTATACATCCGTCTCTTTGTAATCCTGTAGTGCAGGCAAAAATGAGGCAAGGCCACCGATCGCAGCAGTTTTGCGCTCTGCAGGGGCATGGTCAGATGGAGGGACCCAGCGTAGAGGAGGACGAGGCGCAAAGAGCGCAAGGAGGTTTGGCGGGAGTTTGTCCGTCATCGCGTTGATGAAGAGCGTGGAGGTGAGGAGAGTTGTTGATGTCGCTCCGTGAGCTGTTGATGAAATTGAAGCTCCAAGGGTAGGTTGTGCTACTTTAGGATAGTCGCGTTTACGAGCCGACAAAAAGTTTCAGTGTCACGTGACATGCTCTCTTCGACCTCGAACGAGCTCGGTCGGAGTGGCATTGCATCGAATTGACTAGCAACCATCATCATGGCCATAAAGGGGCTGAAACAATTAACAGTTAGCCAGGTATGTTAAAATATCCCATAAATATGCACAAAGGCAGCTATAATGACAGTGGTCCTAGAATGGCGTCGGCGCCTTCATCCTTCAATGCAAACGACTCGATTTCCATTATTGCGATTGGGCCGGTAGCTCCAAAGGCATGAAGTGAGTGCTATGCTATCTATTATATGTCGTACGAAGTATACTGACAAGACTAGTTCCTTCCTCCGCAACACCCTCCCACGGTTTGCTGCGGCCAATCCTCAAATCGAGATCACCGTTTCACCCCGACCTCGGAAACACCCAGTCATAAAAGGCACATACGTCAATGGACGAGAGAAAGCGATATGCGTAAAGAATCTGGAGAAGGATCAGATCTTGAATAAGGCGATCCTGTTGCGAGACGCTTCGGGAGAAAAGCTGAGAAAGGAGACGAAACCTGTCAAGAGCATCAATGACAGTGTAAGAGGCGTCTGGAGTCCTTATCACAGTGGAGGGATTACTGTTTGAATGGACGTAAGAAAGATTGTATATTGATATAGCATTGGTGGCGTTTGGGAAGATAATAGCATGTATATCTAGGGACACTTTGTACAGTTGTCAGACTTAAATGAATAAGCTCCATGATCATGATCTATATTACAGCTCAACATTTTCGAGCCAAGTCTAGAAGATCCTGATCTTCGATTTCGCATTTGTACAATCTCTCGTTGGTAATAATCATCTTTGCGGAGGTTTATGAGATAATAGTTCATGGCACAGGAGGTAGAGAAATATCTTTGTTACATCAGATTCATTGGCATGGTCACTAATGATTACACAACCGTAAATTTATATTGCATTTCTGCTCGGCTATGAAAGCTTTCGTACAGATTTTCTTAGACATGAATCTCTTAGCCCTTCGAAAGTGCCTTCATCAAGAACTCTTATCTACATAATCCGTAGCTAGCATTCACGGCTCTATAGGTTGCTGTTGATGATATCGACGACTGCAATGAACAATTAGCCCAGTTACTTTGACATATAAGAACAGCGAAAACTTACAAGCTGGCTTCAAGCTGGCACCTCCAACCAAGAATCCATCAATATCCTTCTGCTTTGCGAGTTCCTTGCAGTTCTTCTCGGTGACACTTCCACCATAAAGGATTCTGACTGACTCAGCAGTAGCCTCACCAACAGCCTTCTTCAACCATGCGCGGATTGCAGCGTGGACCTCTTGAGCCTGCTCAGTTGAGGCGACCTTTCCAGTGCCAATAGCCCAGATGGGCTCGTAGGCAATAACAACCTTCTGCCAGTACTCTGGCTTGCCTTCCAAGGCTTTGGCAACAGCTCCCAATTGGGATGTCACAACTGCGATTGTCTCGCCCTTCTCGCGCTGCTCAAGGGACTCTCCACAGCATAGGATGACGCTAATTCCACCGTCAAGGGCGGTCTTGGTCTTTGAGGCAACGAAAGCATCATTTTCTTGGAGGATGACACGACGCTCAGAGTGACCGACAAGAGTCCAGGTAACCTTGGAGTCTTTAAGTTGCTCGACTGAGGTTTCTCCAGTGAAGGCACCGTTGGGCTTGTCGAAGACGTTTTGAGCGCTGACCTCGATCCCCTTTCTCAACTGCTCGCGGGCGAGGTTTAGGTAGAGAGTAGGTGGGGCAATGACAACCTCTAAAATGAATAACGAATATTAGTTACATGTATACATTATTTGAAGCAGTTGTATAAGCTGTGGATGATTGTCTGGAGCCCTGAAGCAGCCAAAGAGGGTGCGGAGAGCGAGAATTAAAACGAAGGGGATCGACAATAGAACGTACCGACTTTGGGGTCAAGCTTTGCTTTGTTTAGATCTCCAATAATCTGCTTGATGGTCTCAGATGAGCCATTCCTGTAGCCTCATGTATCAGTCTTGTGTCTTCTTCTTGCTAGCACAAACTGAAGCTACCCCTCATTTGGCCATAGAATAGAAACTTACATCTTGAAGTTACCACCGACGAAGAATTGACGAGCCATGATTACGATTAATCTTGATTGATAACTGTTGATGTGTGTGTGTTGTAGGTATGAATGTAGGTGAACGAGGAGGAGTCAGGGTCGTGGAAAAGTTATCTGGGCTGATATAGGTGGCATGGTGGGGTTAGAACTTTGACTTTCACTGTCTGGCGTTTATGCTCCGAGAATGGGCCGATGCATTCTTCAACAAGTCTTGAAGAACTTTTCAGGCAGTCAGGCCACGAAAGATCCACGTGAGAGAAAGCTTTGATCACACAATAACATTCAGCTCAACAGCTCACCTACACACCTTTTATGATTGTATGTCAAAGAAAACCCCAAGCGATGCACCGGATCGGCTTCCATCCAGGGTAATGGTGATAACGTTCCACCTTATGAGTTACTTTTCATCTGCTATTGTAGCCCGGAAATACTTCGGCTACTTCTCTTCCCGAGTTGCCCGTGATTTGGCACCAGGTCCTAGTTCTTGATGGAGCCAGGCCTCAACACAGCACGCTGTTAACAACGTCGTATCAATACAATAGGGTGAAGTACTTGTGATACTACGCCCGCAGTGGTTTACATGTGGCCATATGTTCTGTTGATAAAAGAAAAGACTATTATTTTTTATTAATTCTTTCGCTATCATACTGTTTTTGCTACGCTAAGCTGATTTTTTTGGTCTATAAAGCCTGACCAGAGGCTTAGACAAAGGAAACTCGTGACGCCATTAATCTTTCTCCTAGGAATACAATAATTAATCAAAGGAGAAAGCTCGATCGTTAAGGAGAGCCATACTGTATGTGCCCGCACAAACCAAGAAAGTCCACCAAACATAAAAGACAAAAGCTAACCGAATGACAGTTTTTAGGTAGTACAGACTCAAATTGACACATGAAAGAAAAGTACAAAAATGACAAAGGCTCCTCATCCGGTTTTAGCCACCGATGGACTAGTTGCTCCCTCAGTGGTAAACTGTGTTACGTGGTGCGAAAGGGTTTGGATTTCGTTGATGGTCATACCGAGATTCGTCCAACGGTGAATGTGGCATTAGACCTCTATGTGAGTAAGTGAATCTATCTCGGCGTGGCGAGGGCAAACGCTCTTCACGTTCTTCGCGCATCATCATGTCTTCCAAATCCATTCGACGTGGCGAGGGCAGACGTTCTCCACGCATCGCATCTTCGAAGTCCACTCTTCGTGACTGCGGACGTTGTCCACGAATCATCGCGTCTTCCAAGTCTACTCTTCGTAGCTGCGGACGCTCTCCACGCATCATCATATCTTCCACCTCTACTGACCGTGACAGCAAAGGATCTCGGCGCATCCTGTTATCAAGGTCTTGTCGTCGTGATGCTGAAGCATCCTGACGTATCCAACCCTCTGCATTCATATACTTCCGTTCTTCAAGGTGGCGGAGGTCCTCATCCAGTGCCCGCTCAGGATATGAGATGACAGTCTTTGATGACACTGGCGACACTGGCGACACTGGCGACACTGGTGGCATGATTGCAGCCATGCGAGTTGCAGCAATGCGAGTGGCAGCGGCAACACCAGCAGCAAATGCATCAGTAGTGCTCTGGTCAGTGCCGAGTTCAGATGTTCTTTCAAAAGAATGAGCTCGCGGGGCCCCACTACCTCGTGGGGCATCAGGAGCATAAGTGAGTTGTCTTGGTCGACGAGGGTTCTCGACCAATACGTACTCTTCTTCATGTCGACGATGTGGGTGGTTTCTGTTGTGGCTGTACTCTTTCTGCCTGTTCTCTTTCTGTCTGTATTCTTTCTGTTTTTCTTTGGGACGGGTAGACGATATGGAAGATGGAGTTGTATCACTTTCATACAACGAGTCGCTGTCGCTGTCGCTACCACTAGAACTAACACTCGAGCTACCACTCGAGCTAGTGCTATTGTGGCGACGTTGTGGTTTACCGTGACCTCCCATTTTTCTACCTCTCTCTGCACTTTTAACAGGATACATTTTCGCTTGTCGATTGCCATTATTGTTCATCCCTTCAATCATCGGCGGTAGTTTTATCTGTCCTCCAGGCATTCCGTTTGGTGGGAACCTCCCGGGCATTGGCCCGTTATTCATTGGTGGGGGTCTTTGCTGCCCATTAAATTGACCAGGCATTGGCCCGTTATTCATTGGTGGGGGCCTTTGCTGCCCATTGAATTGACCATGGAGTTGGCCATTAAACTGGCCATTGTTTGGTGGAAATTGCTGATGGACTTGAGGCTGAGGTTGAAGTTGAAGTTGAGGCTGAAGTTGAGGCTGAGGCTGTGGACGCGGTGCTTGGGTTCTGGATCGGTACATGTTGATGACATTGACCTCTACACGGGGTGAACGCTTTAGGTAGAGCGTGATCGACGACGTCTCTTTCCTTCCAGCATTGATGATTTCTTGTCGCTTAAGCTGAGACAGGGTCCATTCATATTGCGTATGGTCCACCTCTTCGGCTATCTTCTCGTCGAGGAGCTTTGTCACCTGTGATCTTTGGTTCGGAAAGAGCCTTTCGGTCTTTTCGGTTATAGTGCTGCTAGTCCTATCCAATTTCCTGATTTCTTTGATGATGTCTTCCTTTTCGAACGAGTGCTGAGTAATAGTCACTCTCTGCCATGTCGTTTTGGGTTTCTTCGACAATTTAAGCTCTCTGGAACCTGTCCAGCTCCTGCGCGTCTCGATATAATCTTCCGATCCGGCTATCTCTTGTTTCTGCAACGTATACACCTCATATGAGGTTAGTTGATGACGGCAGAAGTCTTCGGAGAGAGCTTTCTGAGGTGTGATATCCGAGATCCGAGTCCTATAGATGGCAGTAGTTGGGGGACACTGCACATTTGGTCGTGGAGGAGGTCCCTGGTGCATGTAAGTAGCTTGTGGGGCCTGGCGGGGCATCTCGCTCTCGAGATGTATCATGCCGGGCGGCGCAGGCCTGCCGAAGATTGGTGGTGGGGGCGGAGGCCCTCGATTGTTGTTAGCCATGTTAATTGTGGTAATTCTGGATGACTGTGGTTATCTGAACTCGAAGGTGAGTCACTAGCTCTTCACCGATCCAAGGCACCGATCAAAGTTTGAGGCTGTGAAATTTTGGGATGTATAGGAGGAACTAAGTGGTGTCGAGGTTGATCAGGGGCGTGTATCTCTACTTAAGCTAAGCGTCCAGGCGTAGGACAGAGCCTCCAGAGTTTAGTATGGGTATGTCAATGAGCGTTTTACAAAAGTGAGGCTTGCGAAGGAGGGAAGGAGGGAAGGACGGGAAGATGGCATTATATGGAGTGCTGACAATGTGGTGGCTATAACAGGCACTGGGGTATACAGGTGCCTTCTGATCAACGAAGGGCTTCAACACGACGCGGCGGGCACGGCGGTGGGGTTAGGGGCCTGTCCGGGATGCTGGCCTACGATGTGAATCAATATGCGCCACGAAACAAATCCCGAGTAGGATCCTGTTTGATAGAAGCAAAACAGACGTCTTTATCTGGCAACATGAAAGACCCAGAAATGCTTTCACGCCATGCTGTGTTGCATGAAATCGGGGGCGGATGGATCAACGCGCCCCATCCAAGTGGGTGTGGATGCTACTGTGCTGCTGGCTGGCCGTGATGGCCGTGATGGCCGTGATGCTGGATGCTGGATGCTGGATGCTGGATGCTGGATGCTGGACGCTTCACGCTTCACGCTGTGGATTCTGCACGCTGGATGCTGCATTGCATTGCGTGCGGGCTGCGAGCCCCAGGATCGCCCAGGCTTCTGGCAACTACTACAATAGCACACCAACTAAGGCTGACTGGGGGACAGCATGCGTGGCTTGGCTTATGCACGCCGGCCGCGCACCTATTCGACACTGCTCGGCTCGAGTCAGCAGGCAGCAGCGGTTCTGGTGCGCGAGAGCCTCAGCTCCGGAGTGGGCGAGTGAGTGGGTGGGCGGCGTGCGAAGCGTGGGCAGCGTGGGCGGCGTGGGCGGCGTGGGCAGCGCAGCGTGGGCAGGCACAGAGGCAGGCCGTGGCAGCCCGTGGCAGGCCGTGGCAGGGTGGGCAGGCGCTGTAGGTACCTGACGGCAGTGGAGTGGAGGCAGGCCTGCAGCGAATAGCGGGGTGCGAGCCTGGGCATCTGCTCTCGGCCTCGGCCTCTGACTGCGACTCGCATCATCAACCGCCGCTCTCGACCTCGCTCGCTCCCCACTGCCAGCAGCCAGCGAGCGGCCAGCAGCCCACGTCACGGTACCCGTACTGGTACTGGTACTGGTGCTGGTACTGCACATCCAGTCCTTGGTGATATCTTTATTTACTTATTTATTTGTTCCTTTCTTTATTTATTGTTCGCCGGCAAGTGGGTATAAATGCCGCTGTCGTGGAACTAGTAGATGGCCCTAACGCGCCCGTTTGCACTGCTTGTCCTGCTTGTCCTGCTTGTACCGCTTGTCCTGCATGCAATTCAACTGCGAACAAATTCGACTACATGCAATTGCATACAATAGCATGCAGCCAGCGGAAGCCACCGTTCTGCAAGTCATCCCAAGTCGATCGGCGCCAGCATAAACAACGATGAAAGTATATCTGGAGATGTGAAGATGTTGTGCACTGTCACCTGTGACTTGTCTTGCTCGCATTGCTCTGGCTGCAGCGCGGCAGGAGCGCAGGAGTGAGACGTCAAGTCCCAGCCTTGGCCTGGCTTGCCTCACCCTCCTTCGCTCCCTCATTGCACCCATCACGCCAGCGGACGGTGGTGATGCACAGCTGGGTTCACACCGGCTCCAGGTCATGTGATATGGAATAGGACCTCTCGTGTGTGTGTGCCGTCCTGGGCACTCGTACTGCGCTGCCACAAGGCCATCAAAGACACAGCACACGGCGTAACAGACATGCAGTGATCAGCCACCACCGGCTACCAGCTACCAGCTACCAGCTATGACGCTGCTCCGAGGACTTCCCAGTGCGCCCGTCGATTCGGACAGCCGGAAGCCAGGTCGAGCTGCCAGACCAGATGCCCTCTGAGAGAGAGAGAGAGGGCGCTGCCAGCCTGCCCATGGATGATTGCGACCCGTTTTCTGCCTTGCCAGTAAGCCAGTAGATCAGGCATCCCTATGTCACGGAGCAGAACGAGGCAACACTTGCTACTCGGCCGTGCCTCCTTGGTCTCTGGGTCTTTGGGAGGGCACGTACACATGGGGCATTTGACTGGACGGAAAGTGGCTGAGAGGATGGCATCCTACGACGCCCTCCACTGAGGTCTCTTGGCAATGATAGCATAAACAGCGCGCGCCGCACACAGACAAGCTGCTGGTCTTTCTTCGGTGCGCACAGCATTGTCAGCACAGTCGGGCGTCTGTCTCTCGACTTTTTCGGTAGACGTCAGAAGGCTGTATGTAGTCTGCTGTAGTCTGCCAATTCTTTCTCTCGCCCATCCCATGGCTAACCGGCAGGGCAAGCCAGGACTGCTGCCGATTGACACTCCACCCTCGCCACTCTCCGTCCTGTATCAAGTTCGCACGCCGTCTCCTGCCACATAGCCTCATAAGGCAGGCTGCTGCTGCTGCTGCTGCTGCTGCTACTGCTGCTACTGTTACTCCTGCTCCTCGGCGGCTGCGGGCGCCGATCGCCGCGTGCTTTCTCGTCGTACATTACATGAGGAGTTGGGGGATATGGAGGAGATTTCCGAGTTGCACCGTGTCTCTCACCCAAAGCGCACCTCTGCTCCAACCCCGGTAGCAGGAAGATTTCATGCCAGCTACTCCGGCGAGCTGCTGAGACGTCCCTCCTTCGTTGGCGACCTGGGTACCTGGACCGGCCCTGCCGGTTCTGTCAGACACTGCGTACGGTATGAGGGTTCGTGGCTATTGTGCTATTGTGCTATTATTACAGTACATGACAGGCACCGCTACTGTACCGCTGGCCCGCGTCTCGACTCCAGGTACTAGGCACAGGTACTGCGGAATCGAGAGGCTTCACGATGGAGTTGCAGAGGCTCGGCATGCTCTGCCCGGTGCATCATCTTATTGTGGCTCGACGCTCGGCAGTATTCGTGGACAAGCATACGACGCCCAGCAGTACTACGGGTCGAGATGGATCCAGAGAGCAAACAGCGCGCTGACAGGTGTTTCCATCCCCATCTCCATCTTCACCACGGCGGAAGCACAGATACACGCACAGGCACAGGCACCATCGTGATTGCTGTGTCCGAGGGCTACTCGGCGAGCCCACGGCGGGGCCAATCCCAGCCTTACACCGCACACATATCCAGGGCGTACGGAGGCGCACGAGGACCAGCGACAGACAGCCAATAGCCACCCCCTCCGCCCCCACTCCTCGCCCCTTCCGAAGTGAGAGTCGGTGGGCACGCCGCACTCTGACTGGCTGGCCACTCGGTCACAGAAACGCCCGGCCCTGCCTGTGACGGTGTGCGGGCCAGGCTGGCAGGCTCCCAGGCTCCCAGGCTCCCAGGCTCCCAGGCTCCCAGGCACATTTCCAGGCTTCAACTCTGGCTTCCAGGCTTCCCGGCCCTCAGGCTTCCAGGCTTCCAGGCTTCCAGGCTTCCTGACCTCAGGCTTCCAGGCTCTCTCGCGGTCTCGCTGACGATTCAACCACCGTCCTATGTTACAACCTCTGCACTGGCCGTGACAGAGATGCTTTCCGCCCTCCCCTTGATCCTGCATCGCTGCTGTCAAAGACAGATGTACCAGGCCATTCTCAGTCATCTTCTACCATGCTCGATCGGTATATCCACCGACTAAGGTAGGTACCTACCTGGACGTTCATATGTTTCACACGGGCTCCACCAGACTTCCCCAACCAAGCTCATTTGCCGTCGTCACTGATTGTAAGTAACATCGCCAGCTTCCTATTATGTTTCTTGTCGCATAATTCTATCCTGCTCAATATTATATCGGGTTGACATTCGCCCAAAGAATAAGTAAGGCCTAGACACATATCTAGCCTTGTCGCATATGCGCATTTCCCCAATTTTCCCTTTTGTCGAGGAACGTCAATCACATCGTCACACGGAGAAATTCTGACAGCCCATCCTAATGCATGGATGCTGCCGATTCATCTGCACAGGGCCAGGCACTAATCGGCCTTGCAAGGACTGATTTCAAGTCTAAATTCATATTTCCTTCCGAGTGCCTGTACCATGACCAAAACAATTTCTTGTTTCACGTTAGCTGTTATTATGTACTCTCTAAGCGCTAGCAGAGCTCCTGGGAGGCGTCGCTTCTGGTGCTTAAGCATGCCAATTTCCTCTGCATATGATATTTTATACCAATCAATGGTTCATATATGGCTTCAAAATATTTGGCATGGCTGCCAATGCTGGTGTCCAACATTAGGGCTAGACCCTCCTACGATGGATGTTCGTGTACCGCGACAGCTCAGGAAAATCAGGCGAACGTCTAGAGTCAAATCAGGGAACACCTACCCCTGCCCCTTGCTCTCTATACTACCACACATGCTATTCCCGGGATCTCGAAAACGCCTCGAAATGCATCACGGCCTGACTCTTCTCTTCACCACCAGTTGCAGCTGTCGATCTCAACATCGAAACACGGCGACGCGCAATAGCTCAGGATACATCCGAGAAGCCGTTCTCGTTACTACCATGTGTATCGTGATCTGGCATGAGTTGCCGTCACGTAATACTTTCCGATTCCGCTGATATATTCATGAAGGCCCTGCCCTGTCATCGAGCTATTGACGGTGCGTATGTCTTATTTCAACGACATGCCATCTATGACGGTACGTCGCCTATGGTGCATCTGGTGCTACATCGCGGAACGCGGGCCTTCGAGAACGTAATGTTCGCGTCGGCCATGTCCTCTTCGAAGTTGCTGTAATGCAACATGTCATCTCTCACTACCCCCACGCGCGGGTTTGAGGCCCAAGGTCCGAAATCTAGACTTTCGACGACCCCAAGAGTGTGAGCTATAGTTAGCTTACCGCTTTTCCGGATTTGGAAGGCCCAGAATATACAATAGGTTTCCTACAGATGATTACTCCGGATGTGCCCCGATTTGATAATACCCTTGATATCTCCAGATTTATGGGTGGCGTGGTGGGTCTAGAGTCTATGGTTAGACTTGAACGACAGCGCATCCTATATGGTGAGGTAAGCTGATATTCCAGCCCAAGTGCAACACCGGGGGGTGCGGATCTAGAAAGATATGTATCTTTTACTCACCTGTCTAACATGTCATGCTACGAATGAGGGTAATCGACAGATTCTGGGAGTGATTTGGTTGTGAAGTGTATCCCACTCTGCAGCTCCACCGCCTTTTGGCTCATGTTCGAGGAGTATCAGCAGCGAAGGTTTGCAAAGCACTTGGAGAGGATTGCTATAGTTTCTAGAGGGGGTATGATTCGGCTCTTTGGCTCTTTGGCTCTGTAGCTCACACGGAACGCATTTTCTCTACTTATGAGTTTCGAAAAGGACTATTAATGTCTATAGGATCTTAGATAGCTAGACAGGAAACAAATTTCACCTAAAAAGACTCTTCAAGTTGACTACCATGCCCACCCCGTCCTAAAAACCCACCGTCCCAAAAAACCAGCAGCCAGACCAAAACCCAGACCTAAACCAAGAAGCAAGAATAAGTATGCTACTCGGACACCTCCCCTCCCCGAACCTGCTCACAGAGAAAACACGCAGCAGAACCACAGCACATTCGCATCCGAGCTCTCTTCACGCTTCCCAAGCTCGTCTCACGCACCCCGACCTCCCAGCTCCCTTCTCTCTCTCTGTCTCTCTCTCTCTCCCTCTCTCTCCTTGACGTGCGTCTCGCCCAGGCGGCAGAGAGCAGAGAGCAGAGGAGGACAAGAGCAGGAGAGGAGCCAAGCTCGTCGACTGTCGTTAGAGGAAGAGGGGTAGTATCTCGTCTACGGTATCTCGTCTACCGTATGCGAAGTTACCGTATGTGAAGCGTGCATGCAGGTCGTTCGAGCGGAGACGGAGACTCGACATGTTGGACTCGAACTCGACATACTGACTGTCTTGACCAGTCCAGACGACGATATGAAACGTCCCACGCGTTACCTACCTAGCCGGTCCTGTATCGAGCTGGAGAGCGGGGGGGGGGGGGTTCCGGGGGCGCGCTTTGTTTGTTGGTTTAGTCGCTCGCATGTTTTGTTGTAGAAGATGGGGGAGAGATGCTGGGAGAGGGATGCTGGGAGAGAGATGCTGGGAGAGAGAGGTCATAGGCTTGTAAGCTGGAGATAGAGATGGAGATGGAAAGAACGGCACCGTCTCGTCTCTCTTCGGTTATGGACGGCGCGAGCACAAGGGCAGCGTTTTGGGTCAGCCGGATTACATCGGACGGAGAGAGCGTGCGTGCACGACGAGGCGGGGAGGATCGAGAATCGAGGATCGAGAATAGAGAATAGAAAATAGAAATTTGATTTGGGGGTATCATGTTTAATCGCCACGTATGTTATTTAAGCCACAGCTGAATCTCCGTCCCATCCCAACTGCCGGAAAGAAAAAAACGCCATTCCAGTCCCCTCACACTTCATCGCTCAGTCCATCTCAATATCCTCGACTCCGCTCGCATCGTCCTCGTCATCAGTAGCAACAGGTGCGGTACTCGCGCGCTCGTGCTTGACGCGGCGGAGTTCCTCTGCTCGGGCTTCTTGCTGTCGACGTCCGGCTCGTTGTGATGTCTGCGTATGAATTGGGCTTTCATCCTCGTCTACGTCAGGCTCATCCAGCTGATCCTCTTCTAATTCTGCGGCTGCTTGTGCTGCGGCGCGTTTGACTTGGCGGATGATCATTTGGTCGTCGTAGAAGTCTTTGAGTTCGAGCATCTAGATTCTAGTCAGTACGGTGTTTTTATTCTGGGGGGATGAAAGGAAGCTTACAGCATCACAGCCCTGCTCCGGACATTTCAACTGCTTCGGTCCCTCCGGCACACCTCTCGGTCTTCTACCGCCATGTCTCGGATCTAGATATGCAACAGCACTTCTTTTGTGCATATCCAATATCGCAGATTTCTCAAACGTATGTTTGCATACATGGTTGCTGTAAGGTTCTCTGAATGTCTGGAGAGTCAGCGGACATTTGAGACTCGATACAGCGCCAGCGAATACGATCTCGTTGTCGTCATCTTCAGAGCCATTATTTGTGTTATCCGTTGATGCGTCGACACGGCGTCGCCGACGTGTGGACGGGGTGTTAGCGAAGCTCGGGTCATCTGGGAACCAGGTTGAGGCATTTGGAACAGGAGGAGCATCCTGGCCGGGGTGGAGAGCGTCGTGGATGACACGCTTGAAGCCTTTGTAGTCGTTGTGGTCTGCGTATCTGTGGATTATGTCGTTAGCTAACATTCTAACCGCATAGTGGCATTCTCTCTTACCTTGCTCTCATAGTTTTGGTTGTATATTCTTTCTCGTAATCGTCTTTGGCTTTCTTGAGTAGCTCTGTCGCGCTCAGAATCTCTACCTGTGACGCCGCAATGTCTTCTTCCTCGTCAATATATGTATCCTCTCCAAGGTCCTCCTCGTCGTCATCGACATCACCCCGCGGTCTCCTCCTTCCCTGCCTACCGGCACCTCTGCGCGAGGCTGGGGCAGGATCCGTAGTGGCACCTGCCATCTGTGTAACATCTCTCAAAATTCCATCCTGCATAGCTAACTCATCGCCATAATCAATTAATTGTCTTAACGCCTTCTCCGCCTCCACCGTTAATGCCTCCACCTTGCCCTCCAAGTTCTGAGCTCTCAGTTCAGCACGTTCCTCTACTTCGCTCTTCTCCTTATCATCATCGGCAGCCTCTCTTTTAGCCGCGAGTCTCTTTGCAGTACTTTTAGCTGCGTACAAACGGTCGTTGCTCTCAGCGGCAGAGTTTGTGATGGTCTTCACAGCTACTTCGAGATGCTTTTTGTACTTTTTATAGTCATGGTTTAGAGGTATCTCGGCGAGTGCTCGCTTTGCGCTTGCAGTGAGCGGACATGCCGGTGCTTCGTATGGTGGGAGTGGACTAGGTTGGTGTGCAGAAACTCCGGATTGACGAGGTCTTCGTGGCGAGGAGTCTGCTTCCGCGGCGGTCCTTGAAGGGCGAGATACTAGATGTCGCCGACCTGACATTATGTTTCTGAGGAGTCCCACCTGCTTGGCTGATTTTTGAGGCGAAAATGCTGTCGTGAGACTTTTAGAGACGCGACTGGGAGACGCGATCTTAATCTGTTGCATATATCGCTTGACTGGCATAAATTATGCTCTAGATTTGTGCACCTTAATGCTGCTATTCAACTGAGCCGTTCAATTACGATTATCATCTACAGCGTGTTCAAGATACCTGGCAAAGACACCATCTATGCTGGGTCTTGGCAATATATGATTTATTGGCCGTCACAGACTACATATACGTTAACTATGACTCCAGTATTGCTTGCTTTCCCACCTGCACCACGTGACCCATTGCTACACTCAGGCACGGTCCAAGCCTCACGGCTAGACTCCGTACGGTATTAACCAGCACTCCAAGAGAGTATCCGAAATGATTAGAAACTTCATCGCTGTATGTATTGCCATCATCCTGAGAAGTGGCATATAAACTAATCAACCAAAGCTCTGACCCATATCCGCCTGAAACCCCACGATGTACTGTATCTCGCCAGAGTCCCATCTGATCGGTATGGTGGTAAGGATATTAGTAAAAAGACGGCCGTTCTTCTTAAAGTTGATAATCGTGGTCTGTAATTCATCCAGCGCCAAGATGCTTCTCTTCAACTCAAATAATTTTGCGTTATCACAAAAAGATCGTTTCATTCCTGGCTGAACATTTCCATCCGGAGACTGTAGGAATCTGCAGTTCTTCCCCATTATCTCTGCACTGGTGTATCCAGTCAAGGCCTCAAAAGGCTCGGAGCAGTATACGATGGGCATGTCGGGCGCGTTGATATCGCAGAGGGTCAAGGCGCATGAAGAGTCTATAGCCCCGATATCAATCTTGGGATTTGGTCGAGTTGCAGCGCGGACCTATCAAAGGCTTGGTCACTGGCTCTACCACGAGAAAGAGGGCCTCAGTAGGTGTATGTTTATTCTCACCAGAATGTTCATCATATCATAACCACTGGGCGAGTATAATCCGGGGTAGATGAGCGGGTCTCCAACATGGCCGGCCTTGGCTTTCTCGAGTCTATCGTTGGTGTTGTTGATGCCACTGGCGCCCTGAAAGCCATCACCGTGATGCAAGCTGGTCGTCCACTGATTCGCCTGTACGGACCGTCGAAGCTATTATCATGGTGAGTAACTCTCTCCCAACCAGCGAAGCACAGAAGAAGGAAGAGAACACGGCGACAAACTTGAGACAACCTCTCCATCTGTTCTCTCTGGCCGTGGTCCATTTCGATGGCAACTCACAAACACGCAGACACACTCGCTGTCATGTATGCCGGCACGATCAACCATCAATGTTGTGCTGAGAAGCAGATGGAGATGGAGATGAAGCTGGAGATGGAGCACCGCCCTACCTATGTGACGCCCCCCCCGCGCATATCTATCAACTCAAACTCGCCATGTCAGCGACCCAGAGACTGCGACTAGCTAGTGCTTCGCAGTCTCATGTTGCGATGGTTAAGCACACTGGGAGTATGGCGAATCGTGAAGCCGCGATCTACGGGCCATTCTCGGTAGCGTCCACAGATCTTGGTCTCAGATTGCTGTTTGTCTCGATGCTCACGTGACTCTGCACGATAGATAGGCCAGGACTGACATAAGGTTTGCCCTAGTGCAGGCAGTAATATCGAGGGGGGGCTTAGCGACGAGCTGGACGTTGACAGCTGGACGCAAAAGCGGCTGGATTGCTACATCTGCCCCCCCCTTTGTCTCGCCTTGTCCTTGGACACGCGCCGACCGAGTCACGGGCCACCGGTCACGAGCCACGCCAGACACGGATACGGGACGGGCCCCGTCATATTCAAGATTCTCGCTTGAAGCTCCCTCGAATATCAGAAGCATTGCCCATTGCGCGGGGATGATGACACTCCTACGGTTGTCTTGTCACCTGGGGTAGCAATGAAGTAGAATCCTATCTCGATAAGTTCTATATTTACCTCCTTGTTATCTACAATTTGGAATTTACCCTTCTTACGTCTCCGAGGTTCTGTAAACGCTCGTCTCAAGGATATTAATTATAATATCGGTTGCCTGTATTTTTTTTGTTCTCTGCCCAAAACGGGTTCCTCCCACTAACGATTTCATATAGTGTAGGATGAACAGCTTAGAAAGATCCCCAGTAGTGCTTGTCATAATCTCCCTTCGGCTTCCATAGCGGCGCGGGCGTATATACAGGGACTGGGGATGCGGCTGATTCAATCCATGTTAGCAAACAATCCCTCACCTGACGACTACTGTCACTAGTCTAAAAAAAGAAATCAGAAGTCGAAACTTACTTCCGTACCCTGTACTCCCGACTGCCCAGACAGGGTCCGCTGGGATGCCAGCAAAGCCCGTCGGTGCCGCCGTTACTGTAACAGTGGTCGTGTAAGACGTCGGTGTAGCTCCCAACGCCAACGTTCTGATGCCGTCATTTGGGCCATAATTGCCTTCGCCTACGCCGAAGAAATTTGCGATCTTGTTTATGACGTACGTTCCTGTTTCAGTCCAGAGCGTGAAACTTTCGATGTGGACGTTCACCGCATCGGTCAGATTGCTGGCGAGAAGAGTTAGAGGACCGCGGAGGGAACCCTCAGCTACAGTTCCTAAAGGGGTGTTAGCTGGTTCAGATTTGATGGGGCCAAAACAAGGGGAAAACCTGTGAAATTTCGGAAAATTAGATTGCTGAGTGCTACGCTGCCGGTGTTGGGTGTTGTTGTGCCTTGCCAGTATTGGTCGACATCAAGTCCGTAAAGATTTCCCTTTGATCTGAAATTCTCGAATGTCACGTTTGTCACATAGCCTGAGCCGCCTGGGTATGTCTTGATGAAAGCCACATTATTGGCGTAGATTACAGAGATATTGGTCACATGCTGTCACGGTCAGCTTATGTCACAGAATGATTCGCTCAAAAACGACGTACGATGTTGGATATCTCGGCGGAGACGTTAAGACTTCCGATTGAGACTCCAGAACCGACTCGGTTGCAGACATTACTAGAAACAAGGGCATAATGGGAGGGACTCTTGACGGAGACGCATTCGTCACGGTTGGTAACTTCATTATCATGAACCCAATAGTTGGTACCGATAGCATCGATTCCGTCAAAACTTCCGAGATTTGCACCACGGATTGTGAGGTGGTAGACTTCGACGTTGATACCGAAGTCGAATACAAAATGGAATTTTGGACTGTCAATAAGAAGTAAGTCGTGGATGGCGGCATTGATTGGTGAAATCAGCCTGACGAGCCTGGGTCTCTGAGTGCTGAGAGAGGATTAGCAAAACCCAGATTCAGCAAAAAGCAGCTACGAACTTATTTGCGTTTCGATACAAATATCCTTGTCCTTGAATAGCGCCAAGCCCAGTTGAAGAGTAGAACTCGAAATCGACAGCTGTAATACGTCAGTGGAGTTCAGTAAACAGCAGGGCTTTCTAACCATTGACGATAACAAGGACATTCAGCAGAAACAACTTATCTCCTTCTCCATTAATTGTCGAGTTAAGTGCTTCAACTCCAGCAGACCCTTGGAGTATCAGACTCCGGTCAACGGCCCATGTGCTGTTCCCATATTCTGCCGTGATGAGACCATCCAACTGAAATGCCCAATTACTTGCATTGCTAAGGACGACAGGTTGTTTCAACAGATAATTCCCCTTGGGAATTACAAGACGACTCCCTCGGGTTGGTCGAACACAGCGTTCGAATGCTAAGTTGATCGCATGGGCTACATCAGTTTTGTTGTCCGGAACAGCGCCATACTGGAGGATGTTGCACTCATGTGTCTTTCTGTTCAAGGGAGTGGTAGGGCCAACGGGCCCTATAAGCTGACCCCGCGCCTCGTGGACGGCGAACAGAAGAGTACATAGCAAAGCAAATATCTTCATGATGGGAAGGCTCCGGCGAGAAATGCTTGGATGGTTACCTTCCAGTTCGTGGGAGGAGCTCTCTTATATAGATCATCAAGGCCACGCATTATTTCCGGAGAAACATGCCGTCTGTATAACATGGCAAGAAATCCAATATATCTCACCGATATTTAGCAGATGCTTTCTGCTAAGTTACCGCCAGGTACAGCAAGATACTCCGAAGCAACCCTGACGAGGCACGGAATTTTAGAGTGTCCTCTAGGATCACTGCAGATCCCGGGGGCTGGCAATCAGTTACCATCGAAGGCATTGGAGCTCAAAGTGGGCACGACGATGATGCAATCTGATGCAATGTGAGAGAGGTTCTTCACTGCAGCAGTACGGCATCCACTAGTTGTGCCTAAGGTACACTATCAGGCACATTATACACTTATGCTTTTCGCTTGCCAGAGCTCACGACCCGGGAATCGGAAGATTTCAGGGTCCGATAGGGGATGCTTGACGGCATTCAGCGCCTTATGGCGTCTTTTCCACTACCACCATTACTGAATTACTGCGTTTTACCGTCCGCCGCGTCCGTTTCGCTGTAAAGTATTTCCGGCGGTACCTGCATGATGGCTGCGTGCCACGCTATCCGCACCTCCGCTATCTAATGCCTCGCCACAACGCTGCATCATCTCGGACCTGCGTGCCCAGATAGAGAGATATACTCATAAGTGGGTCCAGAAATGCCATTTCTCTTTGATCCCTTCAAGCAGTCTGGTAAGTGGAAATGGTTATATTTCTTTTCTGCTATAACAGCTATCTCGTCATTCACATCTCCTACCCGTGGAATACATCTGGAATATTTGTTGAGCCCTTGCCGTTGACTGCCCTGATCCTTTCCTCCTGTTTTGCCAGGCCCTTGCTTTTCAGCAGGGAGGCTGGGTCAAAATAAGGTGTCTCAGCTTGAGGTGCAACTCTGAGTCCATGTCGAAGATGTGGAGCTGTGAGTTTGTCAGCCATGTTATTATCACGTGACGATATTCAGAACGTTCACATACAATAGTCAGATATACCGGTGTGGAATGTCGACCTGTTGTCCCAGATCGCAACAGCGTTCTTGGTCCACTTCCACCGTACTTGATACTCATACGCTTCGGCAATAGTTCGGTGCAGACTATCCAGAAGAACGCCGCTGATTCTCTTTTCAAGACCGACGAGCTCTTTCGTGAAATTCTCATTGATATAAAGAGTCTTCCAGCCTGTTACAGGATGCGTGCGAACCACAGGATGCTAATTTATTAGTTAGTAGGTATCTCTCCATAGAGATGCAAGTGTACTTACTACTGTCTCGATAGGATCACGGCGAAGACATCCACTAGTGGCAATGGCTTTCTGGGCTTGTTCTAAGCCGCTGTGTTTGGCCTGGAGCGTTTCGAGGAAAGCCCTCAACTTTGGACTCAGAGCTTATTATGTCAGCATACAAAATTATTTCCTGACTATCCAGCACATACATTCATAGATATCATAGCCACTTGCCCAAATCGTGTCTCCACCAACCTCTTGTGAGGCATCTGGTCCAGCATGCGGCAAGGTATCCATCTTCAGAAGAGTCAATCCAGGTGGCTGAATCTCATAACTTACATCCGAATGCCAGATCTGGTGAGATCGAACATTGGCAGAATTCTCATCCTTGTGTATCGGGTGGACCCAAGGTAGGTCTGGAATGATACCTGCCATTTGATGTATATGCAAATCTCCATAGTAGGCACCAAATTCTATTTGTTGATGGACATCAAGGTCCTGATCACGCAGAAAAACCACACCTCGTTCTGCCACCAGTCTCGCGAGCTCATTCTTCTGGGTAGACGTGAGTTCTGCCAATTGAAGACCAACAAGCTCCGTTCCAATCGTGGGTGTCAAGTGTATGACTTTTGAAGCTGCTCTCAGCAGTGCTGATTTGGTGACATCTGAACCTATTCCTCTGTCGGTGAATTCCTTCTCGACAAGATTTGGAAGTTTGAAAGGTGTATAATTCGGGTACTGCAAGCCAGCTTCCGTCACAGATTCAAGCGGCGAAACTCCTCTTGGAGTATGATATTCCGGATGAGGAAGGCCCACAGGTTTCTCTGGAAGCTTGACATCCGAGTAGGTACCGAAAGCCATGATTTTTGGTTCTTTGGTATGGTCACCGAAGACAAAAGATTTAACGATGGAAATCTGGACAAGACCCTATGCAGGTGATAAGCAGGGTATATCTTATCTTATTCCTGTAATTTCTCCGAGGCTGTTGAGTTTCTCGTGGCTCCTGGTAATATTTAAGGTGTCATTACCGCCATGCTAACTTGCTGGTCATCGGGGTATATTGATATAGGCGGTAGAGGCGCGAAAGGGAAGATTTGTATCCACAATTGCGACAGTGATCAAATTCCAAAGGCGTCATTGAAGCACGTTGTGACGAATTTCTGCGGTATAGGAGCTCCAAATAAACCACGGAGTCCTACGCTATCCCGCGCTGCCGCAGGACAAGATATCTGATAGCCCTGTACCTTGAGCCCCCGTACCCCTCTAGACCTACCTGCAATATGCTATGCATAGGCACTCCAGCACTATCATGGCATGTACGAGTAGTTTACCTATCAGATAACATTTAATGCTAATACTGAGACTTCATCCGAAGACATTTTTTCTCCACTCATATTAGAATCCTCCCTAATCTTATATCTTTCAAGAGAAATTTGTCTCTGGAGGACACGTGAGGAGGCCGAATGAACCCTACTTAGGATCATAGTTCTATATGATTACTTCAATAATGTACAATACAAGCTTCTCCTGTTGTTCCATGATTAGTTCGTAGCTTCCTTATCTTCTACTACGGTATGGCAAAGCTTATTTCGATAGCTTGGCTCGTGGCTCAATCCCATTTCATTACTGCATCTAACGTGTCTTATCATAATTTTTACTATAGATGGCCAGTAATATACCTTCGCTTGTTAATGTTAAGCAATCTTGGACTGGAATAATCATTCCACAGCCCCGGAAGCAAAAGACTTCTAACTTTTCAAGGACAAGACTGATAGTGGATTATCGTCAGTGCATACTCTCCCCCATGTTGCTGCCAAACAATAGGTGGGAAAATCGAAACGTTGGCTGGAGTTTCCATCGTGGAATTATGGGGTTCCTATGGCGTGCTTGCTTTGTCTGATGGCGTTTCCTGATATGACCGTGGGAAAAGCACACCCTACAAGTCTACGACAACGATAATCACAACTTCCAATAAAATCAATCCAGACTCATCCATAAATATCACGGACATTCTTAGATCAAGACAACATGTCACATGTTTACACTGTCAAGTGGGGCATTCTTGGTGAAACCCCTTCCCTAGTCATGTGACCTAAGCACTTCTGACACCCCCTTTAGCTACTGGAGATAATGCAAAAAGTAATTATTTGATCCACGGATAAGACAAGCAATACAAATGCTTATCCAACCCACAGAGTTCACCACTGATCTCCTCCTTCCCTCCTCAACTCGGGGCGTGACCGATATCCAGCACACGGTAGTTGCAGCCGGCTCCTCCCGCAGCGTCCAGCATGCACAGGATTTCCTAAGATACTGTAAGGTACCTGCAAGCGCTGCCGCCTATGATTCGTACGCCCAACTTGCCGCTGATCCAGCGGTGGAAATAATTTATATTGCTACGCCACATTCTCACCATTTCCAAAATGCCCTGCTATGTCTAAATGCCGGGAAGCATGTGTTACTTGAGAAAGCCTTCACAGTGAATGCTGCCCAGGCGCGAATTCTAGTTGCTTTGGCTAAGGAGAAGGGCTTATTCCTAATGGAAGCGCTGTGGACTCGGTTCTTTCCCTTAACACTTGAAGTAAAACGGCTGTTAAAGGAGGGAAGGATCGGGATTGTGCAGAGAGTGGTTGCGGATAGGAGTTTGGGGAGGAACCTAGAGGCATTGTATGGGACAGAGCATAGATTAGTTAACGCGAAGTTGGCAGGTGGGGCATTACTTGATTGTGAGTTTCATCTCATACAATAAGACAAGAGGCGAAATACTGACAGCTGTGTCGATAGTAAGCATCTACCCCTTAACATGGGTCTTTCAAATCCTCTATTCCCTACAAGATCCCGCAACACGTGAAAAGCCACATGTCCTAGGCAAAACAATCACATATCCCCTGACAGGCGTCGACGAAAGCGTCTCGATGATCCTGACGTTCCCAAAATCTAGCACGCAAGGTATCGCGACAGCGAGCATCCGAGTTGCAGCTGCAACCCAGGGACCCGACGTGCGAATACTAGGCAGCAAGGGCGAGATGCAGATTTTTGGGCCAGCAGCCAGACCGTCGGGGTTTAGGATCGTTGATCGCGAGAAGCCGATTGAAGGTGGTGAACGCGATAACGAGGTTAGGAAGTTTGAGATTGTGGGAAATGGGTATGCGTGGGAGGCGGACGAGTGCGGAAGGTGCTTGAGGGATGGGAAGAAGGAGAGCGAAGTTATGACGCTGGAGGAGACGGTGTTGATTCTGGAGGTTATGGATGAGGTGAGGAGGCAGAATGGACTTGTGTATCCTGAGAACTTGGAGAGCTTGGCTCAGTGAGAGGAGAAATATAACCTAGATGTCATCTAATAGTTGATAAACACCAATCTATCTGGTTTTCGCGTGAGATGGGTAGGAAGAGATTATGATTCAACTTTATAGGACGGGGGTATACCAGCAAATGAGAAGCTCTCCTAAATCACTAATCTAATATAACGAAGACTATATACCTCATAAAACCACGGCCCTGATGGAAAAATGAAGCAAAGCCAGCCATCAATAAAACCCGCAATTCCTTACCTCCCTCCAGGAAAAGGAAGGGACCAATCCCAATCTGGGCCGCAAATACACCGATCCACGCCCTTCGTCCCATTCGCCCTCCGCACGCTTTTCGTGCCTATAACCTTGGGGATATCAAAGGCCCTGGCGCCCATCCTGGGCACGCACTGGCTCCAAAACTCCATCCTCATCACCCTCTCGACATACGAGACCGGGATGGCCCATCTGTAATGCGTGTTGTCGGGCGGTGGCACGCCGCGCATGTCGCGCTGGCGTGTTGGGTGATATACAGACCATTGCCAGGTGTCGCTTTGCTCGACCACGAGGCCCATGGGCGGGCGCCACTCGGGCCGCATGTCGTGGGGCATGTCGAAGATGATGCCGCCGAACATGGCCTTCTCCATAGACCAGCCGACCTCTTCCAGAGGCTCGTCGCCGAACACTATGCGCGTGAGCGGAAAGAGGGCGTCGGATGGGGGGCGCCTCAAGACATACCTGGTTCTGCGCTTGTGGGATCGCCCATCTCGATGGGGTACATGTCCCAGACGAGGGCGTGCTGGGCAGGTGATTCTTCAGCTCGATTCCTCATATGAGATTCCTAGCGACGGGACTTACGGTGAGTTCATGAAGGATCTGGATCAAGTCAGCACCCGCGCACTCCCTTCGGCCGACGCGCACGCAGACACGGAGGACTTACGGTAGTAGCAATATAAAACTGGCCCATGAGCTTCTGCGATTCGCGGATGAGATTCGGGATGTCGAGCAGCGCCTCGAGGTTCTGCCACGCCAGCGTAATCACCGTGGCCTCCCCATCGTTCTGCGTGAGCCCGACGAAGCTTTCGGGGGCCGTCCAGCCCGTGACGGGGTTGGGCATCGTCACATCGCCCGTATCGATATTCCACTGCAGGTTCGGCGCCAGATCGCGCAGGCAATCGTCGAGGGACATTCTCGGCGTCGCGGGTAGCGGGGGGCCCAGCTTGGGGTATGCATCTGCGGGGGTGCCGCCGAGAGGGGTCTCGCTGGTCCATTCTCCGTTCAGGAACGTGTCCCACCTAGATAGCCGCTGGCTGTTTAGGATCTGGGTTCCGGATACCAAGATGTGCTACGCGGATCTCAGATCCGCGGTTTGGAAAAGGGGGGGGGGGGGGGGGGGGGGGG
>JADDTR010000027.1:153304-324064 GCA_015345905.1 Aotearoamyces nothofagi
CCCCCCCCCCCACCCCCCCCCCCCCCCCCCCCCCCCCCCCCCCCCCCCCCCCCCCCCCCCCCCCCCCCCCCCCCCACGCACCATGGCCATAGTTCCGCATACTTGATAAACATGCTTGCCAGTCTCAGCGACGGCAGCAGAGCATCCCAGACAACATCATCAGCCGCCGTCCAGGTATGCCCTGCGTAATGCGGGTGCGAAATAGGAACGCTCCCCGGAGCCCACCGCGTTCTTTGAAAGACGGGGTGGATTCTGCAATTCAGGTTGCACCCGGGCACGTTGGCCTTGTCGAGGATGGCGCCGCCCTGAAGACCTGAGCCATTGAAGTCACTCAGTTGGTTTCTTTGGAATTTTGCTGCTCGGCCCGTCATGGGTCCATTTCCAACTGGTGTGAGCCCGCTCTTGCCGAGACCTAAGAGGCTGCCGACTTGTCTGGTGCCATAGTGGTGGCCGTAGTATGTTGTTGCAGGAATGCCAGGCGGGATAAAAATAAATGCCGGGACTGGCACGGCAGCTTTGGGAGGCATGCTGGATGTAAGGTGCTCTTCTAAGGGAGAATGTGATAATGAAGAGACAATTAAGGGGGGAGAAGCTTGGGTTTTGATCGTAGGAAGGCTTTCCCATAGAAAGAGAGATAACGCACTCGACAGAGTTGCAAGCCATTGTAATCCAGTGTTTGAATATTTTATTCTAGTATCTCCAATAAGAGTTATGCGCCATCTATGAATGCAGCAGTCGGAATGCTTTGCATTCGACGTGAGACATGGTCTCAGTTCGACGCCAACCTCCTCGAGTCCTCCATGAACAAAGAACGTTACTGATGCAAGCAGACTTTTTCCATCCAAACAAGCTCGTACAACACTATCGACACGGCACTTTGATGTGAAAGAAATATCATTCTTTACACCAATACAAACCTCCGGACTCCGTTAAACAGGGTATAACCACACAATCATAGCGAAATCTTATACTCCAAAATTCCAAACGAGACTCAGTGGGAGAGCGAAGCAGGCTCAAGCATATTCCTAGATCCTGAAACTCCCAAGTCGACATTTCTCTCTCTTTCCTTTTCCATCTTCTTCTCCAACTTTCTCTTCGCCTCATCAGTTAACTCTTGCCTAAACATCTTTTCTACAACATCTTTCTTCCTTGTCCTATGATCTCCCACCATAATCAAAACTCCAGCGGTGATATTGCACGTGATTGAACAGCATAGGATAACCGTCGTCAATGCAAATGGGCGGGTGTGATAGTTTATCGCCCACGTGCATGAGCCAAGCGCGATCTGTAAGAACGAATGGCAATCCAGCAACACCACAACAGCCACCAACAGTCGAAGTGGGAAGGCATAATGAGTTGTCGTCTCGTGCGGTTTATAAAACGTATGCGACTTGGAGAATTTGTTCTGGTGGTGCATCAGACGTCTTTGCTGCTTCAGAGTAAGGACACTAACTTCCACTTCGTCATCCTCTTTAGTTCCTTCCTCGATGTCCGGCACTCGAGTCAAGGGAAGGTCGTTACGGTCGTGTAATTTAGGCAGCGCTTTTTCGCGTCGAAGGCGCCAAGTGAGAAAGTGATAGTGCGCAATGAATATCATATGGTAGGTATCAACAGCACGGAAAGGGGCGAGCCCGTCGCCCATGATTGCAAATAGAGCCACGAGGACGTTGTCAATTACGTTGATGACGTATAATTGTCGACCTCCAACATTAATCCAGCCTGTCATAATAATTAGTGACTGACCTTGCACTGGTACGTGGTCTATTACATACCGATTAGGAAGAGGACCCAAGATAAGCCAAATAGAGTGATCAAGGTTGCATAAAGAGTAACGCAGAAACCCAGAGCTATATACAGGTCAGTAATTAACATTTACCGCACTCTTCTGCAGCTACTTACGCTTCTGAACGTATCGTCTGAAGCCTTTCATGGCACGCTTGAATTTTGATCGGCGTGAATGCAACATATGTCTGACATGATCATTGAGTTCTTGCTTATCCGCCTCAGACCAGCCTTTGAGAGACACGCCATGGGGTAAGACGGCATAATACGACGGATTGACCTGAGACGTGATGCTAGCACGAGTAGGGGCACGTTGAACTTCAATCGCTTCTTCCTCAATCTCCTGCTGAGTTGGTACATGTACTAGTCCTTCAGGAATGGAGACGGTAGAAATGGCAGAACCATGAGAGTGACGTCGCGAGGACGTTTGCGGAGAAGGCTGATATGATTGACGTTCCTCAGCGGGTGGCCTACGGTCTTGTGGCGATAGAACATATGTTGGTCTGCGATTGACCAGCCTTCCAAGATCAGGGACGAATAAAGAATTCTGGACATTCGTAAGGGTGGAGAGGGTTGATACTTCTGGATCTGCTCACGATTAGCTTCTGCCCAAAGTTTCTAGCTAGCCTGCAAATGCTACATACCAAGAAGGTCAAGAAGATCAATAACATCTGTTCCGTACTCAGGTTGCGGCGTCGTTGGTCTTGAACTACTGTTTGTCGAGGTACGATTCAGACGGAGCGCTGATCCTGCAGCTATGCTCGCCCTTCGCAGCCTGCTAGGAGCATTTAACGGTGCCAGAAGCGCATTTTCGGGAACTTTTGGGGTTTGGTATACACGTTCCTCTACAATATTTGGCATATATGCCGAATTCCTTCGCGCTCCAGCAGGGCTTGGGTCAGGTCTGCCAAACTGTGGTCGTCGTGGCTCCGAGCTACTCCGTCGACGTCCGGGCTGTCCACTCTCGTTACTGCTTTGATTACTGCTCTGGGCATCAAGCCCCGACACATCTTTCAGCTGCGCGACGGATCTCGTAGATAGCCGTTGTATTCGTATGCTCGGTCGAGTCGAATAATTATCGGGGCGTCCATCATCGCGAGACCCGCCAATATCGTCATTTCCATCGCCAGATATCTTCAACTCGGGAATTGAGGTCGCTGGGGAGAGCCGCTGATTCGATATTCCTCGCCGCCGTGCTCGTGCTGGGGGTATATCGTCTTGGTGGTTTGGAGTCACTGGCCGCGCCGCCGACGATGCATCTGCCGTGGGCGGATGCAGTGGGTTCGGATCCGCATTGTGAACCAAATCGTCCTGATGTTCAGGGCGATCCATGCGGGCCAGATGATGAGTATCTCATTGACGTCTCGGATGGCGGAGGGTTAGGTTAAGTAGTCGTGATAAACCGGCATTTTCGGGCTGCTTTGTTATCTTAATAATCATCAACCCAATAAAACGGCAAGCGGCTCTACGGACCATCCCCCCGAAGACATTCCCAAAAGGAATACAGATCAAATCCGTCTGTCCTTCCATGAACTGGTAGCATCTCAAGGTTATCGAAATATTATCGGGTGTAGTATTTCCAAGAACTGGCCTGAGCTTGTAGTGTCGAGTTAATGCCACTCCCAGCGTAGTAGAGGCGCTTGCCTTGCCATTAAGCATAAACCAGTACCGCGCCACTCTCGGCTCGCCTCGCCCAAAAAGCTTATCTTCATCTCCTATTTTCATCCTTCATAGTGTTGAAAACTTTCCAACTTCTCTGTATTATCATTTCCATAAGCGCGATGTAATTAAAAGGTTTATGAGTACGAGAACAGACCGCAAATCTTTGTACTTTTCAAAACTTCTGAATTTTACCGATATTGGGCCCTTGCTGAAATAAATAAGAAATTATGATGTTAGCTGCATATTATAGAGTACAAAGTTGAATGAGGAGAAAATTAAGAGGCATAGAAGTCAGAAGCTTAGGACCGAGAGTTTTCTTTAAACTTTACTCTTTCAATGTGACAGTTTCTCTGGGACTTTATTAATGATCTTGCTTTAATACATTTAGAAGGGAGTGTTATAAGTAGCCATATCTAAACAGTAGCTCCAGACATGTACAAGTACATTTAAGCCATACAAACGATGCAATCATCGATTTCCTAATTAGACCTTCTCCCTTGCTACCCGTTGCTCCTTTGCGCCCTTCCTTGCCTTCGAACTGAACGCCTTTCCGATCTTTTTTGTGCCCCCCAAGTAAAGCCAGCTGCACACAAATACAACCGTGAAGTTAAAGAAAACATATGCCCAGAATATTCCATAATCCCTCCAGATATGAGTATAAAAGACGTTAAAGGAGGCTGCAAATTCATCGCCGTTGGCATATTGACAGAATTCGCACATCCCATTGGCACCGGTCTGAACATACCCTCCAACCTGTGCAATGAACGGATCTGTGTATGAAGAACACGTCTCACCTGGTGGAGGGCTAAATCGCGCCAACTCACTCTCTGCGCATACAACGGGGACCCCGTGGGTGACAGCGGCGAGTAGGCCTTCGAGAAAGTAATGGAACGGGGTGAGATAATACATCCATGATTTCCAGAAGTGGGGAAGTCCAGCATAAGGCACCACGACCCCACAGAAAGAAACAACAAAGATGAAGAAGAATGGGACAAAGAGTGAGGCAAGGAGCTCATTGGGGGAGAAGGATGCGATGGCTTGGCCGAATCCGACATAGAAGAGCTCGAAAACGGATATCATTAGGAAGGCATATCCGGCCGTAAAGCCTGTCGGAAAGCCAACGCCCCAATACCTAGTTGACTGTCAGTATCTCATCGAGCAGAAGACAGGGAGGATCCTACCAGCAGTTGAAATAGACAGCACCTGCAACAAATGAGTACGGGATCTCAGGCAAAACTGTGCCAATGACAAATGGAAACCAGCCATATATCTTTGAATTTGATTCTCGGGACTTGTAAACCCGTCGAAAGTGGATATACCGGGGTTGGAGCTGCTGTATAAGTGGCGGCGAGATAGTAAGTGTCATAAATATTGAGAACAGTCGAGATTGCATGTCAATGGACGAGTGTCCAATTTTCCAGAACGTGAAGGTGTTGAATAAACCTGTGACGATATGGAGGGCGTATTTCCCTGTGGTGCTGTTAGCATACATCTCTCAAGGAAAGCGGAGGTGGAGTACTTACCAATCATATACTCGGGGGTTCGCCAATAGGCTACGAAGCAGCGCTTGACCACCGCAAGAATCTGTGTACTAAGAGGCATAGCAAACTCGCGATCATCCTTAATAGCACTATTTTTACCTGTCGCCTTGCGTCGTTCCTCCAACATTTTCTGAATCTCATCTGTTCTCTCCTTCGCATCCTTAGACTTCTCCCATATGTTGCCCCAATCAGCACCATTATAGTTTGGATCTCCGGCACCAATGCATTCCAACATATATTCTGCTGGATTCATGACTTTTGGACACTTCTTGGCACCATTGTTCTCAAAATAGTTAATTAATTGGCGACTATCCTTGCCCAGAGGACCGTGGAAAACAATGCGGCCGCCAGATTTGAGAAGTAGGAGCTCGTCAAATTCTTCAAATAGAACAGCAGAAGGTTGGTGTATCGTACAGAGAATTGCTTGGCCTGCATCAGCTAGCTTGCGAAGAAATCGGACGATGTTATAAGCAGCTTGACTATCAAGTCCAGAAGTCTAAGGGGAGCATCTATTAATTGCTGAAAATTGTCTTTAGGGGAGATAGACACTTACTGGTTCATCTAAAAACAGTAGTAGCTCGGGCTTTGAGGACAACTCGACACCAATGGTAACTCGTTTCCTCTGCTCCTGATTAAGCCCACTACCAACAGATCCTATGGTGGCTCCTGCGATATCTTTCATTTCCAAAAGATTTATAATTCGCTCGACATATTCGTATTTTTCTTCAATGGGAACTTCCTTAGGCTGGCGTAGAAGAGCCGAAAACCTGAATGCCTCTCTTACAGTTGCCGTCGGCTCATGGATGTCCATTTGCTCTGAATAGCTTGTTAGTAATGGATAGGCTACTCCACGTTAAATTTAGCTGCTCACCTGCAAACCCAGTTGATCTCTGGAAGGACTTTGGCAACGGTTTGCCATCGACAAGAAAATCACCAGTAATAACACCAAAATTGACTCTCTGTGCCAGTGTATTCAACAGTGTCGTTTTTCCAGCTCCAGAAGCACCCATGAGTGCTGTCAGTTGACCAGGCCTAACGTAACCATTGACGTCCTTCAGAAGCTGTCTCTGGCCACCTTGGTATGGGATGGTGTAATTAACATTCTGGAAGGTGAAAACTGTCTCGTTGGAAGCTACACCCTTGGTGGTTCCATCCTCGCTTTCCGATGCATTGACTTCATTCTCCTTGGTGATTGTAGTAGCGGTGCTAGCTTTGCCCTTGTTATTCTCTTCATCCTGAGGAATATCGCCAACCTCGATAGCCTCTGTGATTGCCTTGGGAGCCTGGCCCCGTTTGAACACAGTGACTGCACCGCCACCGGCGTTCGGCTTCTGAAATTCCATGCCAACCGCAGTAATAGCAACAAAAAAAAGCCAAAATCCTATGATAATGCCGACGTTACGCCAAAGATGTGCCCTAGTATAGGTGTATGCTGTCATGATGTAGTCCGCTCCAGACACTACTATCTGACCTGGCTGAGACCCTTGGATTGTACAGGACTGGTATTGAGCAGAGGCCCCTGACACGTCAGGAACAAGCATTGGGGGGACACATTCGATCTTGAGGTTATAGAACTCATTGGACATGAGAGCTTCAAACCCGTATTGGACCGGATTTATCCACCGGAGCCATGATAACCATGGATGCATCTTCTTTGGGGGAATCAGATAGCCAGTATAAGTGATTAGGGCTTGAATTGCAACACCGGTAAATCGAGTGGCTACGTCCAAGCTACCAGACCAAGCCCCGATAGCTCTAAAAAAGCTATACATTGACAGAGTAAGGATGAATAGTATGAGAAGCGAGATGAAGAATTGACTAGCTGTTCTTTGAAGATGCGACATCCAGTAGACAATGACATCGAAAATGAATACCTGGACGGCGACCAATGGTAAATCCGTAACGACTTGAGCAATGGCGTAGGCCGAGGGTCTATAGAAGGAGAAACTCTTGTGTTTGAGCAAGATTGGTCGAGAGGTAAATGCTGCTGTGAGCTCTGCTAGGGCAAGCAGTGCGTTGAACAATAGCATGAAAAAAAGTACGCCGCCCCTTTCAAAGACACCCGCAGAAGTCTGCGGCATATTGTAGAACAGAGATCCCACTACTAGCCCTTGAAATACCTAATTTGAGTCAGAATTAGCTTTACTAGAAGTTGAAAACCCTTTCTATGCTTACCATGCCACCCCATTTTCCATACAATGACTGCTTATCGCCAAGCATGACCAAAAATTGACGTTGGGTACAAGCGAGTACCTGTTGGTGAAACGATAAGGTGTAATTCTTCTTCTGCGTAGCCCCAGTAGTTGCCGCCTGTCTCTCTCGTATCTGCCCCTCAATATGTGTCTCAAAATCTGCAATATCGCGCCTGTTCTTTTCAGCAATCTCACTCTTATGATAAGCCGCCTCGAATTGCTCTGCTGATCGGGGAATTCTGTCCTCCCAGCCCTTCTTGACTCGGCGTTCGTGCTGATCGGTTACCGACGTCAGGAAATCGGCGGTAGTCCATCTGGGAGGGCGTTCGAACCCGAGACCTTCGAAGTAGGCAGCGGCATCATCTGATGAGCCATAGTAACAGCATCTTCCTTCTTCGATAACGATGACTTTGTCAAATGCCTTATATAAGCTTTCCCCGGCCTGGTAAAGTGCGACAGCGGTAGATATTTTTGCCATGTTTGTCAAACTGCGGATGCTGTTCACATATTCGAGGGCAGTAGAGGCATCGAGACCTTTTGTAGAGTTATCCCACATTTGCGTCGAAGCCTTGGTGATCATGGCTTCTGCGATGCTGACCCGCTTGCGTTCACCTCCAGAGACACCTCGAACATTTTCATCACCGACATAGGTCTTTAGGGTGTGGGATATCCAAAACAGTTGCGTCACAGTCTTGAGGAATTCTTGGACATATTGCTGTCGGGTCTCCCCTTCTAGTCTGGATTCTTTTCCCGGGGTTCTAGTCTTGAGAGCAAATTCAAGGGTCCTTTGAACACTCAGGGTTGCATAATGGAGATCATCTTCAGGATTGTAGAGAACTTCACCCCGAAATTCTTTTGCCATAGTCTGAGCAGTGGCACCACCGTAGGTGACCGTTCCATCAATACTTTTGAACCCAGCTCTTTGGTTACCGAGAACCTTCAGGAAGGTTGAGCATCCAGATCCCGGACGACCGAGGACTAGAAGCATTTCTCCAGGACGGATAGCGCCAGTGAAGTCATTGATGATTGTTCGAACTGGGGGCCCTCTGCCAAGTCTCTTATTCCTCCTAAACAGAGATCCAATCTTCCTGGGCAGACCCAAGAAAATATCACCAACTGTAGGTTGTAGCGCAGCCCCGAGACCAACACCTTTGACTGTAAGATTCTTGAAAATAACACCGACATGTCTAGTCTTCTCTTCTTCCGAGTTATTCTGTCTTCCTTGGCCAAACATCCGCGACATCAGACGCTCAATTTCGACTTGTTCTTCATCATACAGTGGATCAGAGGCTGCACTGGCATCTGTTCGGCGTTTTGAAAGTACTTTGAAGAGGTCTTCTTGGGTAATATGGCCCGTGGATGACCTCTTAGGCATGCCAGGTCTGTGGTGGCTGGATGATTCATGCGTTGCAATTGATGCGAATTGCCTCCTAGGCCCTTCTTCATCATCTTCTGTATCCTCGTTGCCATCACCGGCTAGTGGAGAGGAAGTGCTCGCTGCGGAATCATGTGCTTTCTCATGCAGGACTGACGCAGGAATAGTGGCCCCCGTTACGCTATCCTGAGAATCGCCTGGTGGCATGGTGTTCACCTGAGGTGTTTGTTGTGTATAGGATTGGCCTCTAGTCGGCTCTGCTGGAGTTTCTAGCCAGGCGCCTAGTAATGTCTGGTCAGTGCTATCTCTCTTACTTCTTGTACTCTTGCTTGTGTGGTACCTGGTGCTTTCTCAATGTCAGGCGTTGAGGACGCCATGCTGGTACCGTTGCTGTCCAAAGGGATGTGGTTCGGGAGTCAAGGTGAAGGTGAAGGTGAAAGCGAAAGCATTTGACTGAGGTGAACTTATATCAATTGTGAAAGCTACGTAGGTACTGTACTACAGTAGGTAAGGCAAGGAATGCCTACCGGCCCTTATGGAGCACGGAAAGGATAAGTCCGACTGCTCACTCAGCAGATATCGTGATGCTTCCTTTGTGAATACAGAAACGACGAGTCATGGCCAATCTCTGCCGCAAGCGGCATAGAGCTGTCAGCATATTTCCCTCCACGATCCAGGCATTCGGGGCCAGCGGAGGCTGCAACAGCCAAACACAAGCAAACACCTCTTGGCTGCCTCTGCCTGCCTCTGCCTGCCTGTGGCTGTCTACGTCGCACGTATGTCATTGTGATTCATTCCACTAGCCGGTCCAGATTGTCCAATCAGCGCTCTCTCCCCGCGCCTGGCGACGGCAGGGGCACCCCGAGATCTCGGGGTTTCGCGCTTCTCGTAAGTCCGGCGCGGCCTTACTTTCATGCCGGCCAGCTCGCACCTGCCCCGGCTTACGCGGTCCAGATTGTTCAGATTGGCCAGGTGGGCCAGATTGGCCAGATTGGCCCAGATGGCATTACATGTCTGGCCAGACCTTATCTCGCATCTGCATTCCGCCCGCGCCGCTCCGCGTGTCACTGCGCACGAGGCATCGGCGGACGAGCAGCAGTGTCACGTGCCTGCTGCAGCAGGCCAGGTCCATGTGTACGGCCCATGTGTACGGCCCATGTGCCAAATGAGTGAGCCATTGCATTATAGTAGAGAAGCTGGGCTCCATATCTGGCTTGTTGCCCATGATCTCGTGCCTGCCGATCTCCTGAAACTCGGGTATGCTGCTAAGGCACATCCATCCGTGCTCTGAGTAAGACGCAACTCTTAATCTGATACTGTATTCGAGCAAGTGGGCATATCTGGACGCACGGTCCACCGATCAACAAGCCAATAGCCACCTATATTAGTGAGAGCGGCGGCAGTAATAATATGTACAGCCAATCTTATATAACAGCGATGATTGTAGAAAACTCGTCTCCAAGAGATCCGAAGAATAGTCGCAGGTTGTGCTCGTGAAACAAAAGCTTGGTAGGTAGCAATCTACTAATCGATAAATCAAAAATGAAAAGCTGGGCAACGAAAGAACGGCGCAAAAAGCAAGGAAGAAAACGAGGGAAAAAATAGCAAAAGAACCACAAGCCTAGTACTTTGTACAGCTTGTGGGAAGAAACTCCTTCAGAGCAGGACGGTTGGGGGCTACCGACGTGCTACCGAGCTTGTTTACTTTTTCTTAGCCGAGGAAGGTTCAGGTTGGGGCTACCTTACTACTCTACCATCTGGCCGATGGAATAGTTTGGCTTATCACATTATATAAGGTATCGTGGCTTGCAGGAGTGAAGTGAATATAAGGGAAGCCGAGGCGGGCGGGCGAAGCAACCACGCCTCGCTTAAGCACTTGGGAAAGTTGGGGACGACCTTATTTCTCTTTAAAACTCAAAACAGCCTTTAAATTTGAATATCTACTAGTGGAACATGGACTGGCGCAGTCTTCGTAACTTGATTGATATTAGGTGGAATAAATACACGATACATCAGGTGTCAGGTACCGCATTGTTGTCACTTGCCGTCGACATCGGCAACGGCGGCTAAAATAACAGTACACTCAACATAATACGGAGATCCATCATGCAGTACAACAACTTGCGCAACCGCATAAAGGCTTCATGTGCCGTGTATTAATGGAATTACCTTTCCCGGGGTGCACTGTGGTGCCAGCGCCCTTGAGTACTGCACTGAAGATTCTCCAGCAGCTTCAAGCAAGCCAGTGGGCAAACTTGGTCAATGGGAGAAGCGCATTAGATGCTGACCACGGTATGGCCACCCAGCCACTCACTGATCGATCTCTTTCCAGGTACCCAGGCGCTTTCAGCCCTAAGCGATAAACAAGTTCCCAGACTTCTTGGTTCGTCTCGAGCTCATCTTATCCCGTCGGCTCTCTTCTATCTGTCGACATCCGACACGACTTGTGAATGCCCATATCACAGATCGCTGCGTAAAGCCGGCCTAAGCCTCTGGCGGAGCTATGCCATGGCGCCGTCTCCTTTCGGCTGGGCTGTTATTCTGCTGGTCGCTTTCGTTTCCTACATCCAGTTTGTGTCGATTTTCCAGAAGCTCTTTTCAAGCACGCCCATTGCTAGTAATTCTTGGCTCGATATCATCGCCCGAAAACCGATCAGCAACGCGCAACTCATCATCAATTCTTATAATACAGTAAGTTGGAATTTGAAGGCCTCTCCAAACTTTATATACTAAGGTCTACAGTACTCCAAGAGCTCTCGTGTCTTTCGGATAAGGCCCAACGAGTATGTCTTGCCTCCAGCTACGTTTGCAGAAGCGCGCAAACTCCCTTCCTCCATTCTCGACTCGACACCTGCAAACGAAGAGGTGAATCTGCCATCCCTCGTAAGATTACACATGAAATTACTTAGTTCTGCATATATATAGACTCTTATGCTTGAACCTTTTCTAGGTCACGACCATTCGGATAACATAGACTTCGTTCGACAAGATCTTACCCGCTCTATTGGATCTTTCATACCCGCTCTTGTCGATGAGATTAGTCTTAGCTTCAAGCGGAACTTTCCACCTCAAGATGCTTTATTCATACAAGAAGATGGCAAGAATTGGAATCCTACATTGATCCACCCTTCTACCTTGGTAGCTGTTGGCTGCA
Organism: Aotearoamyces nothofagi; assembly: GCA_015345905.1. NCBI lineage: Eukaryota > Fungi > Ascomycota > Leotiomycetes > Leotiales > Tympanidaceae > Aotearoamyces > Aotearoamyces nothofagi. The sequence goes on from JADDTR010000027.1 coordinate 165,011, forward strand.
TTATCAGTAGAGTGTTTGTAGGGAGGAAATATAGTACAGACGTTCGATGGACACAAAAAGCTTCAGAATTTTCCAGAGGGGTCATTATTCAAACCTTCGTACTTCGATACATTCCCGGGTTTATAATACCCTTTGTTGCCAAGATGGCACCCACCACCAGGCGCATCAACTTCCTCAAGGAGATGATCAGGAGCAATGTGATTGGATATATCGACAAGTCAGCCGGAGAACCGAAAGTCTATGAATTAGTCAACGAAATCGAGACGGAGCCCCTAATGTTACCCATGTTAGTCAAATACGTCCAAAGCAAGCCCGAATACGCTAGTGCAAGTAGCGAAAGGGTTCTTGAGGGAGTCAACCGCAGGTTGCTAGGATTGATCTTTGCATCTATTGATACAACATCCCTAACATACACTCAGGTTGTATATGACATTATCAGCCATCCAGAATACATTGATGAGATCAAAGGTGAGTTTCAGGAAGTTCTGAGACAAAACGGCGGAAAGTGGGACGTGAAAGCCCTGGGAGAACTAAAAAAGCTGGACAGTTTTATCAAGGAATCGCAAAGGCTGCATCCTATTGGTACTGTTCTGGCGGCACGAAAAGTCATTCCAATAGGTGGATTTACATTTAGTTCCTCCCCCGAATTCCCAGATTCGAAATCGATACATGTACCACAAGGCGCGGTGGTTCAGATGCCATTGTTTGGTATACATCGTGACCCAGAACTTTATCCACAGCCAAATGAATTCCAAGGATTTCGCTTTGCCGAAGATGCAGTTGCGTCAAGTCAGCCAAGCGATAAATTTATGAGTTTTGGCCACGGCTAGTTCGCATTATTCAAATATGGAGCTGGGATACGTTAAAGCGTTAGTTTACTGACACGAATAAACAGGTCGGCATGCTTGTCCTGGGCGTCATCTGGCTTTGACACTGGTGAAGCTAATGGCTATCGAGTTCATAAGTAATTATGAATGGAGAGTGGCTGAGAGACCTAAGGATTGGAATTTTAATACTGCCGGTCTTCCAGATATGAGTACCAAGATGACCATCAGACGAAAAGGAGAGTAGGAACAATGATCTCTCATGGGTTATTGAGGAATTAACTATGGCATGATACAAGTACGCAGTAAGCCTATGATGGCATTCGTCAAGGTCTTTTCACACGTTTTCATCACACACACAGACGGTATCATCTCTTCGCCCGAGTCATTTCCGTTTATTTTTACACCACGTTTTTCACATGCGCATTTAAGTATACGGCGAAAAAGCCGATGCATAATGGTCTGTGACGGGCGATATCTCCCGTGAAATGTATGGTGGCTGTGAGAACGGATGCGGGGATCTCTCTAGATTGTGCTGATCTTCCATTCAACCCTTGTTAAAGCCGCTAGAAATGAGAAGTTCCTGTCATCTGGCAAGCCACTTCGCCTGCCCCCTTGCGGCTGTATATCCAAATCCAACGCTATCGCCGGTATCTAAACGGCCACGTGGTTATTCATATACGGCGAATGCGGGGAAGACCTCGATAAGAATCGATATTTAAGCATTTAAGGATTTTAAGGATTTTAAAGATTTTAAAGATTGCTGTCGGGAGCCGGAGAGTTCTCACGGAGTCGTTTTCTGCGGCCGGAAGAACTACGTTCCCGCTGCCCCACTGCGGGGCAAACGGAGGCAGGTGCCAGAATTGGTAAGAGGCGTTGTTGTCTTTTTCACGAACGGCGCATCTTGAACCCTTTGCCCTTAAAGGCGCGTTTTACAGTTCAATGCAACCATCTCGTGTATCCTCGATTGCCTGTTTTGGCGCTCACCGCTTGTCAGTAGGTCTTTCTTAGTTTTCTTTTTCATTCCTTGGCTTGAGCACATGCTGTCGTAATATAGCGAGAGTTCTGTCAAAGATGCCGAGGAAGGTCAGGTAGGTACTCCGCATTTACTGTTGAGCATCTAGAGCAAGCAACTGTTTGAAACTATTATATAGAGCGTGATGAGTACTCGTACGGTAGGTGACTCTTCTAAACATGCCACCACGCGAGGCCTGGCCAAGTAGCTACTTAGCGTACCAAATTCCACTCAACGGGTGCTTAATTAAGGCCACTTGACATTTTTATAATTTTGTTGGGATTAGATATCACGGAGAGAAGTTATCTCCAGACTGGACTTGAGTAGACATATTTGTTTGCGAGTCCCCGAGGAACTTCTAATATATTTCTATATAAGCGTTTTTGTTTCCAAGTCAAGAGTTATCATGCATCCCATCAGTCTTGTCATCAGTCTTGGCATCAGCTTCCTGCCGCTGGCACTTGCTGCACCAACAGTTGACAAGAGAAGCGCGACCCCAACAGTTGACCTCTCCTATGCCACAGTAGTTGGCTCTCGCTCCTTGGGTGTCGACTCGTTCAAGGGAATTCCATACGCACAACCCCCTGTGGGAGAACTTCGACTGAAGCCACCGCAGTCCATCACATCGAGCTTAGGAACTATTAAAGCGACAGGAGTACCGAGAGCTTGCCCTCAATTTTATGTCGAGGCAGACACTTCGGCTCTTGGCGATGCCGCCCTTGGAGTGCTTTTGGACACTCCTCTTTTTCAAACTGTAACCGATGCTGGCGAAGATTGTTTGACTATCAACGTGCAGCGACCGGCAACGGCGACATCATCTTCAAAACTCCCAGTCCTATTTTGGATTTTCGGTGGTGGCTTCGAACTGGGATCCACGCAGTTCTATGATGGTAGCGAGTTGGTCCTTAAATCTATCACTCAGGGAAAAAGCATTATTTTCGTGGCTGTCAATTATCGGGTCGGGGGGTTTGGTTTCCTGCCCGGGAAAGAAATTCTTGCAGATGGATCCTCTAATTTGGGACTGCTAGATCAGAGATTGGGTCTTCAGTGGGTGGCTGACAACATCGAAGCTTTTGGGGGCGATCCCACCAAGGTAACAATCTGGGGGGAATCCGCTGGTGCAATTTCCGTTTTTGACCAAATGGCGCTATATGATGGAGACTACACATATAATGGTAGTCCTCTCTTCAGAGCCGCTATTATGGACAGCGGCAGTATTGCTCCAACCGATGCCGTGGACTGCGCGAAATCAGAAGTTGTGTATAATACCGTGGTCGAAAATGCTGGCTGCTCCGAAGCCAATGACACGCTGGCATGCCTCAGGACCGTTGACTATACAACCTATCTTAACGCCGCCAATTCCGTTCCAGCACTCCTTTCATATACTTCAGTAGCGTTATCCTATCTTCCACGACCAGACGGTACGGTCTTGACGGCCTCTCCCGAACTCCTTGTCGAGAATGGACTGTACGCCAAGGTACCCTTTATCATCGGTGACCAGGAAGACGAAGGGACTCTCTTATCACTCTTCCAAACAAACATTACAACTAGTGCCCTCCTAGTCGAGTACTTAAGTACCGTCTTCTTCAACGACGCAACAACAGCCCAGATCGAAGGCCTAGTCGCAACCTACTCCGATGTTGCATCTGCTGGCTCTCCTTTCCGCACCGGCTCCCTCAACAACTTCTACCCAGAATTCAAGCGCCTCGCTGCCATTATCGGCGACCTAACCTTCACACTCACTCGCCGCCTTTTCTTGAATCTCGCCAACACCGCCAACCCCTCAGTGCCTAGCTGGTCCTACTTGAATTCCTTCAGCTACGGTACCCCTATTCTCGGCACGTTTCACGGCGAAAACATCCTGACTGATTTTGGCTACACCCTTGGCGTAACTCAAGCGTCGTACCAGGCTTACGTTCTCTCATTCGTGAATACCATGAATCCTAACACGGGCACGTCGATCTTGTTGCCGAAGTGGCCGCAATGGAGCACGGCCAAAAATCTGTTGTGGTTCGAGACATTGTCGAACTCGATCCTGGCAGATACGTTCAGGAGTACGAGCTATGAGTATCTTGCGGCGAATAGTGCGGATTTGCATATTTGAGCTTGGCGGTGGTGGTGTATTAGGCGACGGGTGGGATTTGGTTGGCTCGGTGGGGCTCTCTTCGGTATACTCTTATCATAATTATAATAATAACAGTAGGCATAGTCATAGTGGTAGCCATAGTAATAGTCAATAGTTATAATAATTTTGATAATAATAATTCGCTAGCATTTCAGATATTATTTTTTGACATGCCATGCCAGTCCCTTTTTGTTAACGACAGCGATGACAGTGGACACTCGTTGCTAGAAAACCAGGCCAGTAGATAGTAATCTTTGACTCTTTGTAGATATGAATAATTAATTTCATCGATCATAAATTCTATCTATCATACATGTATGCACCCTCTAAGCGGCCGGCTCTCAAGCATCCAAAGCAGCAAGCGCACCCTTGAAGACCCGGACGAACCTCCAAACATCCGTATAAGTATTGTATAACGGCACAGGGGCGACCCTCATGACATCGGGCTTTCTCTGATCGACGATGATGCCGGCGTCCTCCAACGTCCTGGCAACCGGGGCCAGCAGTCCGGGGTCCAGGAGCAGACAGAGCTGCGCGCCGCGCCACTGCGGGTCGCGCGGCGTGACGATGCGGAAGCGGGGGCGGGGGCGGGAGCTGGGGCCGGGGCCCTGCAGGAGCAGGTGCTCGAGGTAGGCGGTCAGGCCGAGCGACTTCTGCCGCATCGCGGCCATGGATGTCTGCGCGAAGAGGGAGAGCGCGGCGCTGAGCGAGGCGAGGTCGGCGACGGAGGGGTTGGAGACCTGGAAGCCGCCGGCGCCGGGGAGGGGTTTGAATTCTGGGGATCTTGTTAGCGGGTGGGGTGGGGTTCGGGAAGGGGGGAAGGGGGGACTTGCTGTTGTCCATCTTGAATCTGGAGGTCGTGTCGCCACCGTACCAGCCCGTCAGGCGGGGCCTGAAAGACGGGGCGTCGGCTCCGCGGCTGTAATCGACCTTGCCGTGGCGCTCGTGGACGAAGAGGCCGGCGATGGAGCCGGGGCCGGCGTTGATGTACTTGTACGTGCACCAGGCGGCGAAGTCGACATTCCAGTCGTGCAGCTGCAGCGGCACGTTCCCGGCTGCGTGGGCGAGGTCCCAGCCGACGACCAGGCCCCTGGACTGGGCGTGCCTGGTGATGGTCTCGATGTCGAGCAGCTGGCCGCTGTAGTACTGGATGCCGGGGAGGAGGAGGAGGGCCGTCTCGTGGGCGTGGGCGTCGATGACGGAGAGGATCTTTGCCGTCGAGACGATGTACTCGCCGTCTTCCGGATCGATCAGGATCATGGAGTCTCTGGGATCGAGACCGTGCCACCGGACTTGCGATTCGATTGCGTACTGGCTTCGTTAGAGGCTGGGAAAAGGGTTTTGTTTCGCTGGGCAGCTTACATGATCACTTGGGAATGCCTTCCACTCTAGGATAATCTTGTGCTTGGTCGGCGTAGGCGTGTAGAAGCTGGCCAACAACATGTGCAGATTCGAAGTCAGCGATCCCATGATGGCGATCTCTGAAGCAGATGCGCCGACGATATCCGTCGATTTCGCAGCTGCGTCTTCGGCCATGGACTGCCACTGGACCAGCGGCGAGTCTTCCAGATCCGTGAAGTGGCCATTGACAGCAATAGACGACCAAGTGTCGAGATGTACCTCGAGATACTTGGCAGTCACCTTCGGTTGCAGGCCCAAGCTGTTGCCACAGAGGTAGATGGAATCCTCAGATGATAATCCTATATGTCCTGTCAGTCATGCAAGCCCCTGAGAGGTCACGTGGACGGAAGGACAGACCGGGCTTGGCGAGCTTTCTCGACTTCAGGTTCGCCTTTGAGGGAATGATGAATTGGTCTCGGAAAGTGCGCAGGGGATCTTCAGAATCGAGAAGCTCTGCATACTCCTGCGTATCTGCTTCGGCTGGGAATTTCGTCTCGACTCCGCGCGGGCGGATAGGTGCTTCGATGGAGCCCATGGTGAGAATGTCTGGTAGTGAGGCCGGTGATGGGCGCGGGGAAGTGGTGTGGTAAGACGGAATGGCGTGTGGATAAATAGAAAACAGAACAGGATCCAGTATTCAATAATGTGGGAGAATGAATTCCATCATTTCACTTTGTAGAATTGCATTCGCGCGGAGGAGCTGCTGGTGCTCCGTGATATCAAGCGGGCTTCCGTGTCTAGCCGGCTACAATGAATTGTTGGTGTTCCCCATTACCCATATCGCGCTCCGTCCCGTCCTCCGCTTCCGTGCCCACTCTATTAACATCTCCGCGCGCGTCCCGCTGACCACATACCGTGCTGATGGCGGGAGAGCAGTGAATGCCCGGGGTTAGATGATGTCTGGAGAGGAGGGAAACGGCGCGTGTGAGATATATTATGTTCAGCTGGCCGGTGTCGTTGATAACTTTAATTTACTCGTCTTTACACTTCACGCAGCCTCTCGCCACTGTTCTCAGAAAGTCCCATCTTATCACGATTGATCCACTGCCGGAAGTCCTTGTCACTCCAAGTACAATGGTTGCAAGCACCGCTCTTGTCCTGGAAGACTACAGTGTCTCTAGTAAGAACGGCTTCTTGCCTGCCGAGTTACCACTTCAGACATTACCAGATGCGTACTATGGCAGCTGGGAAGCCATCATGTCGCGGTTGCCCATGCTCCTCCGAGACGGCCATCTCAGAGGTGAGATAGATAAGTTACATGTACTTTCCACAGCAAGATTACAATCGGAGAGGGAATGGCAGCGAGCATACTCAATACTCGGATTCATGGCACATTCATATATCTGGGGAGGAGACAGGCCTTCGGAAGTGAGTCTAGAATCTCTATGGACAAGAGACAGCACTGACGCCCAGGAGACCTTGCCAGCTGCGGTATCAGTTCCGTTTCTGGAGATAGCTTCTCACTTGGATCTGCCACCAACGGCGACGTATGCGGGACTCAACTTGTGGAACTACGCCCCCATTTGCGCAGATGCGCCGCTGTCAACGCCAGATAATCTCCGATCACTGCACACCTTCACTGGCAGCAGGGATGAAGAATGGTTCTTCATCATATCGGTGGCCATGGAGGCGCGCTGTGCAGCGATCATCCCCATCATGCTCAAAGCCATGGACGCTGCAGGCATGAATGATTCCCAGAAGGTGCAAGAGTGCCTGCTGGCCTTTGCAGGGTGTGCTGTTGATCTCGGGAACCTTCTGGAGAGGATGTACGAGGAGTGCGATCCGTACGTCTTCTACTACCACATCCGACCGTTCCTAGCCGGAAGCAAGAACATGTCTGTCGCCGGTCTCCCGAACGGCGTCTTCTACGACGAGGGGGACGGGGCGGGCCGGTGGCGGCAGTATAGCGGCGGCAGCAACGCGCAGAGCTCTCTCATACAGTTCCTAGACGCGGTGCTGGGCGTCGAACATGAAGCCACCGGGGACCAGAAAGATGCCAAGGGACCCAGAGCAAAGGGCGGGTTCCTCCACGTAAGCACCCCCCGTCACAGCCCCCGAATGCTCTCTCTCTCTCTCTCTAACACCACAGTAGGAGATGCGGAGCTACATGCCAGGCCCCCACAGCCGCTTCCTCCAGCACGTCAGCGCCGCCGCCAACATCCGCGGCTACGTCGCAAGCCACGCATGCGACCGCGACCTCCACGCCGCCTTCAACGGCGCCGTCGCCACGCTCGCTGGCTTCCGCGACAAGCACATCCGGCTCGTCACGAGATACGTCGTGCAGCCGGCGCGCGCGCCGCCGCCGCCGCAGCAGCAGCAGCAGAGGAGCGTGAATCTTGCCACGCGGGCGCCCGGCCTGTACGGCACGGGCGGGACGCAGCTGATCCCCTTCCTGAGCCGGACGAGGGACGAGACGCGCGATGCGGCGGTCTCTCCCACGGGGTAGGCGTGGCCGTCCTGTCCTGGCGGGGTTCGGGATGCTGGATCGGGCGCGGGGCGTGGGAGCCTGAGCGTGGATATTGACCTCGATTGCTGCTTATTCTCGTAGAATAGAGTAGAGTAGGCTGGCTGGCTGGCCTAGAGTACGTTATAGAATCTATAATATCGTGCAGACGAGAGCTAGATGTATATTATAAGAGCAGGAGGAGAAAAGCTCCATGGGCACTGACGGACCGGGATCTAAACCTGCGAGAAACTTCGTTGCCATGGTACAGTACATTAGCGCGCAGGAGGATAGTCGATATATGTGCTGTGAGATTAAATGCAGTTCTAGTAGTAAGGCTGTTGCAGCCCAGTTGTGCGATATTAATATTTACGATCTATACGTATATGTCGACCTCTAAAACCCAAGGCCGATTACCAATCCAATTCTACACGCCGGATCCCATCCCGATCAACGCACGGATATGGCACCCCCCTTTTATAATTATACAGGCATCGATTTACTCGCGCTCTCAATCGCGTCGACATCATGGCTCCTACGGCTGCTCTCCTCCAACGCATCATAGACATTGGTATCCTCAAACCTGTCGACATTGAAGCTGTGATCCAGCTGTCGTAGGCGCTCTATACTCTCCTTGCGTCCGAATATCGCGTTGAGCTCGGCGCAGGCTTCGGAATAGCAGCGGTCTGCCGCTTTGGGGAAGTGGATGGGATTGGGCTTCTTGTCAAAGGCGTGGGGGACGCCGTGGATTAGGCCGCCTTTCACGGTTTTGCCGATGGCGGGTGATTTGAGGCGCTCGCCGAATGCGACGCCTTCGGCATTGAGCATGTCGAGTTCGCAGGTGTAGAGGATGATGGTATCGGGGTATGACTCGCGAAGGGTAGCGTCCGGAGCGGCGGCGGGCGAGAGATAGGGATCTGAAAAGTCAAGAGGGCAGGTTGTCTTTCCTCTTGTTATGTACGCATTGTCAAAGAGGTTGGTCAATAATGTAGGGAGGTTCTTTTCGGGACGCGGATTCGTGGCTCGTTTGTCGGCGCGAGGTATGCGGAAGTCTGTCGGGGGATAGAAGGAGATGATGGCTGAGATTTTGAGGTCTGGTATTTCGTGGGCGATTTCGAGGATTGTCGGGGCCAATGGCTTTATGGGGAGATGGAGTGAACTTGTGCTTTTGGTGGGAGTTATGGCAGATAGATTCGTTCTGCTGCTCGTGCTCGTACTGCTTAAAGTCGGTCTAATCTTGTGGTGCTTGTCTGGTCGTAATGTCCGTCTTCCTGCTTCGGTCTGGAGGTCGTGCAGCATTAAAGGCACTGTCAGTGCAAAGTTACCTCCTGCTGAAAAGCCACTCAGAGCAATCCGATGCGGATCGATGTGTAGTTCATCTGCGTGTGCAGCAATATATATCACAGCGTCTGTGCCGTCTTCTACTCCGGTGCTAAACGGGTACTTGGGGGCAAGCCGATACTCGACACTGACGAGTATCGCATGAGCATTCTCCATGACCGCCCTGGCCCAGCGCGCGTCGTCAGTGCCGGTACCCAGAGTGAAGCCTCCTCCATGGTAATTGATGACGACGGGGTACAGCTTGTCGTTGGACGCATCAAAGTAGCCCTCGGGCACGTAAAAGACGAGCTTGAAATGGCCGCCGACGGTCGACAACCTTGAAGGCACCTTGACCGTGAAGGCTGGAGACGGAGGCTGGGGGGACGCAAAATGATGGATGCGCATCCCAATGGCCATCAGGCCACGCCATACAACCGCCTTCATCAGGCTGGAAGTGGTGTTGGTTGGATGCGGGGGACAGTGGTGAGGTTCGTCGGGCAGAAGGGTTGAGGGTACAGCATCCACCTAACACGATGGAGAATAGTCATGATGCAAGAATGACGGCGCCTGAGGGCCAGGACACAGCGGCCCTAGGGGAGCAGCAAGGACTGACATAAGAACTGACATAAGAACTGACATAAGAACTGGCACCAGAACTGGCCGTGGCATGCCAAGAGAGAGCGCGGGTAGGGAGGGGAGATGGTACGACCGGCAGGGCTGAGCACGGTGCTTGGTGAGGGAGAGGGCGCGGAAAACGTGATCAGCATGAATTGGCGGACGGCATGGCATCATGGGCAAAGGTGTGCGGCGCTGCTGCTACTATTGTCGCTATCACTGTCATGTTCACTGCCATGTTCACTGTACTGCATATCACTGCCACTGCCACTGCCACTGCCACTGCACGGTCACCGCTGGCAGCTACTGTATCTATCTGTCTGCACTGCACTGCAGGCACTCGGGCGTCTGTGTTCTCTTATCTCCGTGAGGCATTGCGGGACCCACGGAAATGCCTAGAAGCTGCTCACTCACGCAGCATGATGCATGCTGCATCCTGTGATACGGCCGCTGCTCACTCCCGTCTATCCACGCAGAACTCGCAGCGCCAGACACGCTGTGGAGGATATGTCAGCAGCAGCAGCGAGCATGATGCCACGGCTGCCGGGCTGGGACTTGCGGGCTGACGTCATGGCGTGCTTGGATTCAGCAGGGCCAAGCATGCTGTAGTGGCCGGGGATGGAGGTGCTGGACCGGCTGGCTGTACAGATATACAGTCCAGGCACTGTAGAGTCTCTGCGTGGCTGCTCGCCACAGCGTGAGTGCTCGGCCCCTCAGGCCCGCCCGGGTTGGTTTAAGCATTTGGCAGCGCTGGAGCAGCCGTCGCTAGGGCTGGCCTGGGCTGTAGAGTAGAGGGGCACCACGGGCGCACATGTGTAGCGACAGCGGGCTCGGGCCCGTGGGTTTGCAGGCCCGCAACTGCACTGCTGCGTCTATAATATATCTATATTATCTATATTTTCTATATTATCTATATTTTCTATATTATCTATATGATCTATATCATATATTATCGTGCTCTCTATATTATACCGTGTACAAGTTCTGTCAACTCCGGAAGAGCCTCCGCCCGGGCTCCGCGGCGTCGCCACGCTTGAGTCACTCGCCCTCCCCACCACGCGCCGCCTCCCTCCCGCAGGCTGCATCGCCACGGCATCTTCGGGCTTTCTCGTCTGTCTTCCCGCCACATAGCTCGTCCTGCTTACTGCAACAAGCAACAGACGCCTCCCAATTCACATAAGCTTCTGCAGCGTCTTCTAGTTCCCATGTGCCTTCTTGCTACGCCGCCGTGTACTGGCCCAGAGCCTACAGTGCGGCCAACCAGTCCCCCGGGTGTCCGGCAATCCAGCAATCGAGATGCAGGAGGACCCTGGGCGCCTCGGCCGGCCGTGTCAGGACCCTCCCAGCTCTTCCCAGCCCTCCCGATGACCTTGCCTGTTAAAAATCTTGCTAATTGTTGACATCATCCCTTAATAGGGAGCGTGGGAAGGCTCACCTCGTCCCCTCTGCACTCTCGCTGAGCTTTGAGCACTGTGCAGCTTTTTTGTAGCGTACCTCTTCAGCCGCTGTAGTGTCCTGCGTCGCCCGTCTGACAAGATTGTTGGCCGTGTAGGAGTCGTACAAGTACAGTCCGGACTGCTGTTCGAGTGCTGGCACCTTAAATGTGTGGCACCGGCGTCGACAAATCCCCAACTCCCGCCAACAACGACAAGCACAACAAGCGCATCAGCAAGATGCCATTCAACATTCTCAAGAAGCCTTTCGAGAAGCTGAAGTATCCCATTAGTTCCTCCTCCTCACAATCAAGTCAGAGTACTGCCAATGGTGACAGCAAGAGCAACCCTCTTTATCGGGACCCCGATGAGATTGCAGAGGAGCGGAGGAGGAAGAGTGAGGACAAACTGAGGAAGAGGGCCCATAGTAGGGACCGCTTGCATAAAGCAAAGAGGAAGGATGAGGAGTTTCTGGAAGTTGGTCCAGAGGAACTGACCAGCCTCTACAAGCCTCTCAGCATGAATATGAGCAAACGAAGAGAACACCCCGAAAGGCTCCTCTTCAAGGAAGTGGATTTGGAGGGTCAGTGCTCAATCCTACTGCATGGCAGACTATCGTCTAGCTGCTAATTTTGTGATGCGCAGATATGGTTGATGAAATAGTTGAATTCAGAGCTCGGGTTCACACCCTTCGTCCTTTAAGCTCCAAGCTGGCCTTCCTTGTTCTGCGACAACAAACCATCACGATACAGGCAGTCCTTCAAAGTAACTCTACAGAGAATGGAGAAGTGCCAGGTACGTAGTTGCTTGATGTGCCCCAGCATGGTTCAATTTTGACTCAAACCCTCACTAGACACGACCATTCCACGGGACCCTCAAGCACCAATTGTGTCGGAATACATGGTACGGTCTGTGGAGCGTTACCCGGTAGAATCTGTCGTTTTGGTCAAGGGTAAAATTCGCAGACCTCCTCAGAAAATCAAGAATGCGACGGTTCATAATGCCGAGGTTGAAATTTTTGAGATACATCTTGTCTCTCATCTCACCGAACACGTCCCATTCAGCGTGTATGATGCCGAGAATATCGTCAGGTTAAAAAAGGAACGAGAAGATGAGGAGGAAGGAAAATCAGACGAAGAAGACTCCGTGCGTTCACCACGTTCATCAGTGGCTCTTGATCAGAACGGCAACAGCAGTAGCAGTCCTCCTAATAGCCGAAGTAAGCAATTCATCTTCTAATGCAGCAACTGAGACATTAACAATCTTGCTAGAAAGTCTCCAAAGTAACAGAAACCCACGCACTCTCCCACAATCATACCGTCTAAACAATCGGATCGTCGATCTTAGAACTGCAAGTTCACAGTCAATATTTCGCATCCAATCTGGTGTATGCAACATGTTTAGATCTTATCTAGATGATCGTGGCTTCATTGAGATTCATACCCCAAAGCTACAGGGCGCCGCAACGGAATCTGGAGCATCGGTCTTTGAAGTCAAGTATTTCGGAAGACAGGCATTCCTTGCACAATCTCCTCAACTAGCCAAGCAAATGTGTATATCGGCCGACTTTGGCAGAGTCTACGAGATTGGAGCGGTATTTCGTGCCGAGGATAGCAATACCCCACGCCATATGACCGAATATACTGGTCTTGATATTGAAATGGCGATAGACGAGCATTATCATGAGGCGTTAGAGATGATCGATGGCATGTTCAAGAACCTCTGGAAGGGACTCTATGAACGCTATGGAAAAGAGATAGATATCATTTCTCAGTATTACCCTCATGAGAAGGTTCTATGGCTGGAGAAGACCCCAAGAATTCCGTTCTACAAGGGAGTTGAATTGCTCATAGAAGATGGATGGAAAGACGACGAGGGTAATCCTCCGTCTCAGTTCGAAGATTTGGCAACAAGAGCAGAGATCAGACTGGGCCAGATTGTCAGGGAAAAGTATAAGACGGACTACTACATCTTGGATAAATTTCCGGCTTCAGCAAGGCCCTTCTACACAATGCCGGATCCGAATAACGACAAATTCACGAATTCCTTTGACATCTTCATGAGAGGGCAGGAGATCTTATCCGGAGGTCAACGTATTCATGATGCAAAGTTCCTGGAGCAACGCATGAGAAAGGTTGGAGTCGATCCTGACAGCATGGAAGAATACATGGAAGGATTCCGATGGGGCGTACCGCCACACGCTGGTGCAGGTATTGGATTGGAACGGCTGGTTTACTTGTTCTTGAATCTTGGAAACATCCGTCTTGCATCCCTCTTCCCACGGGACCCGAAATCTCTGCCAGAGAAGCCTCCTACCTGCATTCTTCGACATCCTGAAGCTAGCACAACCAATCCTCCTTGGCATAGCAGAGACTTTGACGATTACGATCCCAACCGCAAAGAGCTACAACCTCTGACGAAACTGATCGCAAACTACGGTGATGCAGCCAACACATCCTGGCTCGACGACCGATACGAAGTATGGCGCCATGGCTCAACTGGTGCCGCTCAAGGCTTCGTAGCCTTCCACGGCTTCGCTATTACCGTCGGTGAGCCTCTCTGCGCCAGATCCCAATATCCTCAAGTCATCTCCGCATACCTCGAGTACATCAAGGGCGAGCGCAAAGATCTCAAACCGATCTGGCTGATCTGCAACGCGGAGGTTGAAGAATACCTCGGCGAGAAATTTAACTGGCGCACGCTCTCCGTAGCCGCCGAAAACCGCGTCGACCCCAAAAGCAACCCGGCATTCAAAGACCACGACGTGACTCGCAAGATCCGCCATGCGGAGAAAGAAGGCGTCAAGTTGATTGACATGCCAGCCGATGAACCGATTCCAGAAGAATTCAAGAAACGCGTCGATGCGCGGATCCAAGATTGGCAGAAAAACCGAAAGGGTACCCAAGTCCATCTCACGGAGCTCAGGCCTTGGGTCGACGAAGAGCATCGTCGTTATTTCTACGCCGCACAAGACAATAAGGATGGCACCATCCACGCCATCTGTGTCCTTCACCAACTGAGTCGCGAACACGGCTATCAAATGAAATTCACCCTCGAATTCCCCTCGGCGCCATCCGGCACCATCGAAGCACTATCCCTACACGCCATGACGGCCATGACGGTGATTGATCCTGCATGTAAAAGTATAACCTTCGGTACCGGCGCGTCGCCAGAATTTGTGGGCGGGAGAAACCTCGGGAGACATAAGGTCATAGCACTGAAGAAGAGCTACGAGACCATTAATCGCAGCTTGCGTCTGACAAACAAGAGCGAGTTTAGAGCGAAGCTGGGCGCGAGCAGCGAGAGGGCTTATGTGGCGTACCCGAGAGGCGGGCTTGGGGCACTCGGTATCAGAGCGATCTTGGGATTCTTGGAGCAAAATAATTCAGGGGCGTGAGATGGGAAGACAGAGAGTGGATGGAGTAAAGTCGAGATTCAATTTGGCAATTGGAGAACTGGGGATGAGTAAGCATGCACGAGGTGCTTTTTTTTTGGGGGGGGGGATGGAGAGGAGAGCTCTTAATACGATTTATTTTCCTGATACATTTTCTTCTTTTTGATACCCATAGCGGGGGTTTGACGAGATTTTTTATTTTTATATCTATATCTATATATTCACAGCTTGGAACTCGATGGGACTTTATTCTGCCCTGCTTTGCCCTGCTCTTGATTTATGGTATGGATGAGTGGGCGAGTGCACGGATGCGAAGGCATTCGGGGAACGGATTGGCGGGAAAGGAAAGTGCCTGTTTGTTGTATGTGAAAATGCCTGCAGTATGAAAATGCCTGCTGTATGAAAATGCCTGTTTATGAAGACGACTACAGTACAAGATGCCTGCAGTATGAAGATGCCTGTTGTATGAAAATGCCTGTTTATGAAGACGACTACAGTACAAGATGTCTACAGTACAAGATGTCTATTGTATGAAAATGCCTGTTGTATGAAAATGCCTGTCGTATGAAGATGCCTATTGTATGAAAATGCCTGTCGTATGAAAATGACTACAGTACAAGATGTCTATTGTATGAAAATGCCTGTTGTATGAAAGTGCCTGTTTGTTGTTTATGAAAGTGCCTGTCGTACGAAAATGCCTGTTTATGAAGACGACTGCAGTACGGAAATGCCTGTTGTATGAAAATGCCTGTCGTATGAAAATGCCTGTTGTATGAAAATGCCTGTCGTATGAAAATGCCTGTTGTATGAAAATGTCTGCAGTACGAAGAGGACTACAGTACAAGATGCCTATTTGTAAAATGCCTGTCGTACGAAAATGCCTGCAGTGGTACAGTACAGTACAGTGCATGAAAACGACCACCCACCTCGCCAGCCAGCCCAGCCAGCCCAGCCCAGCCTAGTGAATCGATCTGGCCTATTCTGTTCTGGCCTATTCCGTTCCGTTTCATTGGCTGGTGCTGGATGGGATGGGATGGGTTGGCAGTCGGGCAGGATGGGACGAGAGATATATATATCAACACAAAATCAACACAATTACGCATCTGGTACCAGATTCTGCTTTTCGGGGGGGAGAGAGAGAAAAATTTCCACATTCTCTTTTTTTTGTCTACCCAGACAGTATACTATACTACTATCCGAGATGGCTAAGTCTGGTTAGCGAGGATAGCTCTCTCTCCTCCTCCTTCACCTCCCTTCCCTCCCCTCCCCTCCCCTCCACCGCAACTAATGCGTCGTCACCCAGTCGCGATACCAATCCAGACACGCGGCGTTGGCGACGCTGGCGCCGGTCTTGATATCCAAGCCGCAGAGGATCTGCTTGACCGCGATCTCGACCCTGGGGGCATGTGGCTGTCAGCGTGGGGGGCTTCCTTTTTTTTTTAAAAAAAAAAAATTATTGCTCTTGATGGAGAGAGAGAGAGAGAGAGAGAGAGAAGAGGGGGGGGAGAGATAAGAAAGGGTAAAAAAAAAAAAAAAAAAAAAAGGGGGGGGGGGGGGGGAAAAAAAANCCCCCCCCCCCCCCCCCCCCCCCCCCCCCGCCCCCCCCCCCCCCCCCCCCCCCCCCCCCCGCCCCCCCCCCCCCCCCCCCCCCCCCCCCCCGCCCCCCCCCCCCCCCCCCCCCCCCCCCCCCGCCCCCCCCCCCCCCCCCCCCCCCCCCCCCCGCCCCCCCCCCCCCCCCCCCCCCCCCCCCCCGCCCCCCCCCCCCCCCCCCCCCCCCCCCCCCGCCCCCCCCCCCCCCCCCCCCCCCCCCCCCCGCCCCCCCCCCCCCCCCCCCCCCCCCCCCCCGCCCCCCCCCCCCCCCCCCCCCCCCCCCCCCGCCCCCCCCCCCCCCCCCCCCCCCCCCCCCCCCCCCCCCCCCCCCCCCCCCCCCCCCCCCCCCCCCCAAAAGAAAGGCCTACTTCTTCCCGTTTCCCGTGACCGGGATCTCGAAGCACTCCTCCACCACGCCGGGCACGTGTCTCGCGCTCAGCTCCTCCTTGACGCGCGCCTTGATTCTGCTCCTGAGGTCCGGCGTCAGCGGGCGGCCCGCGGCCATCTTCAGGAACAGCACGACCGTCTCGTCCGCGTCCGCCTGCGTCCGCCTGCCGATGCAGAGCGCGTCCTCGACCTCGGCGCCGAAGTGTCTCAGCAGGAGGTTGTACATCTCCGCGCTCCCGAAGCGCACCCCGGCCGGCTTGAGGATGCCGTCGCTGCGCCCGAGCATCGCCATGCCGCCCGTCGCGGCCGAGAATCTGACAAAGTCGCCGTGGTGCCAGACGCCGGGAAATACGGCAAAGTAGGAGGCGCGGTATTGTGCGCCGCCGTTGGGGCCGAAGAAGGACACGGGCTGGCTGGGGAAGGGGAGGGTGCAGACGAGATCGCCGGCCAGGCCAGGGGAGACCGCGGTGCCGGAGGGGGAGAAGGCGTCGATGGACATGCCGAGGCCGCGGACTTGGATTTCGCCAGAGTGCACGGCGGAGAGCGGGGAGGGGGCACCGAAAAGTGAGATTATGTCTGTGCCGCCGGTGATGGAGCCGAGGTTTATGGTGGGGGGAAAGGCAGAGTAGACGTAGGCGAATGTGCTGGGTGCAAGAGGGGACCCGGTGGAGTAGATTGCTTTGAGGGAAGACAGATCGATTGCTCGATCGGCTGGTCGTTTTCTGTTTCCATTGCGGACGGTGGTGTTTTCGATGGCGTCGGGACGCATGGGATAGACGTTTTTCTGTTCGAGGATTGAGAGGTATTTGGCTGATGTGCCGAATTGGGTGATTTTAAGCTCTTCGATCAGGAGTGGCATGCTAAGGTCACCGAATGGTTTAAAAGGAGAGCCGTCGTAGAGGATTATGGTTGCGCCAGATGCAAGAGCAGAGACTAGCCAGTGCCACATCATCCATGTGCAGGTTGTGAAGTAGAAGAGACGATCGCCGGGCAGGATGTCACAGTGGAGGATGTGTTCTTTTTTATGTTGGATTAGAGTACCGGCTGAGGAGTGGATGATGCATTTTGGGGCACCAGTCGTACCGGAGCTATAAAGGATGTAGACTGGATGGGATGGAGGAAGCTGAGCGAATTCTAGAGGAGAGTCTGGGGAAGAGGAACTGAGTGTGTTAGGGGCTGTGATTCTAGTATGTGTCGCGTGATATGTCAAGAAAGGGATACTGCTCTCCTGAATGGGCTGGTGTGGAGGTGACAAGCATACCTCTTTAGAAAGTCCTCATATTTCCACGCCTTTGCAGTCGCGCTCACAAACTCCAACTCACTGATATTAGCCGGGTATCCATCAACGGTTTCAAACACAACCACCGCCTTAAGCGCATCAAGCCCCTTGACAATCTCTTTCGTCTTCTCATGACTCCCGTGAACCTTCCCATTATACACGACTGCATTATCCGCAAATAACAACACAGGTTCAATCTGAACTAATCTCTCCAATACCGCGTAGACACCAGTATCTGGACTGACGCCCGTCCAGATAGCACCTATACTTGTTGCTGCAAGCATAGCGACCAAGGTATTAGTGTGGTTAGCAACAAAGCCTGCAACACGATCAGACTCCTTAATACCGAGAGCACGCATCGCCAGAGCACATTTTCGAACTCTTTCACGGAGTTCGGCCCATGAGACCGTGGAGTGGCCAACCTCGGTGGCTTCGATTACCGCGGGAGATGAAGGATCGATGGTGAGGTTTGCAGGGTATAGAAGGTTTTCGGCGAAATTCAGGAGAGCACCAGCGAAGAAGTCAGGACGCGGAAACATAGGAGCACCATCTTCGATGACCTATGATAAGTTTAGAATAGGATGGCAGAGAGTATAAGAAGATGCCGAAATCTAGAATGGAAAGTTTGGTTTCGTCCGAAGAAGACAAGTAGGTCAAATCACAGTAAGAATATAAAGCAGAGCCACAAATGAATATGGAGTCCTCAAAAAAAAAGCTTGTATTGGAGAAGTGAGGAAGACCCTCATAGATTCACGTGGTCTATCACGTGGTACAGAATGCCTCACCTTATCATAAGGCTTAGAGGCCGTGACACCGGTAAAATCCCACGTCTCGGCCCAGAAGTCGGCAATGTTGTCAATGGACCATTGGTATAGATCATCGTAAGTGTCGAGCTCCAATGCATACTTCCTGTTGATCCGGTCCTTAAAGACACCCATCCGCGAAGATGCAGGATTGGGATGTCTCCAGAGCTCGGCTGGCTCGAGTGGTCCAGCTGATTCTACCGGATCAACGGGAGCAGCCTCAGCAGTCACACCATCCGGATCGCTGGCAGTCATGTCTCCAGGAGTCCTCGGTGACAGACTACGGTCTTATCTCAGTAATGACGCGGACGGATGCGGGATGCATACAGATGCTGATTAACAAGGGAGCAGATGATTGAAAGTCGACAATCGAGGTGGATGAAGTTACGTCAAGATAGAGAGATGAGGGAGCAGGGGGAGGGGGTCGCACGGAACAGGCGATCTGAAAGGGGTAAGAGGAGCGAAAAGGAGGGAAAAGGGCTGGGGCTCTCGGGTCGCTGGTCGTTCCGTTGACCAAGTGCCCTGTCCTGAGGCAACGAGTTATTGTTGGGGTACTCACGTGACGGCCGAGGCCAAGCAAGCAGAGGCCGCGGCCAAGGGGCTAAGGCGGAGGCCAAGCAAGGCCCATGCAAGGCACGGAGAAGCCGAGGCTGCGGAAGATGAGAAGGGGGCAAGAAGCAAGTAGACATGTACCTAATGCAATGCACGCCCGTGATTAGCTTTGGGGCGGGTCGATTAGATAGTGTAGATAGTTACTGGAGATAGGCCGACCGCCTTGCTGCAGCGGCATTGCTCGCGGATTGCAGCTGTCAGGCGCTTCTAGAAGGCTACGACCGCGGGACTTGGCCGACGATGACGAGGAGGACGGCGAGGACGGAGACGGGAGCGGGCACGGGGCGGCCAGACAAGTCGGCGACCGACGGGACCTGGCAGATGGTGACGTGTGGACGTCTGGGCGTGTTGATTTGTGGATGTGAAATAGATGTGTGGACGTGTGGACGTGTAGATGTGTAGATGTGCAAATAGGCGTGTGGATGTGTGGACGCGTAGATGTGTGGATATGTAGACATGTAGAATCTGAATGGTCACGGAGGGCGTGTGGACGTGTGGACGTGTAGACGTGTAGATAGACGTTAGACGTGTAGACGTGTAGATAGACGTGGAGACATGTAGAACCCGAATGGTGACGGAGGACGTGTGGTGATGAGAGGGCGCACCCGATGTTTCCTCCGGCTTGCCCTGGCCTGCTCTCCTATGCATACTACTACTTGCTGTATAGTAACAGCATCGCTGGCTGTACTGTAGCATTGCTGTACGGTAGCAACAAGTCATTTACCTTGTTCTGCATTGTACCATTGTATTCCTGAACGAATGCTGCCGGATCCGGAGTGGTCAGTCAGTCAGTCAGTCAGTCAATGCCTATTTGATTGTTGACGTTGACGAGACCTGTGACCTGAGACCTGTGACCTGAGACCTGTGACCTGTGACCTGTCTGTCTGGACTCTGGAATGCCATGCGACGCAAACGGGATATGCTCGCCCACGATAGATACTGTATACAGTAAGTCTGTCGTCGTTGTGTTAATTTAGTTACTCCTATTCTGGTTCTTCCTCTCACTGTCTTGGCAGTATGCCATTGCTATATCACCATCGTCATCATCATTCTCCTTCCTACTGTCTTATCAGTTATGGTATAGTTATGTGTATTTGCTACATTATAGGGCCCATATGTCTGCGGCATCTCGCTCTTCTGGCCGTCCGTTCGTTCGTGGCAGAGCAGGCGTGTTTTGGGGCATTCGGGACACTGGGACACTGGGACACTGGGACATCGGGACATCGGGACCTCGGCGCGTCCCAAAGAGGAGGGAAAAGTGGAGGCTTTTGGGTGCGTAGGGC
The DNA here is from genome assembly GCA_015345905.1 of Aotearoamyces nothofagi. Taxonomy (NCBI): domain Eukaryota; kingdom Fungi; phylum Ascomycota; class Leotiomycetes; order Leotiales; family Tympanidaceae; genus Aotearoamyces; species Aotearoamyces nothofagi. The sequence goes on from JADDTR010000027.1 coordinate 185,535, forward strand.
TGCCTGATGCTGCCTGAGCGATGCCACCTGCTAGCCGAGGGCGAAATTAATAATCCAGGACGGGCCGGCCGAGAAATGTGAAGCGGTCGCTCTCTGCCCGCTTTTCCGCCTTTCTCTTACCTATTTTTTCCCTTTTTTCTCTCTTTTCTCTCTTTTCTCTCTCTTCCCGTTTTCCCTCCTTCCTACGGAGCAGGTCAGGAGAGGAGAGGAGAGGAGAGGAGAGGAGAGGAGAGGAGAGGAGGTGTCTGGCGCCTTCTTTGCCCTGCAGCCAAGGTGCCTGAGGGAGGATGCGTGAGGATGCGCTGCGTTGCTGGCTGTGGAGGGTGGCTGGCTGTCTGGGCGTGTAGTGGCGGTGCAGCGTGGTTGCGGACAGTGGATGGCGCTGGGGAATGAAGGGACCTGAGCGCAGGAAGCACGTATTGTATAGTTACCAAGATAGGCTAGCTGTGTACATTACAGTACATACAGTACATACAGAATAGTATATACTGTATAGTATATACTATACATACACATACAGTACATAGAGGGCAGTACTACTTACTGTGCATACAGGACAGGACAGGACAGAGGCCACAGGGCAGCCAAGCCAGCAAGCAGGGCAGCAAGCAGGGCAGCAGCAGCAGCATCGCATGTTTCCGTCCCACCTGGCGCCCTCGCGATTAGTCCCGATTGGAGCCGATTAGCAGCGATGGCAGTCGCGACAGCATTCCGCTGGCTGGCTGGCCTTAAGCTTAACTCGAACTGCTTTGGCCGCATCTTGCCCAGCCGGCACTCGCTCGTGCGTGACGTGACGCTGCAGCACCGTAGCACGCATAGCAGAGGATAGCATAGATTATAGCATAGCATAGTATAGCATAGTATAGTATAGTATAGCATATCATAGTATAGTATATTATAGCACATCATAGCATAGCACAGCAGGCTCACCTCACCCACCGCCCACCGCCCATCTCCTGGCCTACGTACGAACGACTGATTGCAGTGCAGGCCTGACGGGCGCGCATCGCCTGATGTCCAGCCATCCGCCGCGCCTGAACCGCACACACGGTATCTATCTACGCACACCGCGAGCAGGGCGGGCAGGCAGGGCGTGGGCGAAAGGAAAGGAGCAGTCGGGGGGACGGGGACGGGGACGGGGACGGGGGTGCAGCAGGGATCGCCCGTCCTTCATAAAAGTACAGCACAGTAGTTATACAGCGTACAAAAAGACATCTCGGCAGCGTCGGATGGCGTGGGAGCGGGCAGGGCGGCAGGCCTGGGGGGGGGCTTCCTGTATTAATCAGCGTGGGAAGGCCAGCCAGCACTGTAGGGTCGGTAGGGTTGGTGGCAGGCAGAGCCAGGCAGGCAGGGTAGAAGCAGGGACAGTACCGACTGACACACGGTGCTGCCCTGTAAGAAGCGGCACTGGCTGTGGTGTAGAGCCGTGCTGGCTGTACAGTGCTGGAGTGCAGGAGTGCAGCAAGGCCTGCTGGCTGCTGGCTGCTGGCTGCTCGTTAAGCCCTGTCGCAATTTCGTTTCTGCAGCGCGAGGGCCCTCTGGCCGCCCCTGTAGCGGCTGGTCCGGCGTCTGGACGGGGTCTGCCGCACCCGACCTGGGCCCGATGCAGCCTGGCCAGCCTGGCCAGCCTGGCCAGCCTGCGACACGGCGCCCCGAGCCCGCAACATCCGGTCATCCCGCGCCCCGTACGCTCTTGGCCGTGTGCATGGACGGTTGGCACTGTTGTTGTACCTGTGTTGTGCCTGTTGTGCCAGGCCGCGGGACAGGTACGGACGGACAGTGCAGGTACAGACAGTATAGGTACAGACAGTCTATATAGGTACAGACAGTCTATATAGGTACAGTACAGGTACTGGCACTGGTAGTGTCGCTCGCTGCCTAACCTACCTACAGCGGCAGTGCCCACAGTGTCCACAGCGCCCACAGAACCCGCAGAACCCCTAAGCTGCCTGCCCGAGATACCTGAGCTGCCTACCTCTGCTCCCTAACGCTCCCTAACGCTCCCTAACGCTCCCTAACTCCAGGGCTCGCTCTGCCCTGCGCTGCCTTGGCCACTTTCGCGTAGCCCGCATCGTGCGCTCGCCCCCCCGTAACCACCGAGCAGCCCGCTCGCGTACTTCCGTTTTCCGGGATCCTCTTCTGCTCATCCCTTCTTTTGCCTACCACTACTACCACTCCACTACTACTGTACTACTGCTACTACGACTACGACTGCCTCTTCAACCCTCTGCTCTCCTCTCACCTTACCTTCCCTTCGTCGCGTTTACTCCTCAATCTCGATATCCTCACTTCACCAGCTGCTTGTCCCTACCTGTGGGTACATTCTAGTTCCGGCCGTACGAGTAACGCGACGTTCGATCCCCCGTTCAGTCACCCTCCCCTACTTAAACTCTCCCGAGGTAGCTGTCTCTCTGCCAACTTGCTTCCCGGCACAAGCAAGCAGCCGGAGCGCCGTCCCACCCCCCCAGACGTCGACAACTCTGGCCTGGGTTCTTCTAGTATGTTCAACCCCATCCCTCCTTATCTTTTCTCACCACACTCCATTCCCCTTTCTCTTACTCCACCCCTCCTCCGTGCATCCGGAGCTGTGGCATCACGGCCAACGCTCCAGAGCACGTAATCCAACCCTCTGTTGCTACGCCTTATCATCCCCTAAGCACCCACTCACGACCCATCACTTCAGTTTCTCGAGAGGCAGTCAACTCTCCCTGTTGGCATTGAATGCTGACGTTATCATTGCACCAGAAGGCCTACGCATACCAGATATCCCTCCAGCAATCAGGGCCTGGCCAACAAGCTGCACCTCGTCGATCTCGACACCCGTGGTGTGATAGATCTACTCTCGGCGGCCTTCGTCGACTTTGAGTATCGAGGCTCGATCAATTGTCGTCATAGAGCACTCATAAATCTGCCGTCTACATCGTAGTCATTCGCTTTGTGGACATTATGCCTCGACGCGGTCTACAAAATCCATTCGCGAGCACTACGACGATTACGGCGGTAGCCATTCCTGCAACATCAGATCCACCTGGAAGCCGAAGAAATTCTGCTTCGAAGGCTACCAGATTGACACATTTCTTCTCGTCGTCACCCAAGACGAAGGATCAGCAGTCTGCGCAAGCTGCTCTTCTGGCAGCAGCCGCCGCTCAACAGCAATACCTGCTGAACAACCCATCACCACAAATCAGCGCTGCATCGCTTTCAGCACCTACTATCACTCTGTCAACTGCCAAGGCCGGTGAAGCCAACATGGACGAGCCGCCCACCACGCTGTTCCAGCCACCTTCGGCCGCGGAAGCCAATCGCCAGGCACGGTTTGATGCCCAATTCGCACCTCTGGGTAGCCAGAGTCACAGATATGTTAGCAAGCATATGGGAGGCGACCTCGAAGAGCCTATAATAGACGAGCCACCCTACTACTACCTCTTAACAACATACATCAGCTATCTCGTCCTCATCGTCTTTGGACACGTTAGAGATTTCTTTGGCAAGAAGTTTAGAGCCGAGCATTACAAGCACCTCAAAGCCGCGAACGGCTATGCTGCTCTCAACAGCGATTTCGACAACTTCTACGTGCGTAGACTGAAGGTCCGAATCAACGACTGTTTCTCGAGACCAATCACTGGTGTCCCGGGCCGATATATTACGCTCATCGACCGAAAGACGGATGATTACAACGAGCATTTCCAATTCACCGGCACATTCACCGAGACTCTCAACATGAGCTCGTACAATTATCTGGGCTTTGCCCAATCTGAAGGTCCTTGCGCTGATGCGGTCGAGGAGTCCGTTAGGAAATATGGTATTTCCTCTGCAAGCCCTAGAGCAGACGCTGGTACGTCTGACTTGTCCCTCGAGGTTGAAAAGGAAATTGCAAAGTTTGTTGGGAAACCCGCCGCTATGGTTTTCTCAATGGGCTTCAGCACAAACGCAAGTTCATTCCCAGCATTGGTTGGCAAGGGCTGCCTGATCATTTCTGATGAGCTCAACCACGCATCTATCCGTATCGGTGCCCGTCTTTCCGGCGCAATGATCAGCAGCTTCAAGCACAACGACATGAATGATCTCGAGAGATTATTGCGCGAATTCATCTCGCAAGGCCAACCTCGCACTCATCGTCCATGGAAGAAGATCCTGGTCGCTGTCGAAGGTCTCTACTCTATGGAGGGAACCATGTGCAACCTTCCAGGTCTGCTCGATCTCAAGAAGAAATACAAGTACAACCTTTTCGTCGATGAGGCTCACTCCATCGGAGCTCTCGGGCCCCGTGGACGTGGTGTTTGCGACTACTTCAACATCGACCCTGCCGAGGTCGATATCCTCATGGGTACTCTGACCAAGTCTTTCGGCGCAAACGGCGGCTACGTTGCTGCAGAGAAGCATATCATTGATAAGCTACGCGTCACAAACGCAGCAACTATCTATGGTGAATCACCAACCCCACCCGTCCTCATGCAGATTCTCAGCGCTCTTCGAATCATCACCGGCGAGCTCTGTCCAGGCCAGGGAGAGGAGCGCCTTCAACGTATCGCCTTCAACTCTCGTTACCTCCGACTGGGATTGAAGAGACTTGGCTACATCGTTTACGGTCACGATGATTCACCTATCATCCCTCTATTGCTCTACAACCCAGCCAAGATGCCCGCCTTCTCGCACGAGATGCTTCGCCGTAAGATCGCGATTGTCATCGTTGGCTATCCTGCCACTCCGCTTATCTCTTCGCGTGCTCGCTTCTGTGTCTCTGCTGCTCACAACAAGGACGATATGGATCGTGTTCTTGCAGCTTGTGACGAGATTGGTGACGTTTTGCAGTTGAAGTTCAGCAGTGGTATAGCAGGTGGGGCTGACAGCCTTCCTGATGGCGTCACTCCTGAGATGGAAAAGGAGTGGTTAAAGGCAAATGGTGCAAGCGCCATGGCAGCCATCAAGCCACCAAGATGGAATTTGAGAGAAGTCATCGCCAACGGAGTTGCCGATGTGAAGCATCCATTGAGGTAGATCCTTTTTGTCTATACGCATGTCGATATTTACCCTCCTGGTTGTCCGAATTTCAACATTTGGCGCACATGCGGATTTGTTCTTCTCTGCCCGCTTACGCCCATTCTGGGCAAAGCGTGGATTAAAGCATTGGGTGGAGTTTTGATCTTACGATTGATGGTTGATGGGGTGCTGGTATTACTCTTCTGGAGTCCTGGCAGATGGAGAAGAAAGGATTCACGGCCCCATTCGCTGCGCACGGAATGAAATATTCCATCACGCTTGGCCTTTTTGTGAGATTTCGCACTCGTCGATTTCCGAGTCGAGTCTAGAGCTCTGGTGGGGCTTTTTGTTCCGTTTGTATTATACGGTTGGAGGACCTTAATAGCTTAATATACCTTTTAATAATTGGCAGTGTAACCGGCTATGACTGGTTTTTGGGGGGATGAGAATGATGGAGATTCTTGGGTTTGTTGAGAGTGTATTTTGGAAGGAGTGAGTAGAGAAATGAATCATGAGGTTGAATCGGATTTTTGGTATCTATGCTAAGGTTGTGATGGTGACTGCAATACTGCATATGGATTTAATGTGACTGGTGATTCGTGTTCAAGCTAGGTCTCTGTGAGGCAGGCAACGTCGGTCGGTTGTTTTTATATTAACGACCCGGTGTAGCATAATAAATGATAAGGCATACCAGATCAATTTATCGGATTCAGGACGGGTAGCCCTGTACGGAAGCGAGGTGGGGAACTCACGATATCCCAGACAATCTATTGTATTGGACAAGCCGCGCGAAGCCAGAAGGCCTTCACCGATCCGCGAGCTGGGCAACGACGGTCGGTTACTCTCAACAACCAACGGGCATCCCGATAGCCAATAGCGCTGACAGAGGTCAGACGTCAGACGTCGGGCTCGAAGCCCCCCCCAGCCCCTCTCCCGAAAGGGGGGGAAAGCTGGGCTGGGCTTTGGCTGGGCTTTGCCCGGTCGATCCTGTCAGCAAAAAAAGACAGGGCAGGGCAGGGCAGGGGCCTGCGAGAGATGCGAGAGATGTATTGTACAAGTACAGCTTTTTCCCATCCTAGCGAGGAGCGAGCGGCCGGGCCGGTTTAGAGATTAATTTCATTTCATTTCGATGCCCCGGTGGGGGGGGGGGCTGCAGATATGTAAATTGTGTAATATATCACCCTGAAACACCTTCAGATCCCTCTCCCCGTCTCCAGATTCCTCACGGGAGAGAGAAACGAAAAAGAAAAAAAAAAAAAAAGAAAAAAAACCCGCCCCTCTTCCCCAGCCCCAAGAAGCCCAGAGCATCAGCACCCTCCCAGCGCGAAGCCAGCCGGCCTCCGAGCGAGCCACGCCGGATAATGTGAACGCTGGATGGAAGCCCCCTCCGGCGATTTGTTTTGTTCCCGTGGCCCGGGCGGTGCGGTTCCCTGCCCCCCCCCGGTCTGGGTTGGTCCTGGGAATTGTCGGAGCCCTGGCCGGATCGGACACCTCGGGATCCCCCCCCCCCCTTCTTCCCTCTGTCGCCCCGGATCGGTTTGGTTTGTCTGGCACGTTCACCCCCTCGCAGTCTTGATCCCGGGGGGCCGAGGCTGCTGCAGGTTCTTGCGCGGCGCCAGAGGCTGGGCGGGCAGGCTTCTGGCGCGCGGATATGCGTGCTGTCGCTTTGCTGTGTGGAGTCGATCTCGAGTCGAAGATGCTTCTAGAGGGTATGTCCGGCGGATACAAGCTTTTTTCTTCATCATACGCATTAGCCTTTCCCGCCCAGGGATCAACCATCCCTTGGTATGAGTCGCACTGACCACAGCAATGAAGTAGATCTTCCCCATGTTTCCTATGAAGTTCTGGATATCGTTATTTTCCAATACAAGAGGAAGGGAAGACAAGCCTCGAAGGCTTTGAAAAGCCCATCCGTCATGCTGTGATATCAAATCAGGCGTGCTTGTCTCATGCTGCAAAACAGCATTAAACAGCTCCTCGGGAAGGCCCTGTAATAGATCTCGCCAGTTAGCAAAGTTCCGGGCATCAGCATAGCCCTGGAAGTCGGGGTCTCATTCTCATAGAGCTCGTGTAGATTCCCGCCTTTGCTGGCAAGCAACTCTAAAATCCCCTCTGCATTGCTAGCATATGCGCCGCAAGATTTTACCAGATAGTGAAGAAGTGGTTCTCTGGTAGCCATCAGCAACCGGGTTATCGTGGATAGCGGTGCAGTTAATCGTGCCAGGAACAGAACTCCAGTATTTGCTGTATAAGTTCGTGATTGGGGTCCTGCCAGGGCCAAGACAGTACAGAGCCATATCAAGCGTAGCAGGCATCGTCTGCATCAAAATGCTCATAGGGCTCGTTGCAATACTTCCGCGCCAGCCAGGTTATATTCGTAAGAAGCCGGTGGTAGATGATCGACCCTTGCTCTATAGAAGTCTTAGAGCGTGCCCAGTACACATTAGCTAACAATCGCCAGCCTGCGTTATACCCAGTGTTAGGCTCACCAAAGTTGATAAAGTTCTCAAATATATGGAGCATCGCTTCTGAATTTGGATGATCGAGAGAAATTAGGCAGACAGGAGTCCTAGTAAGATTTAGTCTTAGTGGTGAATTTGTAGAGGTGGTTGCATTATACTGACTCTCTGTATCTCCAATCAGGGTCATAATAGCGTATTGCTCTTGGACCAGCGCTATTCATGACCAAGAACTTAGCCAATTCAACATCCAGAGCTTCTATCGCGTAATATAGCCTAAGTATTAGCCAATCGACTTTGAAGATCTATATCATCATCGATGAAAAAGGAGATATAGGGTGTCAGAGGAGAAGTAGATAATAGATAATTTCGTCTTACGTGTAGAGGCATATATCCCCTTGTGTCAACATCCTGTACAGATGCCTCGCCATCTATGAGCAATTCACGAACGCCTTCCAGGTTGCCATTTTGGACAGAATCGGAAAATCAAAGAATTATCTAGACCTGCGCTCTTATAGGTGATATACTATATCTCTTTCTTCTCTCAGAATTTCTAGCAATGACATTGAAACTTTTTCTTAGTCTTAGCCTTAAGACCAAAGAGCTAGGATGAAAGAGAATAGAACCTACAGCCTCGTACTTTTCTGTACAAGACTTATCGAGATAGATCAAATGCCCTTTCTTTAGCCGCTATAAAGTAAATAGTTCCCAAAATACAGCGGTAATAAGATGTTGAGCTGGAAATATATTGTACTTCACGACCCATGAGTGGTTTCTGACGCCTAGGAGTCATTGGGTTCGTCACGACCATGGTGCTGGAAATAAAACTCGCTCGGAGTATATTGGCTAGATTTTCCGAACGACCGTCATCAATATTGCCCCTGAGTACTTTGTTGACCTTGAGTACATTGTCGACATTTTCCGCGATGCTTGAGGTTGCCATTGACATGGTACTAAGTTGGACTTGCATGCCTTGCAAGCTTCTGTCAATATGGTCGAGAATATATAGTAGACCGCAAAGAGCCGGGAATATTCTCCTTATCACTAGCTACGCCAGAGAGACCATCCATAGCAGTTCGGTATAAGTGTATTGTAACGATATATGTTATGTTAGGATAAAGACCACTGCTAGACCTTACAGCAGTTGGCATCCGCTTCTTAGCTCCTCAGCCCGCGTTGCGTGGTTATAACCTCGACCAACTTGGACAGCTCTTCCTTCCTTGTCTTTGGCCCTAGTCAACAGTTGCACTCTACCGATTCCAGGCTGTCTTATCCTGCTCCGCCGTGCCGTAACAAGTGTAACGTATCGTGACGAGTGAGCTCGAGTTTGTGGGAGTCGAAGCCTGATGATTGGAATTGTAGATAGAGGAAGAGAAAAGACTTACGGCTATTTGAACTGCTGCCAGCTGTTCATTGTGGCGGACCTCGAAACTGCGAAGCATGTAGCTGCAGCCACAGCCACGGCAGCCTTGCATAACCCTCAGTATAGGTTTGATTTGGCGGAGCAGCCGCTGTGGTACATGTACTATAGTCGGGTGCGAAAAGATGCCAACCAAGAAGGCTCGATGCACAGAGCTTCAATTCAGCCTTACCAAGCTCCGAGCATAGCCTAGTATATATAATTCTACAGTTTTGTTGCACAAGGAAAAAGGAAAATACACCTGTTTGGTTGTGCATTGTGCATTGTACAGTACAAGGACAATACCGATGCGACTTTATCAGCACCCGAATAGTGCCCGAAGAGAATTGAACAGTGGAGGGGAGTGAAGAGTGTGAGAGGAGCGAGGGATAAAACGGAACGGCCAAGGGTTAGGTTTTACTGCCGCCAGGGCTTGAGGATAAGCAAGACATGACACGATGAGATACTGATTGGGCCATTGATTCTAGCAACTCTCGTGAACACTCTGCACACACAACCGAATGAACGAGCTTGCATCCCGGTTGACAACATAATTTCTCATTCATTCATCCATTCACCTAGAAAGCTGGGTCTTGCTTATATGTCCTGTAACCTTCATCGATCCATTTCGTCGACCCCTTTAGGGTCTTTCTGTACTCTTAACGCATGTGAATGTGATGCAGATGGGATGGGATAGTGGCATAGCGGCCTCTCACATTAGCATAATACTGACACCGTCATCCCTGCCTTGGGCCTGAAAATTTGAACTACAGGTGGGAAGAGAAACCAATCTGTAGAATACTTTGTTATATGTAGGGAGCACTATCTTGGATTTCAAACACCCTTACTGGGTATTGTAAGCCTCTTAAATGCCTCTTTATTGCCTCCTATAGGAGGATCCTTATGCAGCGGAGCCATCAATCAGATGATGCTCGTTCAGACGCATGCATGCAATGGATATGATAGAATAGACTTTTGTCCTTGCCCCATCCTGAGCACCTCACAGAAAGCAAAACTTTTTGGTATCAAGCTCATTCACTCAATCGCTCAAGCTCAATCGCTGGTAAATCCACGTCACGCCGCCAATACAACTCCCATTTTGCTACCTGAACTCGTCCATAAATTGCTTATGAAATTCGGCAATACGACCAACCCACTCGGTGCCTGGTGCCAAGAAGGTCGTTCTGAAATGTAGGGTATTTGGTTTCTGGCCAAAGCCAGTACCGGGGACAACACAGACGCCTGTTGCATCAAGAAGGCGGGACGAGTAGAACTCATCCGGGGTGCGGCCTTCTTTCTTGGCTTGCTCGCGGGCCTTTTCGGGGACGTTGATGGTGGGGAAGAGATACATTGCTCCCTGTTTAGTAGTCAAGGTTAATATTACTAGAGCTAGAATTGCGGCACATGGCAAGGACAGACCTGAGGATCTTTGCACTCAACTCCCTCCATATCCTTGAATGCTTCATAGAGAGCCGTTGCTCTTTGCTGCAAGCCTTCGAATATCCCGTCATACTCATTTTTGTATAGCTCATAGCTCGGCTCGCCTTTCTTAGGAGGGTTGACCATCATCTCGACCAAGCATTGGCCAATCACTGGGGCACAGAGAGTGATACTGACTAACTTGTAGATCTCCTCAATGACCATCTGATCAAAGCCTACAAGCTCGAAATATCCTCCACGGTGTCCGCACTCCCCTACTATGCCCTTGCTAATACTGTGCAGACTTGCAAGCTCAACGTTGTCGTATTTTCCAGGTGATTCTTTTTGCATATTCCGAAGTACGCCCTTGAAGCTATGGAAGGTGCCAATAAAGACATTGGCCTGGTAGACCTCGTCAGCCAAAATCACCAGCTTCTCTTCAGCTGCCAACTCAATTACCGCCCTGACATCAGCTTCTGAGAGACTGGCACCTGTTGGGTTGCCAGGGTTAATGATGACAATAGCCCGCGTGTCGATTCCTTTCGATTTGGCATTCGCCAGAGCCTCCTCAACGGCATCATGATCAGTTGCCCAGTGCTTGGACTCGTCGAGGTAGTACGGAACGCAGTGTGCATCAAGGACAGCAAGTGTGGCCGTGTAGAGGGGATATTGTGGGATAGGAACCAGAACACCGGTACTCGGGCCCGCACAAATGATGTTTAAGAGAGTGTTGACTCCTGAAGAGGCACCGGCGCTAAGGTATATCATAGAAGGATCTGCAGGATGCCCGTCACGGCCTGAATAATAAGAGTCAGCCTGCATCTCCTCGGGTAGGACATACCAGTCGTGAAGATATATACATACGCTCAATGAACTCTGCGATGCTCTCTTTGATTCCTGCCACACCACCGCTGGCACTGTAAGCTCCCGCACTGCCAATCTGCTTCAACAACCATCTCGCTCGCTCAACCACATCGGTCTTGTATCCCAGTTGATTCACTAAGATATCTTCATGGTTTAACAATGCAGGATATTCTACCAGACTGAGAACCTGTCTGAAGTATGTTATGGGTTGCTGATCTAGCTGCTGCGGGTTGCCAATATTGGCAGAGATAACATCGTTGAAGGGAAGGCTGGTACACCCTTTGGCAAGTCGGTCCCTGTATTCTTCAGCTCGGCTGGCTAGCTCTCCGCGGACAGCATATCTAGCCGCCTTAACATTTGGGTTTATACTGTCGATAGACAAGCTTCGGAGTAGAGTTGTCATGGCCATTGTTCGTCGGGGGCGTTTGAAGGACCTAAGGCTAGATGTAGACGGAGCGGAAGTATCTATATGTCTCGGATCAGACGGGCCAGCGGGCAGAAAAAGGCTCTATGCAACGGGAGGAAGAAAAGAGGGGAGGATTCTGCAAGGCACGAGATGTGCAAAAACAACACGGGTGCATGGATCTGATGGCATATGGTCTTGTGGCAAAGCAAGCCAAAGCCGTGGTCGAGACCGGGAGGGTGAGGGTGAGGGTGAGGGTGAGGGTGAAAGTGGCTGGGAAGTGGAACTTGCTTCGTCCTCCCGCGTGAACATACCTGTTGACCAGAACTGCCGCGTGGCGATGATCGAGGGCGTGGGATTGCGAGAAGATGAGGCGGCTAGGATGGTGCGCGAGAAGGATCTCTGCAGCAAGCCGGGCCCCCGGAGTGATCGTGACACAGTGGGAGTCATATTGCCAGATGGCGGAGTATTCCGGGGTAGAGGCGGCGGAGGCAGCGGAGGCGGCAGGGAAGGCAGGCAGGCACGTGCCCGGGGCCTAGCGATCGCAGTGGTTTCCGGGGGAGGACGGGGAGCGGGAGCGGGAGAGGGAGAGGGAGAGCGAATGGGAGTGGGAGCAGCTCTCGGTAGAAGGGATGTCGGTCTACTCGTCTGTCTACCTGGGCCAGGGAAGAGACGGAGGTCGGGCAGGCCTCGTCGGTCAGGTGACGCCCGTTCGGGGAGGGCCAGAGGACAGGGGCCGGGCGCTCCAGGGCACAGGGAGTCAGTCGGACTGGCGGTTATTGCTGGTCGTCGTCGGCGGGGCACGTGAGAGACTCTGCGGAGGATGCTGCAGGGCAGGTGCAGAGGGACATGAGCTGTGGCAATGGGATAAAGCTTCCCTTAGTAGTAGTCGAGTCACCGTCCAGTCACAGTCCCGTCACAGTCATACTTCCCGGGTGGGGAAGCTCGCGATAATGCATGCGATAAGCTGCCGCCGAGCGCGGAGCTTTTATCGCTCTTCTCGCCCGAACTTCCAGGCACCGCGACCTTGCCGCGCCGTGGCCGGGTGTAACCATCGCATTGTCGTGCTGCCTGAGGATGCCAGCTAGCCATCTAGCCATTTGCTGTACATAGTAGGCCCATGGGCCCCAAACAACATCGGAACCGATTGAAACGTAAGGACGGCCGCTTTTGAGAGATGGGCTTAGTACAGGGAATTTAATGAAGCGGCGAGGCAATTTGTAAGGTAACGCTACCTAATTTAACACTCCCAATTATACCAACTATCGACATATCACCAGAAATAACATTACCAGACATAACATTACTAGAAATAACACCACTAGAAATAACATCACTAGAAATAACATCACTAGAAATAACATCACTAGAAATAGCATCTCAGAATAACATCGCCAGAAATCCCACAGTCGATCGGATATCGTTGCGATAACCGGCAGTAAGTACGGCGGGGCACATGGTAAGAACTTCCGAGCCTCGAGAGCCGCCGAAGGGAGAAATGGCTGACACCACTACACGATTCCGTCATACGGAGCAGTCTCTGCGAGTACGGAAGCACTGTAGTGTAGTGCCCCTTCTCTAAGCGGTCGGTTCCTATCTTGTGCATTGTATTCATTTAGATCCATCATATTTCTACTTCTAGGGTGGTCAGTTGAAGCCTTGCTTACGATTGATCCACTGAAATGTGTGCCCGTTCATCGTCAACCGCGCGACAGCGAATAATGCAGGCCAGTAGTAAATGTTGACATTGCATCTTTGATAACGCCAATATATTACATGCTCGTCATCGTAATCTTGTCTACCTAGGTACCTAGTTATTGGATATTCTATGCCCGTTCACTGCCCCTTAGTCTAACCGCCTGCCCATACTTCTGCAACTTCGTAATCAGCTGATCGCCTTGCTTCACAACATCGTTGTACTGCTTGTTCTTGCTGTCTGGACGGTTCGTCTCGATGACACCCTTTCCCGTAACACGATCGATGGTGCATGGGATTCGGTCAGCCGCAATAAATTTTGCAAGGTCACTGTGATAGTCAGTACGAGCTGAGCGACGTCTGCGAAAATAATACATACCGATCAAGGAAATCAACAGAAACACCAAAGTCGTTGGCCATGCTCTCAAGACCAACTACACGATAACTCTGGAGAAGTTGCTGGTAGGCTCGAAGGCGCATCTCTCGGACGAACCATCCTCGGTGCTCGTACAGGTATCGGTCTTGACTGAGGAATGCAACTTCGACTGCAGCCAAGGCACCGAAGAAGGATCGGTAGCTTCCGGTGTACAGACTGCTAACTAACTGCGCTAGAGGCGAGAAATCAATTGCTACTTCTAGCTCAGGTTGATCTGACGAGGATCCGAGGGTTGTCAAGTTGACAGCAGCCTTGGCTGGTGCAGGTGTTGCTGAAGAGTCAGCATCCTTCATCTCCTCATCTGCACCTGGGCCTGCTGATAATGCACCCGAAAGAGCCGAAAGCTTGTCTTCTCCGTCACCAAGGATCGCTTTGATCTCTGGAGCATCGACGACCTTGGACTTGAAGTCTACGCGTTTCAGTGAAACAGATCCTGCAAGAACGGAGTATACAACGAGAGATGAGTATGAGCACAGCTCGTAGCTGGTGAATGTAGAGAGACTGTCGAGAAGAAGAGGAGCGGCAAGGTTGTATGATCGAACTGTGAGGAGATAGAGTCCCTGGTATGCCTTTAGACGATTTCGGCGGTCCCAGTCTCCACCACTATCCACCAAAGTCTTTGCTCGCTCAACATGCTTCTTAACTAAGAGCTTGTCCCCGTAGAATAATCCCATTCGAATGATAGCGAGAACGAGATCGATTTTTGACCCTAATACTCCCGTCTTTTCAAATACGTCCTCATAAGCTGCAATGGCCCGGTCCTACATCACACGCATGTTAGCTGGATGTTGATCCAAATAAAAGAGGATGAAGATATACCTTGTCGCCGACTCGGGCCCAGAATTCAGCCTTCTTCCCTCTCGCAGCTTGAACTTCCGTCTCCCCAGCCTTTTCCTCAGCCTCCTCTTCCTCCTTCTGATAACCCTCCAATTCCACATCATTTTCTTTCTTTAGCTTCTCATACAGTGCCTCGTCCCAAGGCAAGTCGACTTTTGGTATTGAGTGTTTGCTAGCCACCAAGCCTGCAGCACTTGGTTTCCGTGCCAGAGGTTTAACTGGTTGTGACGATGTGCTTTCGCTAGATGCATTCAGAATCCCCTCTGTAGGATGTGCCAGATATCGGTAGAGAGGTGCCATCTTATGTTCTGTGATAGCATCTTGAAGGCTTTTAAGGGACACTTGCTGTGCAGCTTTCGTGGATGAAGGGTTCGTGATAGTGAATATGTGCTGCGAAAGCGGTAGCAGTGGCCACTTGACGTATAGAGGATCTGAACCCATCTTGGGCTGGTCTACGGGATTTCTGGGAGAGGGACCGGCGACGGGAAGTTATATGAGAGTATTCAAAGTTAATTTAAGAGACCTGAGCTGTTGTGATATAGTAATCGGATGGAGAGCTCAAGCTCAAGGCGACAGACTAGCGTCGCGTTGCTAGCGCGAGGCCAGGCGAACAAGGCTCAAGCTCTTCTTCGTACTACATGGTTACACTATTCTACAATACAATACAACTCAACGAAACACATAAGTACGGAGAGAAAAGAGGTTTTGCATATTTGTTTTGCCTAGTTAGATATCGTGCTTCCATACACCATTAATCCACTCGCTATGGCGTCGGATGATGCCCCCGTTGAGGCTCAACCTCAGCCTTTTAACGCAAGCAAGCTCGAGCCTGCAAAGAAACGCAGAAGATCACCCTCGCCATCACGATCAACCCCAAAGCGGTTGCGCTCAGCCTCGCCTTCTAGTTCCTCAAAAATCCCCGAATCTTCAGAACCGGAAGCTCCCAAGCGAAAGCGACCTACAGGACGTGCTCGAATCACAGATGCAGAGCGTGAGACTATTCGGCAAAGACAACTCGAACGTGAAAAGGAGCTCGAAGCTGCCAATGCACCAAGGGGAATTCAAGATGCTGTTCGTCAGCATTACAATGCAGTTCCTGAACGAGGTCGAGACTGGCGAAAAACGGATAGTCGGATTAAGGGCTTGCGAAGCTTCAACAACTGGGTGAAGAGCACAATCATACAAAAGTTCTCACCTTCTGAGGATTATACTCCTGGTGCACAAGAACGCGGTGGAATGGTATTTCCTGGGGGACCGACTCCAGCATCAACTAAGGGTCTATTGGTATTGGACTTAGGCTGTGGAAAGGGGGGAGATCTACAGAAATGGCAGCTAGCACCGCAACCAGTTGACCTTTACGTCGGACTAGATCCAGCTGATGTCTCCATTGAACAAGCTAGGGAGAGATATAGGCAAATGAGAAGCCGAGGTGGCGGAGGGCGAGGAGGGCGTGGAGGACGTGGAGGTGGCTACAACAGGCCGCCGCCTCGACTTTTTCATGGCGAATTTTTTGCACAAGATTGCTTTGGTGAGTCAATTGAGAAGGTCCCAATTGTGAGGGAGGTGGGTTTTGATGCTTCCGGCGGCCCTTCACGGTTTGGGGGTGGTGGCTTCGACGTCGTTAGCATGATGTTCTGCATGCATTACGCATTCGAAAGCGAGGAGAAAGCTCGTGGGATGTTACAAAATGTCGCTGGAGCACTGAAGAAAGGTGGACGACTCATCGGATGCATTCCCAACTCGAACGTCTTGAGCGACAAGGTCCAGAAGTTCAACGCGCGCATTGCTGAGAAGAAGAAAGACAAAGAGAGCAAAGAGGATACAAAGGCCGATGACAAAAACGAAGATGGAGAAATTGAGGATGGCGAGGCTGAAGAAACTGCTGAATGGGGCAACGACATCTACCGTGTCCGCTTCCCAGGCAAGACCCCCGAAGACGGCATCTTCCGTCCACCATATGGCTGGAAATACAACTACTTCCTCCACGAGGCCGTCGAAGAAGTCCCCGAGTACGTGGTCCCATGGGAAGCTTTCCGTGCTATTGCCGAAGATTACAATCTCGAAATGCAATACCACAAGACCTTTGACGAAATCTGGAAGACGGAGAAAGACGACGAGATACTAGGGCCGCTCAGTGAGCGTATGGGTGTTCGGGAAAGGGGTCATGGTCCACTTCTCGTTAGCGATGAGGAGATGGAGGCAGCGAGTTTTTATGTAGCATTCTGCTTCTATAAAGTCTAGAAGCTTTTAAGAAAGAACACGTAGGATCATTTTCTAGTTGAAATTCAATTTAGTCCCGAGCCGTCCCTAAGAATGTAACTCCGACTATCCATATCACGCCTCCTGACAGCTTAAAGCCCGTGTACTCGAGTACGTATGCATGACATGTATGTCTTGAGAGAATATCAGTGCCCCGCTTCAGTGAGGCCCGCCTTGAATACTACACCAATCCAATCGCCTCTGTCACACTACAGTTGTGGTACTTGGGCTCTCGAAACGCCTTGAATGGAATGAGAACGCTTGACGTGCAATGAGCAAGCTATAGACTAGTTCCTAACTCTCTAGTCAAGGCGAGCTCGTGGCCGAAATGTTCCGACGTATATGTACAATGCCCATCGGTGGGATTGGGACGAGGCGAATATTAAGGTAGTTAGATGAACATTAATCTCTATGAATTGCTACAGTTTACGCCCCATTTCCTGTATCCATTTTTTGCCCCGTCCCAAGCCCACCGATGGACATTGTACCAACAGTGCCAAGAAATTTAGAACCAGGGCATGCATGTGCTTGGCAGCTTAGCGAAAACTTCGTCGCCGACGGCGGATGCTTGACGTGCGTGATTAAGAATTAAGGTTATTTCCATCGCAGCACAGCAGCAGGAGCGACATCGAACAAGATAGAGATAGATAGTTATTAACGATTAAATATATATTTTATTCGCAAGAATTTATATACAAGAATAAGCGCAACCCAAAGACTCGCAGAGCAGGGTATCTATGCAAAAGTGGACAAAAAAATTATGTATCAAAAAGAAAATCGTCTATGATTTAGATTCAGATTCCTCCGATTTAGATCCATCGGTCGATGTCTTTCCCGTCTCCTCGTCATCGCCAGAGTACGCGAACCTGGAGCGCTTCCGAATTTCCGCGCCGTAGAAGTAGAACCCGTAAGGAATGGCACAGCAGGCGAGACTGATGAAGGCCAACAGGCTCGATGCCCATTGGTCTCCCAACCGTGAATACATTTGCTCCGTGAAGAGGACGACAGCCGCACCCCAGAAGGACCGTAAGAATGTCTTTGCAGCAAGTGCAGACGCGGCTTGGTGCTGGTATGAATCGACAAGATAGTTGTTTGCAGCGTTGTAAAGGAAAATGAAGCCAAAGCCAACTGGAAACCCGCCCATTGCTGGACCGCCCCAGCTAATAGAAGGGTAACTGGTCCAGGCGAATATAAAAAGACCGATTGGGATGAACCAGCAAGATATCATCATAGGGACGAGACGAACTTCTGCGGGTGGCTTGCCATCATGTTTGATACATTGCTTCAGATAATGCTTATTGACAATCGGTGCACAGAATGCGCTAGCGAGGACACCGACTGCTAGAGGAATGAACATTAAGCCAGTTTTGCTAGCAGAATAGCCTTTCCCTTCTTGAAAGACGATAGGGTATCTGCCAAATTGTTATTAGTCTTCTGTCTATACCAGATAATGTAGAGTGAACAGGGCAACTTACGCGACGAAGAACATGTAAAGTAAGCCATACAGAACAGACATGTAGAGTGAGACCAGGAAGACAATGAGCTCTCCAAACAACAGCTGCAATGGCCGAATTAAGAATTCCATCAGTCGCTCGCCGAAAGGTCGAAGATCGAAATCTTGCTCTGTCACATAATTTTTGCCCGTATCCTTCCTTAATTTCTTTGCCCGGTTGGCTAGAATAGTTGGCGCATATGTCTCCGGGACAGTGAAGGTAATCAAAAACCAAACTGCACCGGCAAGGATAAGCTGGATCCAGTAAAGCCATCTCCATCCTTTGGCATCAGACAGGAATCCACCAACTAGAGGACCAATTGCCGGGCCGATGAAGGGAGCAGCAGAGAAAGCGGCCATAGGTACACCGCGCTCCTCTGTCCGCCAAAGATCGGCAAGAGTTCCGCCAACAAGAGTCATAGGAGCAGAGAATGCAATTCCATCGATTGCTCTGCAGACCAAGAGGGTTTGAATGTTCGTAGCGACCGCACATGGAATAATAAAGATAACAGCAGCAAGGAGTGTAGTGCCATAAATAACACGGCGTCCGAGGACTTCGGAGAGTGGAGCGAAGGCCATAGGGCCCAGGCCAAAACCAACCACGAACACCGTGATACTGACGAGAGCAACCTCCTCGGATACATTGAACTCCTCTTCAACCCCAAGAAGATCTGCTGTAATTACGCTAGACGAAAAGGCTACAACAAAACAAGTCACCGCTACGACCATGGTGCAATACCACTTGTATGGTTTAGACCAGTTCTTGGGGTTCTCAGGGTCATTCGGCTTGAACGTCACGAGGTGGGCAGGGCGGCCATCAGGTCCGTCAGGGCCAGGGATCTCTCCTGAGGGTTCCTCCGTGGTATACTCGGCAAGGTTTGCATCCACCGTCATGGTCCGGTAGGGCAGATTGATATCGAGGTCTGGGTCCCTCGACATCTCCTTGTGAGGCCGCAACGATTCTCGCAGAGACTCGCGCGTAGTGGTTCGGTGGACCCGGCTGGTGCCACTCGACATTTTGCGTAAATGTGTCGGTGCATGCGAGATAGATGCATATTGCTTTTCCTGTTTCTCTGCAGCAAGCTCCGTCATGGTGTCGGCCGTGGTCGTGCGCTCGACGGCGCCGGGCTGCTGTCGATCTGCGTCGTCCGCCATGGTGAAGGTAGAGAGAGTCCAAGATAGACCAGAACAAGTAGAGAGTCGGAGGTATTAATAGGTAAGCTCGACTGTTGACAAAGGAGAGGAATGAAGGAGGAATGCAACCGCCGAGTGAGTGACTTGGGAAGAAAACAGACGGTACGCGGACGAGGGGGCTGGCGTGGCTTTATACAGAGGCATTTGCGCCGCGGGCGTCCCATCTGCAGGGATCGACCTGAAGTGCATTATGAAGAATCCCAAGCCGTCATTCGATTCGATATCGGAGCTTCTTCGTAGATGACAATGGGTGCGAAGCTCTGCAAGAGGCCAAAGACGCGGCACCGGCTACATGCCTTTGCCGAGAACCGAATTATCGCCGAGCTACGATAGGCGAAGCGCAGGCAGATCTTATCGCGGCCCACCGAATGGAACGGGTAGAGCCGTGATTGGCCGACGGGCGAGGGCGATAGGGGCGGTCGAGGACAGGCGAGGGTTCGCTTGGGGGGCCTGAGGGGTCCTGAGGCATTGTTCAGGCATTGCTCAGGCATAGCAGAGGCATTCTTCGGGATCGGGCAGGGGTCGGAAGGGTCGCAGGGGTCGCAGGGGGCGCAGGGGGCGAGAGAGGCGCTGGGAGGCCCAATGGGGCGATAAGACGTGGAAGAAGTGGGAGAAGCGCAGGGAAGTGAAGAAAAGATTCAGGCCGGCGCGCTGCGTTGCCGCCCTGGGTTGCCGCCAAGGCCAATAGGCTCCACCGGCCCCACCGGCCCCACAAGCCTTTTTTTCCTGCGCAAGGCTTAGTCGCTGCGAGTCGTGGTCCCCGTCACGTGATTCCCCTTGCGCCGCTGCCGCGCTTTGCAGCTTCCCCCTCGCTGCAGCCAATGAAAAACCTTTCCGGGTCTCGGCGTCAGGCAGCAACTCCTGCTCTGCCCGGCCCCGTGTTGGTGCCTTACCGCCCGGGACGTGCTTGGCGTGCTCTTGACGTGCTTGACGTGCTCGACGTGCCCATGCGCTGGGACCAGCACCTTGTCGCTCTCTCGGCGATACCGTCACTCGTGGCCTCGATGAAGTATAAATATCTTCAAACTACTACAGTCTGACCCGCAGCGTCAGGTAAGAGAAACTGCGCCGCCCGTCTCCTTTTCTCGCTTTCCTCCTTTTCTCCTCTTCTCGATTACCTCTGTAGAATGGCATTCACCGGTGCAGGAGATGCTGCTGCTACAGTAGCAGTCCATGAGAAGAAAGAAGGGCGCGTGGTTTGCCACTTTGAAAAATGAGTGCTGGCTGTTCCATCGCCGCTCGAGAGATGGCATCCCTGAGGTTTCGAACATCAACCTACAGTAGGCAATCTTTGCGCATGTCTCCCATGTGCCAGCTGCAGGAGTTGCAGTACATACAGTGCATCGACCCCTGTATCCTCGGAAAAGTCCGTGAGCCTCGTATTATAGGCATGATGACTAATCACCTAGTTCTAATCTGAGCTCACCTCATACCAACGTTTTGGATGGAGCGAGACAGGCTCTAGCTAATCCAGAGTGTCTGCCCATACCAACATCCATCGCAATGGCAAAGAAACGTATGGCATTCTCTCCCAATTCCTTCGCCGCTTGGCTCCCTTCTCGCACTCTGCAAGAATAATCCAGCTAACGCCCGATCCTTTTCTGCAGCAAAATCACGCACTATTGCGGTCCGTCTCGTCTCAATGGCTTTGACAGGCTACTACAAGACCCTCGTCCGACCGAGAACACATCGTCCGCTAAGCATGCTGAAATACGATCCCGTTGGTACGTGTTCGGCCTGACACTGTGATGGGATGCTTATTGCTCCCGTTCGTTGACTTCCGGCTAACATTTGACTTGGGTAGTCCGGAAGAAGGTCTTGTTTCTAGAGCAGAAGCGTGGTGGAAAATAGGATGCTTCAATCTGGGCGTGAAATGTGTTTGATAATCCATGGGTTGATGAGTGTAGGGGGGACGATTTGCTCTACTCTATGATGAGAGGCTCTCACAGGCGGAGGGCAATGTGAAGTTATTGGATGTACAACAAAGACGCGGTTTATATCACACGGCATTGCGACATTCACAGGAGTTAGGGTATTAGCATCTATGTTCTGTTATAAGCAACTATCAACAAATGGGCAAACACTGCTAAGCAACCTAAATGTAGTCCGTCGTTTGAGAAGAATAACACGATTTGGCCCTCTGGCAACCAACCACCTTGATGACGACATCGATATTAAAAGGATGGCCCATGAAGTCACTATTTTAGGACATGTCATGCTGTTTGGCCAGTATTCTTCTCCCCAATCCTCGATTTTTGGCACATCCCACCAAACCGCGCATCTACTAATGAAAGCTAACAAACCTGAGCCTTGGAAATATCTCATGTTGGCTCGCCATTGAAAAGGAATTCATGCCGGAATACTTAAAAATACATTTGGCTATTCTTCGAATCTGGGACGTCTGAACGGGATGCACGGCCAACCATTGAGACTCGTGGCACCTTGGCCGGCCTCTCAAGTTGTTGAGAGCTTGACGGAGTAATTGTTCTCTTCATTGAGTTTTTTTTCGGTTGGGCCATTGTTGGAGACTCAGAACCTTTATCAAGAGCGTAGATATCATCTTGACCAAGTCTGGAAGCTCGATGTTCGAAGACACGCTCTTTGTGACTTTTGCCCATTTCCGACTGTTCCGACTGTTGCTTTGAAGAGCTGCCGCTTGCAATACGATTATAAGGCCCAGCGAGTCGACGATTAGCGTTAAATGGCATGGAGACTTGTTTATTCACGCCTCTTCCTAAGCTTTTCTCCTTCAAGAGACTGGAGCGCGTGGTCTCGGATAATTCTGGCCTACTAACCGATAGAGGCAGGTTATTCGGCGTAGTTACTGCTATGTTCGAAGTTCTCTGCTTCAAGATGCCTTTGCCGGGGGTTTTCCCAAGACGTGACGTTTCAATTTGTGTACTCTGAGAGCTGAAGGTAAGAACCTGTCCGGAATTATCGGAATTAGGATCTTCCTGGGGGGCTTTGAGATGTCTCTGGTGTTCCAGAGCACTTGCAAGGTCTTGACCTTGATAATTACCCATGTTATTGACCACATCTGAGACATCTGTCATCGGGCTGCTCTGCTCATCGCCAAGGCTTGCTCTAGGAATCTGCCTGTGTGTTCCAACATTATCGTAGCTAGAATAGACTACATCGTGGTGATCACCGGAGTCTTCAACCATTTTCAATTTCCGCAGACTGTACTCGGTAATCTCTGTACGCTTCACGAGCATATCCTCTGTAAGTGATTGAGGAGGTCCAGGTCTACTACCAAGTCTCTGGGCAACTCTTTTTGTAGGCTGGTTCTGTGTAGGTGTAGGCTCCTGGGCCATCTCCACTTGAGATTCCGGGATCACGGCTCTACTTTGGTCGTCAATTCGCATTGTAGGTCTACGTTCGTGGTTCGAGGCGTGATCTTGTATGTTGCTAGTATGCTCAGTATTTGGGAGGAGGTAAGAAAGACGGTTATCAGCCGCTGGTGCACGACTTCTATACTGGACACCAGGCACTGCTTGATTTCTCCCGGCAGAAATTTTTGAGTCTTGCTGGCCCGAAGCTGGGTTGGCCATAAAAGTATTTACCTCACTGGCTAAGCCTGGCTGCTCCGCTCTGGTGGATATCGTTGAACTCTGACCTATGGCACCTCTTTGAATAGATGCTTGTTCATTGTCGATTTGTACTGTTGCATTTTCTCCCACCAGCATATGGCTAGGGCCTACTGGCCTCACGCCAAATTGATCTAGAGTTGTCGTTTCAGCCAGATTTCGGCGCGGTTTTGGAGTGTTAGCCATGCTGTAAGAGTGCAGACTGGCATATCCTTGCTCGCTATTTCCGAAATTTGCTCTGATTATCTGATTGACCGGAACTTGGGTAATCGGTTCACGTTCGAGGGATAACTGTAGTCGTGGTGATGTCTCAGTAGGGACTGATCGTGCCCAGTCTTCCACTGAACCACTTCCGCCCAGCAACCCAGCTCTTTTGAGGTAACGATCAGCAGCATCTCGAACCATTACAGCCTCGTCAAAAGTCCTCTGCACCACTGCTATTTGTTCAAGATGCTTTGTCTGCAACATACTTTCAATTTCCTTCCAACCCTCACTCATATCATTTTGAATCTGGCTAGCTAAGACCGTCTGTTCGGAAACTTTATCATCGTTTTCTGCCACCAATATTTTGGTTCGAGCAATGTTATCTCGCGATTGCTGGAGCTGGTCAGCTGTTGATAAGTAGTGTTCCTCCATTAATCGGAGCCGATCTTCCAGATCACTGATCTCCGCCCCTTGATGTTCACCTCGAGATTCCAGCTGGGCTATTTCCTCTTGAAGACTAGTTATTGCATTTGTTTGGCTTGTGCATAATTCTTGTGCGTCATTGAATTGCGTTTCTATCTCGAGTAATTTCAATTGAGCAACAGAAGCTATTCGACGTAAAGTCAACGCAAGTTGATCATGCTTCGTGGACTGCTCTAAAAGTTTGGCCTGAGCATCCTTCTCCAACTGAATGCGTAATGTATCAGATTCAATTCTCATAGCCTGTTCATAAATATGCTTCTCTGCGTCAACTCCCCTGGTCCTAGATTCCAACTCTTGAAACTTGGCCTTTAATTGCTGGGTCTCCTCTTGAATAGTCATAGATGATTCCTCATGTACTCGCAAAGCCTCATTTGCATCTCTAGCTTCTTTAATAGCGCAGTCTAATTTCATTGTTAGCTCAGTATTGCTGACATCTAACTCTTTAACTCGACGGAGAATGTCAAGGTCTTCATGTGGTTGAGCACGAGTCTCATCAAGCTCCTTGATCCTTGTCCGAAGCTGACTATGACATTCTTCTAGCTCTCGTCGGATGTTTTGAACTTGTCTGTCGAGTCCTGCTACCTGAGCGTCACGCTGATGAATTTTCTCTTTCAAGCTCTCGTTCGTATCACGGAGGTCTGAGATGTGTTTGTTGAGCTTGTCTTGGGCTGAATGGTCTGCCACAACCGTGTCTAGGCGCCTCTTAAACTCTTTCACGATATCATTCGCTGACTCACACAGGCTCGTGCTGCTGTTATCAAAGACTTTGGCTTGATTATCAACACTTTACGAAAATAACGTTAGTAGGCGTTTTGATATTTCGTAGAATTATCTTGAATACCTCTCAGTTAAAGTCGACACTATTGTCTTCAATTCTTCTAATGTTGGAGCCGACTTTTGCTCCAGTTTTTTGACTGTACTTATGAATTCCAAGCATTCGTTGATCCTAGCCAGTCAGTCTCTAGAGAACCACACTGGATGAAATATATACCTCTTCTGAGTACTAAATTCCACGTTTATGACGTTTGTGATCTTGCTTTCATAACCTGCTAAGTGTGCTACGACAGCTGCCTTATACTCGCTCATTAGCTCATTCAGCTGATCCCGCAAGTTGATGTTGTCATCTTGCTGTTTGTGAAGGCGTCTAACTAAGCCACGTTCATGCTGCAAGTTGAGCAGTGTCTTATCTAGGTCTTTTTGTAGTATTTGGGTGGTCTTCTCTTCTGGATTATTGTCAGTGCTGATATATAGGGTTAAGGCCTACGACATACGATTATCCAATTTTTGGTCTGCATCCTCGCGTCGCTTTACTTCATCAGAAAGTAAGAGGTTAAGCTGCTCGACCTTGGCCTGCAACTGTCTTCTGTCCTCGTTCAACTCCTCGACTTCTCTGAGCAAGTTACTCCTCTGGAGGTATATCTTTTTTGATTCGTCGTGTAGCCACTTCTGGTCTATTACAACTTGATTGATGTGCTCCTTGTACCTCTCTGACTTTCCCTCAAGGACAGTGATTTTTTTATCCAGTAAGGCGTTGGCTAGTTCAAGTTTATGAACATCGCTCTGAAGTCCCGCTTTCTGATTGTTCAGCTTGCCAATAAGTGATAGCTGGTGCTCTATCGTTTCCTTCGCTTCCTTCGCCCCCTCTACTTCCCCTTTCCACCCGCACACGGACACCTGAATCAAATCTAGCAGGTCGGATATGCGAGGAGAATGTTTTGTGACTAGACCTTGGTTTTGAGCTATCACGATGCCACCACTACCGCCCACGCCCTTAGATGATTTGGTCTTACTGGCATTAGACTGAGGGTGATTATGTACAGTAGAGTTTTGTTGAGCTGTCTGGACATCTTTAGGAGTAAGAGGCTTGACGGCTGACTTTCGGTCATTAAAGACTGTTTGCGATGAAAGCTGAGCCCTTTGAACGATGCCACCATTACTTGGCGCCAACCATTTTAAAGGCAACGTACTCTGGTTCGAAGACTGAGCACTCTTGTCAAGTCCAAGCCTAGCATATTCCGTCGTATTACCCGAATCTTCAACTGTTACCGCTGTGCGGTTTGACATTTCGGTACCAGCATTAACATCAGCGACGTAGAAGTTCTGTGGTAAAGCTCTCGATGGATGCGAGGTCACTCCAATATCTTCACTTAACGGATTGTCTACTACATAATTTGATGTAGCAAAGTATTGGTCAATATGCTCTGCTTCTGGAAATGGTAGCGTGGAAGGCATTTTTGGTATATGTGCATCGAAGCTAGTCATAGATGCCGTTGAAATATCACGATGACGGATCTGTTGCGATTGGGTCTTCAAGTTGGATCCTGGGCGCGCACTTTCGGGAAATAGCGATAGTAGAGATTTGCAAGTCGGAAACTTTGACTGAGGAGCCAATGTATTTCTCTCCGAAAAGCCAGAAGATTTGCTCAACGATTGAGATTTAGCATTAGAATGCTCGCGAGATTCCAGTTGCCTCACGCTGGTCTCATCACCCGAGTTGTTCGAATGGAGCGAAACTTCTGAACTATCCCATTGATATTTTACAGGAGCTTTTAGGCCATTCATGGGGTTTCTAATTGAACCTTGTTTATTGAAAGGTTCACGAACGCCAGTGGAAGGGATTCGATCAACCTTTGCATGGCTAGGAGCGGTATATCTGGATTCTTGTCATCAATATATTTCCGTGCAATAGGGAAATTACAATGACTAACTGAGAGGAAGAATGTCGCGGAACCGTTATATTATTGGTACTAGACTCTTTTTGATGGGTAGTACCATCATGGTTTGAAATTTCTGGTAGTTTGTTCATAACAGGGTGCAGATTGGTGATAGTAAGTGGGATGTGACCTCCGTGTGAAATTATTTGTTGGGGACAGCTTTGTGCAGGTAAATCAGATCTGCGGTGGGCAGTATCTACTAGTCGGAGACGTGTCAGTGTGTATTGATTCAAGACAGCACTGGCTTTCTCACCAGTAGTTTCGTCTAATGGGATCAACTTATCCACGCTGTGGCTGCCGACTGGTTGAGGTTGACTTGTATTTCTAGCTGATCGACGTGTGAAGGAACCGCTGTCCGGCTTAGGGGCTGGGTTGTTTTTATAAGGATTGAAACCACCATTCTTTGGAGAAACTGGTTGTCGTAAAATGAAGGCCGGTAAGTCAACAGGATCACCAATGCTGGTGCCACTATCTTCCAGGGTAGCTGACGGTATATCAGATGCGTCAGTAGCTTGAGTGTCAACCTCTAGGCCGATAAACTGCGTATCTCCTACTCGGGATACCAAGCTGTCCTTTTGACAGTCACTACTTCCCAGGGGGAGTGGCGGGGATGAAGGTATATCCGCAGGAGAATCGTAGATGGCAATGTCTATCTGACTCTCTTCCATCAATGGAGAAGACATGAGCTAGCAACTATAAGCAATCCTATTTAAATAGCATAGGACAACTTAGATGCAGTACCTACACAGGAACGATATAGGTTACTCGTAGAGGTAGGCAGCGTTCCCAGATGTACCGTCAAGCTTGAGCGACAGCTTGCCACTGATAATATTCGGTTCTTTTGATTTAATTGAAGAAGATTGCGAGATAATGGGAGAGAAACTAAAAGTAGATGTCAAGGAACCAAGCCTGCCAATCCTACTTAGGCACCTAACCTGCCTTAATATAGTCTCGCCAACTCCTTAGCGAAGAGAGAAAAGAGTAGAGGTGTCCAGGCAGACACGAAGGACCATATAGAAAGGCTTAATCAATATTGATACATTCATTCTAGGCTTTTAAGGTCCCACGGTAAATACAGTTCTTTCTGTAGTATGTATCTCGCGAGCCAGATCAAGAGATAAGCACGGTATGCCAATTATCTACACCGTGTGTATAGCAACATGTATTCAGGGGAAGATTATGCAAGTCTTGAAAAGATCTATCTGCCTTTGCTATAGCTATGCTTGGCTTGCCACAGGCAAGCAGGATCAGCAATCTTTTAAGGCACGTGGTGAAGAGCGTACTTGGAATGAGAGGTATACCGTTAAGCTGTGTGGATAGCACTTCATGAGGGCTTGGGGGCAACTATGACCCTCGTGCAGTCATCAGAGAGAAGAATCTAATTTGTTAGAGAACGAACGCCCCAAACGATGCGTAGCAAGTGGTCTAGAAGTCTTCCATATCATGCCTTGATTTAAACAGAAGTTGAGATCTCCAGATCAGCCTTGACACGACCGTATTGCCCCGTCGCGAATGTTCTTACCTGGCAGAGCCGAGTTTACAAGTCTCGGCGTCTGCTATTCTTGTATTCTCATGCAACTGAGCTCCTATGTACAGTACATGCACATGAATCGCACAACATTCTTCTGCCGTTGTCATCAAAGATGTTGTGTCTCGCTAAATCCATCCCTTAAGTCGCGCCCTTGATTGGTCCCCAGAAGAGCCCCCTGTTCAGACTTCCAGCAGGAAGCGCTGATGCTCAGCGCCTAGATATCACAATCGCCAATCATGCCCTCAACATCCACTACATATTCACATTTAGACTCCATGGATCCGTATCGCAGTTTCATCTCTTGGTACTCTCCGCATGGGCCCAATTATAGGCCGTCCATCTGAGCGTCAATGATTTCATAAAGTCATGGCGCTGCACTCACAGAGTCACAATCACAGTCACATTGCTACTTCCTAGACATATATCTCATCACATTTCATCACAGCACCTCCCGAAATTCTACTCGTCTTCATATATCACGAGCGATTGTCATCATGAAGCTCCTTTTTCTTTTCAGTTTGATGCAGAATTTTGTATTTTTGACTGCTGCGCAAGACACTACTACATCTGATTCTGCCTACGCTGCAGCAACTTCTCTAACTCCAGCAATGGCCTCTTCGGTGTCCTCCCTTTTCGCATCACTTCAGACTGGTACACCACAAAACCAAGACGGCGAAGCAGGCGATGTATCATCTTCAAGTTCTAGTAGCAGTTCGGCCAATGCGGCGGGTGCTTCTGGTTCAGACAACGAGTCTTTCAACCTCTCGAAAGGTGGATTGATCGCTGTCATCGTTGTTGTGGCCTTCGTTGCCATATTTGGAAGTGTGTACCGATAGTATAATATTGTAACATCGTCACTGACAAGATTATAGTTGCGTCCACAATACTCTTCTATCTCGCAAAAAAGAGATCCTGGGAGGTCCGGGCAAGCATCCGTAAATCGGCGAGAAAAGTCGCGACTGCATTAACACCCCGACGATCAGAGTTTCCGAAGAGTGTGAAGACTGCAAGAAGAAGTTCCAGAGGGCTGACCAAAATCGACGAGGTGCCGCCAACCCCAAGAATAAGAAGCCACGATATCGAAAAGGGGAATGGAAAGATGTCGTCATTCGAAGTTACGGATCCTGTGAAGCCATCATCAAAATGGGGCAGGAAGACAGGACGATAGTTGCCACTAGTATGGCAGGCCAATGAGGTGCTGCTTTCATATTTGTACCGAGCGGGTTATCGGCGCATAGGAGGATTGAATTGGTGGTTGCTTGAGACATATGAGAGAGATAATGGTCCATCGAAGAGCAGCTAGTCTATAGTTTTCGGAATACATTACCACTTGCTGAACGTCTTCCATCGTCTCGTCTTCCTTTTCGAACTGGCTCTGGCTTTCCCTCCTCTTTCCTAGTGGAACCAGGAGCAAACGTGACCTGTCGTTCACCAACAACTTCTCTACGGTTCTTGTTGACTCTGCCATTAACTTGTGCTCTCGAACCCAAAGACTTGTCTTGCCGTTGGTGTCCAGATTTCTTATATGAGGATGAAGATATTCGCATCTCAGGCTTCACTTTAGGTCGACCCATGATTTCATCTTCGCTTTCCTCGTCACTGCCACCGCTGTCGTCACTAACTGCAGTGAGTGTACGAATAGTGCCAGGCTCGCCAACCCTCGTACTAGGGTTGAGCATCTGGAACTCTCGACTTCTTTCATCAACAGCAAATTCTTCGTCTTCGAAAAGCTTGCCAAAACGCTCATCTCCCAATACGCCCACTTCCTCATCAACCTTCTCCCTCTTCTCTTGCTTCTTAAGCATCTTATCAACCAGACTCTGGTTGACTTTGACCTTCTTGCTTCCTCTAATTCTACTTGCCCGTTCCTTCTCAACCTTCTCTTTGACCCGTTTCGTCCTCTCCTCATCCCAAATATATGGGTTGGCAATAAGCCTAGCCTGCTCGTAGAGCTTCGAGGCAACAAAGTATCCATGCATATATGGTCGTAGCAGATTTGTTGTACCAACTAGATGGCCCATGTTCAAAGCCTTCAGCTCCGGTAAGGTCAAGAACTTATAATTATCGTATGTCTCTGTAGATGCTTCTTCTGCCATCTCCTCAACCATGTTATCCAAGAAGCCACACCATTTCGGTGCGGGCCCAAGCTGAGGGATGAAGAACGCATGTTGCTGCTTCCCCTCGTTTGCTGTCAAGAGCATACCACTGTCCTTACACCATGCTACAGAGTTGATGTCCACTGCAGGTTCGACCGAAGTCCATGCCGTACCGTCCGCTGCATCCCAAAGCTTGATGATTCTTCTATCGGCGGATAAGATTTTTTTCTCCAGGGATGAAGTCGTCAGATGCATGAGCGTTTGGATTGCATATCCGTACCCCTGGTCCTTCCTTAGGAGCGGAATTGACTTTCTCAAGTCGAAGATCTGGACAATTCCCTCCGAGGAGCCGGTGGCAAGAGACAGTCCAGATAGGTCAAAGTCAAGCGCTGTAATCTCACCTTCATGACCTGATAGCATGCCGACTTTAGCCCTCGATCGAGAATCCCAAAACTCCACTGTCCCTATGGATGTTCCAAAGGCCAAGAGATTATGACTATCCTCGGCAATAGCAGCCGTATTCACACTGCCAGTATTTATGCCACCCTGTAAAGCGCCGCCACCGGCAGTAGTCAAATCATCCCCACCAACATCGACCTGATAGGCTTTCATGTATCTGCCCACCTCCAGATTGAGTCTGTATACCTCTCCACTGCCATCCGCATTTACACCGACCGCGGGAACAAGTGCTTCGGCGGATCGTCTGTCGTATTTCAGATCGCGTCCATATCTTGGAAGGCGTGTTTCATAATGACAGCCTCCAGGCGTGTGAAATTCAAGTCTTCTGTCGGTTTGTAGGTGAAGAGACTTTGAGTAGTCGGACGAGAGGAGTAGGAAGGTCAAATTTAAGGACGTCGTATGCCTTGCGAATGACAGCGACAGATGTGGAAGGTAATGTGTATGGATTTGGGGCTTATAGGTTCCGGTACTCATTACCCACTCGCCATCTTCACTCACTCGGATGCATTGGCTAGCTTCTTCGAATTCGAAGTCTTGGAGC
The DNA here is from genome assembly GCA_015345905.1 of Aotearoamyces nothofagi. NCBI lineage: Eukaryota > Fungi > Ascomycota > Leotiomycetes > Leotiales > Tympanidaceae > Aotearoamyces > Aotearoamyces nothofagi. Next base: position 216,587 of record JADDTR010000027.1, read on the forward strand.
AGCTCAACTCGATTGGCGTATTCCGGGTCATTCTTCAAGCTGCGCTTCCTTTTACGAGCCAGCCAGTCAGGCAACGGCCTGGCAGTATCGCTCCCAGATATCGTGTATACTGGCACATCATGGGGGTTGGTGAGCTTCATCGCGCGCGCGCTCTATGTCGAAATAATTTCGAGAATATTTGCTGCGATAAACATTTTATGCAGATAAAGATTTGGGTCAGCGCATTAGCGCCGGCCCCACCCGCCACGAATACTATTCCAGGTAGCCGGAGCTGATCACGACGTCGCGTTTGCGACTTATGCTGTGGTACATCTTGCAGAGACTTGACTATCCACGAAGTGCTCAATGTGTAACTTCCTGCTTTTCCAAATGTTTATAACGTCGTCACTGCTGAGTGCTAGCACATTGGGTCTCTGAAACTCAGTGGCACCTGCAATGGATCGTATCAAACCTTCAAGTAGCTACTCCCACCAAACGAACAGGCTGTCCAACAGATTCGATGATACCAAAAGTCGAGTACCACGGGAATTTCCAGTACGCTCATCTTTCTAGCAGACGTAGCCATATATATTTATAAGGAGTGAGACGGGGAAGTGTTTGGTTGCGGCCTTTGATTAGCACATCTACGAATTACGACCTTACGAAATGGAAATCGGAGAATACCCTACTAATGTTGTGTCAACTGTACGTTCATTTGCCCCCGAACTTTTCTAAGTCCTCTATTTAACGTGTTTGTTAGAATGACCTAACATCGATTCGCTATCGATACTTGGAATGCCAATCGGTCAGCTCGATATCACTGCGAACTATTTTGCGGAATATTGCGGCTACATGGCGAGCGCTCGGGTACTTGGCAATCGAGGATGATACTGGACCTGGTATTTGGGTTTTTGGAAATGCCAGAAGCACGAAACCGTTATTACCCTCGTCTGCGATACCAGATGTTGCTGGCCACGTCCAAGTTGATGGAACAGACTTGGTGGTAAAGGAGGATGGCACATATACGTCAGACCTTGATGGGTCCATGCAGCCGATAAGATCTGTTCCGGCTTCTCTAAATTCAAATATAAGCTCGTCCTTACCCAAGGCTCCTCTGGAAAGTAGCGGGTTTGGTTCTGTCCAAGCCATCAATGGCAAAGCAGTGAACAGCAATGCCGCCCTGGCGATGAACCAAGAAACGGATCCTAGATCTGATAGCACCAAGAGCCCACCGGGCGCCATCATTTTGCGAGGGAAAATACATGATCATCTTATATCCGCAATTTTGGCCGCTTTAAGTTATCGGCTTTGTCACGATAAGGGGTACATTGCCCTGAATGCAAGGACGCTAGTAGTCTACACTGCAGCCATCCCCGAAACTGACAGAAGATATCTGCCGCCACCTATCAATAGTGCTCTATTTGGAGGGCGGACGTACCTGATTACACTAAGTATTGATCGTACGGCTATGGGGATAGTCGTTGTTAAAGCTCGTCTCAGCTCGTCTAGTTATCTCTCGACTGTCATAAATTCGGGCCAAAGCTTGAGCCTTTTGGATGGCACAAATCTAATTCTTGCCCCTAGTGGTCAAATTGCTCGATATAGAGGTGTAGTCTCTAATGGTAATGATCAAGAAGCAACGACAGACTCGAATGAAGCGCTACAGCCAATTCTAGATGAGTTGAGTGCTGGCAGTACGCACGTTATTCGACGATGGAAACAACGATGCGTTTCATGGCTTGTCCAGAAAGGGCTAAATCAGGGGGCTCTAGATTCCGATCAATGGCTAATGGTGCAAGTAATCATTCGCAGGACAATGACCAACTCTGAGCACGATAGTGATGATGCACCCGTGTCTGATGGGGGTATTGTCACTATCCCGTGGCCTGCCTCACTATGTTTTTGCCAACTAAACACACTACACAACAAAGGCGCCACATATGGGTCAGTAGGTGACTATGATCCTCTTAACTTTGCGCAAGAATGGTATACCAGTAGAATCGATCGAGATGCTACTATGAGCAAAAGAAAGAAAGAACGAGATGCAGCTGCGGCCTCTGCCAGAGCTCAAGCAGATCTTGATACAAAAAATCTGTCCTCAAACGCCTACTCTCCGATAGCTTTGCGTAGGGCTAGCCTTACGGGACTGGTATACCCAACTCCACCAGATGGTATACAGCATACAATTGTGGCGACACCATCGTTTGATGGCAATGTATCAACTCCAGGTCAACCAAATCAACAGTCCGCAATACCTGAAGGTGACAATACCCTATTAATGAAGGGGGAAACAGATACAGCTGACAAACTATGGAGCTCGTCCAGTCCAAAGCGAGAGCAAGTGCCATCGGGCTTGGACTTTGCCGATGGTGGCAATGATAACCTTTTCGGTGATCTTGGAGAAGACTTATTTGGAGAAAACGGCATAACGGATGCTGATTTCAGTTTTTTCGATGAACCAGATATCTATCAAGAAAATACAGATAATCAAGAAAGTGGTGCCATGGATGGAATTATAAAAGATGGTCTGGCCAATTCCCAGACTAGAGAAAATGCTCAAAGCCCCGTGAACAAATTCAGTGGGCTTACGGGAAGGCGGGGAAGCCAAGACGTTGAAATGGACAATGCGGAAGATTCTGGATCAACAAAGCATCTTACAGAAAATATTGTGATGAAGCACGCTATTCCTGGACCACTTCTGGAGGAGATTCCTCTACGAGTTGGCGGTACTTCAAGTGTACTTACGAAAATGCCTCCGCAGAATAGATTTAGTCCACCACTTAGTCCAGAGCTAGTATTCAAGCGCTTATCCACCGTTGGATTGCCTAGACCCACAGCTATGGACGGAGACGCCTTAGCCAGTAGTCCTATTGGCACATTTGTTGCCGTCGACTTCGACCCGTCTCTATCTTTGTTTGATGAGAAATATGGATCTCATGGCCGCTTCATTTATCCTTCGAAAAGGGCATCAAACTCGGTATCAATGGAACTTCCAAAGACTAGATATCTCGGTCGCCGCCGTAAACGACGACCAAATCCTCAGGGATTTCTTACAAAGAACTTGCTTTCCTCCCAGGATCCGCCCATGACAAGATCTGACAACGACAGTCAAAGTGATGAAGATACTGTGGACTCTGCTGCAGCAAGTCCGCTGTCCGACCAAGATGATACCAGTAATACAACGGAAGAAACACAGTTTATGATTACTCTTGGGCTTAAGCGGAAGCGGGGCCCAACAGATATAGATGAAGATCACGAAGAGCACAATGGCGTGGCTTCAACTTTTCGGAATCTTAGTGTAGATCATGAAGTGTCGCTTCCTGATTCCAGCACATTAAACCTCCTTGACCCTAGCCTGCTCGATTCGGATCCAGCCGACTGGTCTCTAACCAAGATTTTGGCATATCCAGAATTACGACCTAATTTAAACATTCTCGCAGATGACGAGTATATTGCTGCGGCACAGCTTCTAGCAGACCAGGCAGTTCCAAGCACATTTCGAATACCGGGAATTGACAACAACGACGGTATTGTGGTTTCTTCAAACCCTGGTACAGATCCCCATCATGTTCTTGATTTCGTCCAGCAGAGCTTAGTGCATGCATCAAGCGCCTATTTTGAGGATGTAATTCAATGTAATTTGACGGCTTTCCTCTCGATTCCGGGCACGTCGGCAGCAAATACAGCAACAAATACCTCTCGATTACCTCCTCGGCCAATTCCTCAGTCTCGAACTGTACATGGTTCAGATGCGGTGAGAACAAGTGCTACGTTTACACTTCCGCCGCCACACCTAGAAGTTTGTAGATCTGACTCGAGGCTCACCATTCTACCATCTGGGGTGCCATTCTGGGATAACCTAGGATTAGGGCCATGCAGGGGTGGCAAGGACGTCAGCGCATTGTGCATGTACCCCGATGGTGCAGGCATGGCAAATAATGTAGATGCCTTCCTTGAACACATGCGAAGCGCATACGAGTCATGCAGACTCGGTACCCATGAGCGACTTTCTCGGGGAATATTTGCCAATGGTCTTGTACCTATGGACATAAGCGGAGCAACATCACAATTTGCACCTGATCATGTGCTTTCCACTATCAAAGACTTCTCTCTGCAAGTGGGCAACCTATTGGCCTCTGAAGTAGCCGAGGATAAGAACTATGTCATCTATTATATATACGACACAGCAAAGCCAGATCTCTTGGTCTTCATTTGTTCTGCTTTCCATGACATGTTCGATGTCTATAAGAATGCCATAGCTGAGAAGAAACTCACATCATCGAACGAACTCGTATTACAGCTTGTACCAATGGATATCCTTGCGTCTCGTACGTCTCTTGCTGTACCGGCCCCTTCAGAATATGCAAAGCTTTCCATGGAAGTCTACGACCGCTGTGTCGATCTCAAGCTGGGCACTTCAACACCTTCTATTACTCTCGAACAACCCTTACCGAGAACTATTGATTTCAAAATAACATCAAATCCTTCAGCCTCCTTATTACAAGAGAATTCTTGCATGCATGTTGCCTATACCCAGAGTATCGATGATAGGTGGATCACTGCAGCCTGGACAGATAACCTAGGTACACAACAAATGACAGTATCCTACTGCTTGGGCCGCAAAGATACCCCTATCACCCGGACATTTTCTGATATCGCAAATGAAATCTGGGAAACCACACTGGATCTTGTCTCTGCTAAGAAAGTACACTGGCGTATCATTATTGCAAAATGTGGTGTCATGGAAATTGCAGATGTAGAATTCTGGAAAGGCTTAGCTGTCACAGAAACCAATGCTCAAGTTTCCTTAACCCTACTTACGGTCGACACAGACCCATCACTACAATTGCTTCCACCATCAGTATCATTACCACCTAGTAGCCTATCATCACAGTCGGCATTCTACACAACTCCAGTGTCAACACCTCAGCCATCCTCTATCTTATCGCCAGAACCGTCCGGCAATGCCTCAACTCCTGCACGCGACGGCGGCATTCCAGGTGCTGCGACTCCAGGCGAATCTACGACTGAGTTAAAAGTCGAACCAGGCGCCACACTTGTGGATATCACAGACCAAAGTTGGGGTGCGGTGCTATCCCGTCCTTTGAATAATTCCAACAGCCTTTTGGTCTTCCAGCCGACGCTTAAGAGCGGTTACCTCGTCAAACGGAGAGGTTCTACAGCCTTTGATCCAGCCGTAGTGATGGAGGTGAACATTATATCGAGCGAGCTCAATCACAGAATGTATGAACCTTTGCTCAAGGAGATCTTGGGATTTTACAGGGGGCTCGCTACATTGGCGAGAGTCAGAGGCGTGGTAGATCCTATAAATGACACAAGGCCGTGGCACATCGCCGCCGCTGAAAAGGGCGTTAGAGCTCTATATATGCTTATGTAGCTTTTTGATATATCTTGGCTAGGGCCTTTCTTGGTTCGCATATTGGATAAAACATTTAATTACTACTTAGAGTTTCCTCCTATACATTTGTCTATTGTGGCCAATAGTAAGACTTTAGTCCTTTCAAAAGTATTAAAGTAGCACAGTCATCGACAAAGGCTTAACTGTTAATTAAGCATAGACGGCCGAGCGTATGGTTATATATCAATAATGATTAATTATGCATGTGAACTTATGTCAAATTGACAATATAGCAATAGTTCTAAATCAGATTATATATCCACTGTCAAGGGTTCAAAGAACACCGCGTGGCTCTTGGGCTTAATCGCATGGATAGTAAATTATCATTATCAGTTTATCATACTTGCTAGCTACGGCTCATCATTAGGCGCCAATGGTTCACTACACGTGTTGATTAGTGATAAGCACATCATTAATCCGGGGATACTCCGGGTAAGATTTTCAGACCTCACTGCCCCGCGATGAATGCAACACTCATCCATCCTCACTAACACCAAACAGCGACAAAATGTCTTCTCTACCACGTCACTACGATGGCAAAGTTAACATTGCAGTTATCGGTGGCACAGGGCTTCAAAAGCTAGAAGGCTACGAGCCTGTTGCGACCATCGACGTGACTACTCCATGGGGTCCTCCGTCTAGCCCGATCTCGATCCTCGAGCACAACAAGGTCCCTATTGCTTTCCTCTCCCGCCACGGGCTCTATCATGAGCTTGCGCCCCATGAAGTTCCGAACCGTGCAAACATTGCCGCGTTGCGATCTCTGGGTGTGCGCTGTATAATCGCATTCAGCGCTGTGGGATCTCTGCAAGAGGAGATCAAACCTAGAGATTTTGTCGTGCCAGACCAGATCATTGATCGCACGAAAGGTCTTAGGCCATTTACATTTTTTGAGGGCGGTATAGTAGGGCACGTGGGATTTGCGGATCCTTTCGATGAGAGAGTTGCACAGGTCGTGAGGAGATGCGGCCATGCTCTAGAGGGGGATGGTGTCACTCTCCACGACAAGGGCACGATTATTTGTATGGGTGCGTAACCCTCGGAGTCCCTATTCCTTATCACGAAGTTCTAGCAAGCTGACAGTTCCGCATTGCTGCAGAGGGACCCCAATTCTCAACCCGAGCCGAATCAAACATGTACCGTTCATGGGGTGGTTCTGTAATCAACATGTCGGCCCTTCCCGAAGCCAAGCTCGCCCGCGAAGCAGAAATCGCGTATCAGATGATCTGCATGGCGACTGACTATGACTGCTGGCACTCCACTGCCGATGTTGATGTTGCGATGGTTATGGGCCACATGAATGCAAACAGCAAAAATGCCAAGCTTCTTGTAGGAGCTGTTTTGGATGAATTGGCAAAGCACGAACACAGTGATTTAGTTAAAGCCAAGCATTGGGCAGGACAGACTACACCGGCTGTCAAGTGGATCACTAAGCCAGAAGGCAGGAGTAAGGAGGCTGTAGCAAAGGTGGAGTGGCTGTTCCCTGGCCTTTTTGATGATTAGTATGAGAAGGGGATTCAAGGCATTATTAAGTATAACTAGATTTCGGTAGCCACGAAGATGATACCCCAGCATCAGCTGCTCGTTTAGACTTAAAATATATACTTCCCCAGGAATGCTTGTCTTCCGGTTGCTTCTAGGTATTTATCATTAGTTCCCTAATGCTTGGGTTAATTTTGTTATATTATCTATTACAATTTAGCACGTAGTTGTGGGCTGCGGTGTTTTGTATGATTGATGCTTGAAAGCTTAAGTTACAGGTTGGTGTGGGAATTCCACTTAAGGTGGCTCCCGCTACTGTTGCCTAAGGCATTGCTCTACTGACGGACCGGTACTGGCCCTCAGATTTCAACATTATCATTCTTATTTTCTTATATTCTTAGATTTCTCAAGAGACGGTGAGATGATAAAGCCTACAATAATATCTCCGAATTCTCACCTATATACACTTATATCTAACTTCATCATACGATTACCTTTTCCAACAACCTACCTATATTACTCGAGTATAAGCCAAAACTTTCGCATCTTCAGCCATTCCTAACGTTTTACTATTCTACCAAAGAATGAAAAATGGCAATATTATTGTACAGTACCTCTAACATTTCACGTGATCGCTAACCAACTCTATCGATTTATCATTCAATGAAGTTGAAAAGAAAGGCATTATCCTCATAGTAGTATTGCTTCAAGTTGATTCATCTTTTTGTCCCTTTTTTGGTTCATGGCGACATGAGAGATGATTAAGATAAAAACTGTGCCATTACTCGCTACAATATGGATATCCTAGCAATATCTTAAGACTGCCATACATGATGCTGATCGCCATGTCAGGCAGCAGGAAACAGCCAAGACGCTATCAAGGCCGATGCCTAAAATAACCGCCTCAAAACCCATACACATACAATAGCAGTACAAAAGACGATTAGCCTATAGCATCTGATCATCAGGACCTTCATACACACTTCCAAAACGCCAAAAGTTACGATACCAATCTTCAAAACACCCACCCCTAAACTCCGTGCACGCCGTCAATGACCCGCACCTAACAGCAGCCGCCTGTTTTTCTTTAGCAGCTGGTTCAAGCTCTTTTCTATCTTTTCAGTCTCTTTCTTTGCGCTCTGCATTGCACTTTCGCTGTCTGCCAAACTCAGCAGATTGACATTACCGAGTGGCTGGCCGCGCTCGCTCTCGCGACCTACAGCAAAATGAGCAGTCATGCTCTCCAGTCCTGTAGCTAGAATGCCATCATTGTTGCTGGAGCCATACGGCGTCTCAATATCATGGTGCTCCTCCTGAGTGTCTAACGCGTTATTGCTATGTCCTACACCTACACCCCAACTACCCCAGGTCTTGGAGTCAGAAGGTCGGATCATCTCTGCATCGAGCGCATTGGCATTCAACGCTCTCTCAAGCTGTGAATTGGTCGACAATGATGGTAGCACATATTGATTAATATAACTAAGTGCTTCGTCTCGTTGAATCTTGCCCACAGGATCTAAAGGCGTGGCCGTGGTGTTATTATCGACTAGAGGAAAGAATGCAGGAGGACCATTTGGAACAGCTCTGCCACCGATTAATGTGAATCCATTGGTGGCATTGTGTCTAGCTGGAACGAAAGCCGATGGGCCTGAATTTTGGCAGATATGAGATTGTAGCTGTAAGTATCGCTCTTCCTCGACAGGTGTCAAATTGCGAACACAGTCGCCATTTGGAGTAAGCATAATCCTGTTAAACCCTGGAGTAACTTTGTGCACTGGTTTGCCAGCTAGCAGAGCAACACGGTCTCCTTCCGTTATTACCAATTTGTGGTCCAGATCCTGAAGATCCCCCACGTGCTCGAGACGTTGGTTAAGGCCTATAGGGGCCTTCAAAACGGTGAGCTTGTTGGGATCAGGAAGAAGACCTAATGATACAAGCTCCTGTAATACTGAAGAAGGGGTTGGAATAGGTTTCTCAACTGATTCGTCAATGGTTTCAACTGTAGGAGCTGGTGGCTCTACTGGTGTTGAATCTTCAATCTTAACTTTACTTTTGTTTTTCGAATCAGCAAATTTGCCAGCATGATCAGGCTCGGGTTGTTTTGGATAGTTCTGCTCGATCTTAAGCTCCAATTTTAGTTCCTTCTGCGATTCGACAGGTTCAGACAGTTTAGGGGAAGGCGGCCGGCTAGTAGCCGGAGTTGATATTCTAGTAAGATTGTTGGATTTCTCCTTCTTTTGCTTCTTCTTCCTGCCTATGATAGGAGCTATTTCAACTTCTGGCTCAGGAGTACCGCCTACGACACCTAGTTCGGATTTTTCCTTCTCCTTTTGAGCTTCTCGACGCTGCTTTTTCTGTTGGCTTTTCGTAGTTATTCTGACGGGAGCGGAGCCGACTCTGGAAGCAGGTGGAGAGCTTGGTCTTGATATGCATGTAGACGTAATGGAAGCGTTATCAGAAATAGTCTCACTGACAGGCGTATTGGGGCGCTCAAGCCTTGACATAGAAGCGAGACTAGGCTGCCGAGCAGGCATTTTAGTCGAAGCTGTCGTTGATGATGCTGATAACGGAGTAGATGGACCAGCAGATGGAGACTCTGTCTTCGAGGTAGGGGCAAGGCGCAGGGTTTTGGGAGGCGCTTTAATAGCTGGCGACTGTACAGTCGCAAATGCAGGGGTGCTTGGGGGTAAAGGTGGGAAGGCAGTCGATGGTGCAACAGCTTTCACAGGAGTATTGGGCCTGCTAGCCTCCTTAGAGATAGGTTGAGTAGATATCGCAATGTTAAGAATGCCCGGAGTCTGTCTCGTTGAATTGGGTTTAGCTCCAAGTGAGGCCAGAGGGGCGATGACTGCCGAGACTACTCTTTTTGATCCGGGTGTCATGGAGCGTGGGCCGACTGGAACTGCAGCTTCTTTGGTCTTTCCCTTCTGAAGAGACGGGAAGTCCTCCGGGTGCAAGATCGATTGTGGCGCTCCCTGGGAAGCCTGTAATGCAATGGTCTTGGACAGTCCCGTGTTTGCAGCGAGCGACTTAAGCTCCTGTTTTGCGTGAGAACTTAGTGTAGGTATCTCGGGAAGCTTTGGTACTGCGACCAACGGGGTCGGCGTCTTTGGAACGGATACATTGGCTAGTGGGGTGGCGACACGGGGAATATATGTAAAACTAACGTCTCGTGAAGGTGTAAAGGGGGCTGATGTTGGAATAATGCGAGATTGAGGCTTAGCAATGGGATCCTCTCGAAAAGCTGGTGACGGGTGAGCGTGAGGTATATGCAAGCCAGGAGGAACAGAAGGAGTAGATGATCGAGATAGGCTATCGAAGTCGCTCAACATGCGAACACTATTGGCGTCTGAAACACTCTCGGCAACGAGAGCATCAACGGACATAGAGGCTTCATCGAGTGAAGGTAAACCTTGGTCATCTAAGTGAAGAAGATGTTAGTCACTACCACTGAGTTCAAGCAAAGGAGAGGTGCATGCAATGATGAAGCGGGGCTGCAAAGCAAATATATCGACTACGAAGGGATAATGTCACATCACGAGTCCATCATCGTCTTCGGCGCTTCGAATGTTGAACTACTGGCGGCAACGAAGGTGTGAGAAAATTATATTGACTAGCCATGCATCAAAAAGATGCGGCGTGGAATCGGGGGCTTTAACGTACATGAAAGCTGCCCAGATGAAGACGATGATGGAGTTCCCAATGTGACAGTTCTCAATCCCAAGTGCGAAGGCCGAGTGTCCTTAATGAAGCGAATGCGAGAGCTGCGCCATGAAAGGCCCTCTTTTCCAGTGGAAAGAAACCATAATTTGACGCCAAATGGCTACCTGAGATTCCTTGAAGGAACTCTGCCATGCTCGCTAAAACAATGCGTTGTGCAATATTGTCCTGCCCTTTGAAGGAACACGAAAACTCCCGAAATAAAGAATAAAAGCAATGACACCTGCAAAATAACGCCCACCAAATTTGAAATCTACCATCTTGGGAAGCCTGCGCCATATACGTTGTACCCACCTTGTGCCTGGCCACCAAACAGTCCCTGTCCAACCCCGGCATTGCTCTGTTGCTGTAAAGGCATCCTCGCCTGCAAGATGTTTGGGTCCGCAAGATCGACTAGGCCACCTCCCCCAGAGGAGGAAGTGTTAGCATGTCTGTGCTTCTTCCCCTTCTTCTTCTGCTTTGGACCAAAGTCATGGAATGCTCCAGGCTGAGGACCATAAAGCGATGCCAGGAGGCCTGAAGCAGGAGCTGGAGTGGAGGAGGTAGATGGGTACTGATGAAGAAAAGATGGAAACATGAACTCACGCTTTCCTGCGTCATGACCCTGTCCAACGCCACCTGCACCAACACCACCACGGTTTCGTAACATTTCTCGAAGCATATCGCTGCTATTATCTTTTCCAGCTATCCCAAATGCAGAGCCACCAAAAGCATGGGATTGACCAAACATTCCACCGCCATTTATGGGAGGCGTACCAGTTGATTTAAGACCAGGAGGAGGGCCAGGGATTGATGAACCATAGAACTGGTTTCCCTGTTGGGGCGCCATCATTGACGATTGCTGCACACCAAGCTTTGGGTTGGTACCTTGTTTCACAGATGACGAAGATACATTTTCATTAGCAAAATTGTACCTAGACGACTGGCGATTGTGACCCTGCTGCTGAAATATGGAAGGCTGTGACGTTCCAAGCGCTCCACTCATTCCAGCAGGGAATTGGTCAACAAAGCTAGATTGTGGTTGACTAGACTTTAGTAGCAATAGCTGTTGCTGCTGCATCGGCGTCAAGGTTCTGCCGTTAATGGAACTCAGATTACCAAGATTTTGAGAGAAGTTCTGATTGAGGCCACCGCTAAGCATTCCGGGCTCGTTTGCAGATCGTTGGATAGGCAGCTGTGCACTTGTACGACGTTGGTCATGGAAGTTCTGTGGCTGATTGCTGCTTTCCCTGCCGTCTTGATCTTCAGGTTCACCCCCAAGTTGGCCACTGCCACTTTCCGGTTCTTCTTCCTCTTGATTATCTGGGACTGGTCGTAGGTCAATATCAGCTTCTTGCTCAATATGTCTCCTTGCTTCTTCTTGTTGCTCTCGTAGTGCTTTGCGCTTTAGACCTCCTTGGTCGTCGAATAATGGAAGACATTGCGAACGAGACTCGGAATTTGGGGAAGATGGACAGCCGATAGATTGGATTGCTTTCAGGATATGTTTCAGCACGGGATCCATAGGCGGTTGAGAGGGTTTGCCTGCTGGTATAGCTGGAAGACTCTCTCTCGGAGAATTTTCTGGTTGCTGGCTAAATTGATCCTCATTTGGTATGTGGGATTGATCTTCGACTTCAACATGTGCTGTTACAGCTGCTGATATGGCAGGACTAGATGCGGCACCGCTAGTTGCGAGACTTCCTCTTCTACTGAGTTGCTGTCCACGATTTGCCCAGCTTGCAGATGAAGGTAGTGCTGACCCATCGCCGCTCTCTGACCCATCCTTGCTCAGCTCACGAACCATAGCTTGAGTGTTAGCTGCTACTGCCTGAGCTTGTTGAATAGGAGCTTGAGCTTGAGCTGTGTGACGAGATAATGACGATGACGAAAATGCCGTTGTGGGGAGAGGACGCTGAGTGTTGACACTGTTTATCGAAGACAGGTCCTGACGGGAGTAACTGTCATCGTTGTCGCCAGGTTCATGAAGGAACATGCATTGCTTGTTCGTACATATTTCGTTCCGAAGGTACGCTGAACAGTATTTCGTGGTCCCCAGTTGCGCCCGCAGAACCCGATCCCCGTTCTGGGACCCATTGACAGCAGCTATGCACCGGGCAGCATCCTCTTTTCGCGCAAATGTAACATAGACCCCCAATGATGAACTGTTCTGTGGTGCGTCACCTTGCTTTGCTTTGCTAACGACGATCTTTATGATCTTTCCGTACTGGCCGAAGTATTTGTCGCCACGCAATGTTTGCAGGAGGTCTTGTTCTGGTATGGTTGGGCTTAGACCGACAACATAAACCAGGTTCTTCTGAACAACCCTTAAACCTGCCAAGTGCTTTCGGTTAAGGCTCTCGACTTCGCGCTTTTGGGCTTCTTTGTGTCGTTGTTCGGCCTTCTTCTTTGCATTCTTCTGTACGTTGGCTTTGAATTGAGCGATTCTTTAGGTGATACTATTAGCAGTTGACAACAACATAGTAGTATAGGTGAGGTCTGGGTAGCTTACTCTTCAGGCGTGACGACCTTCCATTCTATGGTCTTCTCGTCGTAAGGTCTTCGACATGCCGGGCAGAGACCATTCATATTATTCTTGATATTATTGAAGCAGAACTGGCAGACCTATGGCTGCAGTTAGCACATATTCACAATCCGGTTATACTGCACCATAGTATGCTCATGTTGAGTGAACAGGCTATATCAGTCAGAGCATTCATACCTGATAACCACAGGGGCAAGGTCTGAAGTTTCGATCAGACAAGTCAAACTCCTCAACACACAGTGGACTAAGTCATGTTAGTTAGCAAGCATGATGATAGTATACGAAATACTAGATTTAGCATACCAGGTGAGATCATCTTCGTCGATAAAACTATCCTGTTGGACTCCTCTACTTGAGGATGCCATGATGTGAGGGAGTTATGCGACTGCTGGGTAAGGCTGTCGTACAGCGGAGTATTGGCACAGATCCGGGAAGGGCCACTGAGTATGCATGAGCTGGTGCAGGTGTCTAAGGTTGAAGGAAATAATGCCTCTCTGCATAGATGACGAAGGTTTTGATGGGGTGCAAGGTCAGCCAGCTAGAATATACCTTCACGCGACGAAACCTACGCTAATCGGTTTTGGCTTAGGCTGTAAGTCACGTGGATGTTGATGATAGCTTAGATTATGATGAGCTATACGATTGACAAGATTCGAGGATTTAGAATTGCGATTGCAGGTCAACAACAATAGCTTGAATCATGTCGCTGAGACTCAGTCATCGTTTGACCTCAGTGGCCAGGCACAGTAGCAAAAGTCTCTTCCCCCTCGCCCTCCCAGCAGTTCGACGATGGAAGACTGTTGGTACTGCAAGTGAGGTCCCAAACATGCGGTTTGCGGAACGGCCGCGTAAGTTTATGTTCAGCCATTACAGTGGCATTTAAACTGATTGATATCCAGCTGTTGGACCGCTAGAAATTCCCATTGTCAACCCAGCTGACAAGTATGCTTCGAAGTCCGAGGCAATGCATAAATACGGGCAATACGTTCTTTCCTCCCTGCCGAAATATGTACAACAGTATAGTGTGTGGAAAGACGAGCTCACGATATACATTCCTCCATCTGGCGTGATTCCTGTCTTCACTTTCCTCAAGTAAGAATAACTTCTGGTTTGGGCTATCCTTCCAACCAATGCGCTAACCTTGTCGTGCGTAGAAACCACACAGCAGCGGAGTTTACACAAGTCACAGATATAACAGCAATTGATTTCCCTACTAGAGATCAAAGGTTTGAGGTCGTATACAACCTTCTAAGCGTGCGACATAACTCCCGCATAAGAGTGAAGACATATGCCGACGAAGCCCAGCCCGTACCCAGCATCACAAGTCTGTACGATGGTGCCAATTGGTACGAGCGGGAAGTCTACGATTTGTTTGGCGTGTTTTTCGTTGGCCATCCAGATCTACGACGCATCATGACAGACTACGGATTTGATGGACATCCCTTGCGAAAGGATTTCCCTTTGACTGGATATACTGAGATCAGATACGATGAGGAGAAGAAGCGTATTGTCGTTGAACCGCTAGAGTTGACGCAAGCTTTTAGGGATTTTGAGGGCGGGACGGCTTCCTGGGAGCAGTAAGTGGTTTCTTTCATGACTTTAGTTCCATTTGTTTCGCACAGGTTGCTAACGTCCACTGATAGGGTTGGCACGGGGGTGGACAGGAAGCCAGACTCTTACAAGCTACCTAAGCCGAAGCCAGAAGAGAAGGAGGCAAAGAAGTGATAGTACTTTAGCACTGCTTTGTATGTATGTACTATTGAATTGTACACCTCGAAGATCATATCATGCGATTGTGGTTTTGACCTCTCCCCTAATCATAGGTCGAGGAATATGCATTGAGCCATAATAAGTCTCTCTCCAATATCTATCTAGTGCTATTAAGTTTTTATCGTCGTATTTCATTGCCATCGTCTTCTCAGGTTTTAATTTAAGATGTCACTTGTGGCAGCATTCATACTTCTCTATATAATGCCTTCGCTCCCGGGTTCTTCTCTCCCTTGACTATATCATAGTTTCAGGATCTAAATAGACATACTTACGTTCGTTTCTTATACATATATAAAGCAGATAAGCGGACTCCATGTCTATCGCTCTCCTATAAAGCCAAAATATGGCTATCCACTTCGTCATAGACTACGTACAAATGCATCTTAACTTTCAGAATTTGACACGAGGATTTAAGCGCTTGAGCAGGTTTTTTCGAGACGATATCTACGTTTCTACATCATGCTCTTTTCGTTTAATGTAAGAAGTTTAGACTTCGGCGCCTATATAGGTTCTGAGAGGCGAGAATAATTGGCTTTCTTGCAGAATTTTTTAATCGCCCAGAGCATAGTGGGAGCAAGCGTGTTCTACCAGCTTTATAAGAATACAGGTAAGGGTTCCCCTGCACTCTCCTTTCTTATCTTTTTTTTTTAAACTACGCTCTTACACATACTTTTTTTACAGCATCCCAAATTTGGTACCTCATTATTTGTACTATTACAGCAACTTCTGTATCAACTTGTATCTACTAATCAATAGGTATATCCAACATGTCTCAAGAAGTGGGCTCTGTCTCTACCAACTTTGCCCTTCGTTCTTCCTACAGAGCCAGGTCTTCAAACAACGACCAGCAACGAAGAGCAATAGGCAAGAACATTCAATGCAATGTCAAGTACGACTAGCTTATAAACTCTCAAGAGAAAAACTATATTGTCGCCGTGATAGTATGACTTCTTCCGAATTTAACGAGCTCGTCAATATAGCGCTCGAGCAGCAAGAGAAAGCCCGCTCAAAGCCCTCGCTGGGATTCCGCGGCATCATTATTACGAAGTTATTCGCCGTTCGTTAGAAGCGATGTAACTCGTAAGTATTTTCTTTCTCTCCAGTTAATCATCTGGATCCAGATGTCTTATTAGAGACCTTCAAACCATTCATTGATGGGAAAGCTGATGTCCCAAGATACACTGTTTACAAACCCAACACATCTCGCTAATATCCAACAAAAACACTCGCTCAGTGACTTTAATAAACCCAATACTTCGGAACCGGTTTCAAGGCAGCGGCAAGAGGCTGGCAGAGCTGATCATCAAATCATTGACAAGCAGTGGCAGCCATCCACAAGGATCGCATAGTCCAATCCTACACCTGAGGTCATACACTCTGCTGTTAATACTAGGTGCGCTATTTGGAAGGATGGGAATTGCTAGGGAAATAACTCAACAAATATTTAGTCGGGAAGTTCATATGTCAGGCAACCAATTCTATCGATAGCATTATAACTAGTAAGCCTCAGAGTCGTTTCAAGCGGCCTGACTGGTCCGAGGCAGATTGACATACAGCGGATGAGATTGAGCGGGCTACTAAATGGGATGAAAATTACTTGGATGGGAGTCGATTAAAAATGGCCAGGCTTTTTATGGTAAACCATCATCTTGATATACTTTTTTTTATATCCTTCGTTATCTTTATATCTGTAGGGAGGTTGATAGGGCTTATGTCATTAAAAAGCAAAAGATATGTAACAATTAGCAAGTCTTCATTATATTGTCTTAATATGAGGCTATGTCTCAATCAGGTTCTAAAGTTATAAACGTGCGTTAACACCCATCTCCAATCAAGCCCGTAGTTAGGTGGGAAGCTAATTAATAGCCATCATCACTATCGTCCTCATCCGGTAACAATGCTCTATAACGTCTGCTTGCTAGGTCTTCCTCTAACCCTCCATTGCTCTCTGGATCAAGATACCCATCGCCACCAAGGAGACTCAATGCCACTGGTAGAAATACGAGAGCATGCGTCGCCGCGAAGACTACTAATGCCAGCCAAATCCTGAAATAGTATATCTCAAAGATTTTGCTTCTTGTGAAGGCCAGCACGGACACCCCGAGCAATTTTGTAATTGTTATACCGCTAAACACACTCCCACCAACATTAACAAGAGCAGACCAAGCCCGTGCATCACGACCCCGGAAGGAGCTCTTCGCGCGTTCCATAATACTGCTAGCCGGGAACATGAAAGAGCGTGCAATATGTGCACAGAACTCGACGCCGATTCCGACACATATTATAAGGTTCACAAGGCTTACGGCGTTCAAGGAAACATCAAAGACTGCCATAAACCCGATTATATCGATAACGATCATTAAGACTGTAGCAGTAACAATTGCGCCTGTCTTGACTGAACCGAGTAGAATGGAGGAGATAACCAAAATAATGCCAAGTGCTAAGCCTAGGAGTGTCGCTGTCAACGAGAAAATTGTTGAGTACTGATCGAAAAAGATATAAAATAGGCTATATGGGAAGACCTCGATACCAGTTCGTTCACTAATACCATCCGCAATGCGACGGGCCGATGCGTAGGCATTTATGAAGTCATCTTGACTGCGAAGTGGAGTGTGGGTAGTGCGAAAATGGCTTGCAGGGATGGTGTCGCGCTCGGAGTCAATAACAAGAGCATTACCATATGCTGCCTGGCCACCGAGGGGACAAGCATCGTTCGTGGGAGCTTTGATCCAACGCTCCAGGTATGAAATAAACTCTTCGCCTTCGGGCATGCCTGATAACGTGATGTTCCACGGCGGATCCCGGTCCTCAAAACACATCTTACCATGGTCGACACAGCACCCGTCAGATGCAGGATCAAGCCAGCGAAAGTATTCATCTATCCAGCTCGCTGTCGGTGTGGCAATATATGATATATTCGGCCTCTTTCGTTCCTGCTCTAAAACGTTTGTTATAGATTCTTGCTGACACGTGGTAAAACGCGAGCATAGTTGCTGCTGATGTCCTCGCTGCGTTACGTTGAGTTCCCTTGTGACGAAGTAAACCGGAGGCCCAGAGTCGAAGTATGAATAGATGTCATTAAAGTATTGAATCAGATATGAATCATCAGGAATAGCGACTCTCTGGTCAAGGCCCAATTTCACCTCTGGGATGAGCGAGACACCAGCAGTGAATATACCAAGGAATATCACCACGACGGCTACCTTCATCTTCCGTCCTAGCAGTCCCGGGGCATATGTCTTCCGAATGAACCTCTGCAAGGTGCCTTCATCTATCGCCTCATAGGATCTACTATTGCCGTTTCCGTTTCCATTGGTACCTTCCAGATGGATACGAGCACTTTTTATTTGAATGCATGGAAAGCAATCTGCGCGGGAATTTTCGACGCGTCTCTGGTTCAGAGCCAGTACAGACACAAACATCGTCACTTGCAATACCGCATTGATAAAAACGGCGCCTGTGGCATATATAGCAAAATTACGCACAGCGGGCATCCCCACAAATGCTCCAAGTGCGAAGGTAGTGGTTTCTGTCGAAGCGGACAATAGGATGGAGGGTCCCATCCGGCCTAGAGCTTTTGCGGCCCGTTCTTCTACCATATCATCTGGGTGGCTCACGTTGACTCTCTCAAACTCATGAACAATGAGAAAGATATTGTCGATTCCAACAGCAAGTACGATGAATGGTATCACCTCAGCAATAATTAAAGTAACTTTGATGCCTGCAGCAGAAAACAAACCAATAGATGCTGATATGGACATCAAGACAATAAGGATGCCAACGACACCTAGAGTAAACTTGGATTGTACGAGAGATGCAGCTGGATTACGAAGAATGGATCTTAAAGAGATTGTTGTCGAGCCCAGTGCCAAGGAGGCATAGAAGAACATGATGATGTAGCTGATGACGACGATCTTCGCATCTGTATTTGTGGACTTGTTAAGTTCCACTTCCAAACTTATTTCTGTGGAAAATGAAAGGCGCAGGCCACGGTTGCTTGCCTCGCCTTGCAATTCCAGTAATGTGTTTCTAAGTGATGCCTCCCAATCCATGGCACGTTCCGTTTCAGGGGTCCCTTCCGCGTAATTGTTCAGCACCCAAGTAACAATCAAGGCGGATGATTGGGAGACATCTCCGGAATCTTTCCAGCCACCAAGAATCATACTTGGGGATAGCGGCTGACTGAAAGCTGGTAGACATTCTACAGGAGATTCAGCGCAGGCTCGTAGGTCTTCTTTCCAGGTATGAGGGTCGACCATTCGAATGTCATTGCCAAAATATCCGGCAACAGATTGAACGACGCAAGCCTCACCAGTGGGCTGTAAGCAGACATCGTTCAAAGTAGCGCCAGTCCTGTTACCCTTTAAGGCACTGATCCTATTCTCAACTTCAAACCACCATTCCATTGTCTCGTAGCTCAGAACGGGGCCAGGTCCTCCTGGATTAGTGTCGTTGACCAGGAACGCTTGTTCAGCTCGATAGAATGGACCAAAGTTGGCGTCAAAAAAGGCCTTTTCCTCGGCTGCAGCGGATGTTGGGCTAACCCATAGGCGGGCAGGATTCCTTTCGATGTCAAAATTCACCCAGCCAATGCTTAGTAGGCCAACAACGAGGACACTAGTGCCTATTGTGATAGCCGGAAATTTCGCGGCCATGTAACCTAGATGACCGAATGCACTATCACAAACAGTATTGGGCCAGTAGTTCCTTTGCGGGCGGTCATACATTGCTCCGTTGTGAACGATGTCGCCTTCATCTTCGTCATCGCTAGGGGCAGCATCCTGCAGTAGACGCATCCGCTCGCTCTGTCTCCTAGAGTGTTTTGCCCACACGATATGGCCGAATAAACCTGCGACTAGTAGAAGCAGCAACACACTGTAAGTCAAGATGGCGCTGAACGAGAGGCAAGGCAGAAGGCCAACATGACAGGAGCCTGCCTCAGCAACTTCCGGCAATTCTGGGCAGACTGTCTGACAGTCTATGCAAGCGCATCGAAAATTCTCGTCTTCATCGTTGCATTTTTTGGGTTTAAGGGGTTTTGCTTCCATGCCATCCTCGGTATAATTGCTCGGTCTTGGAAAGTTAATCTGGAAGGGCGAGCCGACGAACTTCTCATCCCCAAGGAATTTCAGCAAGGCTGGGTAATCCTTCGCACCCCCACCAATGAAGTCAATAGCTTTGCTATTCGTAGCGCCAAATTTAACGTCTTTGCAGCTTTCGT
Source organism: Aotearoamyces nothofagi (assembly GCA_015345905.1). NCBI lineage: Eukaryota > Fungi > Ascomycota > Leotiomycetes > Leotiales > Tympanidaceae > Aotearoamyces > Aotearoamyces nothofagi. The sequence continues at coordinate 236,702 of JADDTR010000027.1, forward strand.
AAAACCCAGAGCCGTATTCGTCGGTAACTAATTGATCAAGCTCTGTAACCAGATATTTACCAGCCTTCTCCATGGTCTGCGTGACGTTTATGAACAAAGATTGATCGGGGGAACAAGTAAATGTGCAGAAGAGGTTATAGAAATTCTCTCTGCAGGCTGGACAGGCTGATATTATGTTGTTTGCAGTATTGAGGTTTGACTGAAGCGCTTTGAGCTACAATAATAACGTCAGTCATCCAAGTTGAATACAGGGCGTGGTAAAAACATACCTGATCTATTTCGCAGCACACTGGACCCGTAGACCATTTTGCTCCGCAGATGTCTATCAGCAGCTGTCTTCCTTCAGCATCGGGTTCCTCGGCGAGTCCATTGTCTGGACAAGGGAGTTCTTTTCCAAAGAGACTCTTCTTTCCACAGTTCCCTCGTATGGCACATCTGCCAGCTTCATGAATGGGCGTGTATGGGTCTCCTGTAGCTATGTCCACACAAAGCACTACAACGGCAGCAATGAGCTGCCATATGCTCCGCATCGTCTTAAGGAAGGTCAACGCCGCACAGCAGGTCGTAAACTAAGATCTTGAATATGGCCTTATAATAGCAACGGCAACCCTATGGTTTTGGCTTCGTAGGTGTACATGCAATAATATATTAGAGTCACAAGCCGCCATCGGGGGGTTGTATTGATCAGGTACGACCACCAGCTAGCTTGTTGTTCAACCAGGCTACATACAGCTACAAGCCGCATGACCGGGCTGTGCATCAAAAGATGCCGTGTGCATCAATTCATGCCTGAGGCATAAAATAATTCTTGTTGAACAACGCGACATGATACGTAAATCAATTTAATCTACATCTTCCTACAAATTTTCTACACTGTAGATTTGACGGCAGAGCTCAGCTAATTTTGCCTACTTTTAAAATCTCGATTTCTTGCAATAAAATTGTCAGTAAGCTACAATAACATCCACATTTGCAGTAACTATACAGCAAGATAACTTAAGGATGAATACATGGTCCGTGCATATATACAATACATACATGAATCATGATAGTTCATGACGTCCTCTCCCGTGCCTCCCTATTGCACCCTACCTTATGCCGTCCCAACGACGAGGCCATAGGGGCATATGGTTTTCTACTCAATTAGGGAGTCGAATTTGGGCCCTTCACGAACATGATGCAGAGGGTAGAGGCTTAAGCTTCTCGTGGTTTTGAATATCTTTTTTTGTATTACACGCTTCACCTGCTGCATGATAAATTTGCCTTGTTGTATCCATACAAATCCCTGCGTGGCCTTAGCTAGGTACATATACAATTCCAATGGGGACAAGCTAAACAATGCAAGAGACTCCTGAAGTCAACATGAAGACACGTTACACCCTCAGCGTAGTACTACTCAGCTTTTCATAGCTAGGCCAGCTGCTGTTTGCAATGCATGTCCAACCTGTCATTGTCTTTGCTCTTGTCTTCGCCTTCTATTGGTACTGCCTTACCTTCTTCGTACTTGGTGTGTGGTCTACGCTCTTCGATGTATTCAATGGCCGGCACATGGCTCAGATGTGAACGCGATTTCTTTCTACTGTAGCGTGGTAGGCAAAGGGGGTGGTACTGTTGGAGGGAAGTACCTGGCCATTGCCTCGGTGTAAGAGCGAGCACGCAAGGCTAGGTGATGCAGAATCAAGAAGCACTCATAGCATGTGGCTATGGCTCTGAATGAGATCTAAGGATTGAGCATGTTCTGCGTCGATAAGGCTTACTATATTAACCGGGTACACCGGGATTTAGGGGCGTAGAGTTCTAATATTTCGTCATCACACCTTCAGAGCAAGCTAACATTTTCAAGCTGCTTCCTTTGCTCATCCACGTAACTTTATAATTGCCTACCATTAACAAGTCACATTATTTTCGTGAATACCTACGTTTTCGCCTCCATGCTTCTTGCTTCTTATATTATGTGCTCATACAGTTAACTATTTCGGCTACCTAGTCTCTAGCCTTTAACTACTTATACTACGTTATGCGTTATACGTGCTATATCTTTTCACGCTATCCCTAGAAGCGTCAGTAGTCACGAGTAGTCAAGCATTCTAATATTTGATTCCTTCTCTGCTGGCAATGCTACAAGTATACAATCTCGGATTTGAAGAGCATTGTATGGTAAAATTCATTTAAGATGATTTGATTTAATTTGATTTTTAACTACGGCTAGGCTTTTATTATTTATATAATTAAATTCATGATTCTTGATTTCACTCATTAGAATATTTGAATCATGCTTCTTTTTATAGCCCTAAAGGCAAATTTTCTAAACCAAATTACGAAAATAATGGAAGTCATTCAAGTCAACAACTTAGTTCTTTTAATAAAATCGAGTATTTCAGAATACTAAGTTGCATGCATACTCAAAGGTCCCGCCAATTGCTGTGAGGGGAAAAAAGGTTCTAAACCCAAGGGATCCATGCAATTCTATGAGAAGCCCCGGTGCTACTGTACAAGCTGTAATCGATCCATTATCGCTTTATCGGCCACGGTCGTAAGCGACAAGCGCCAACTGTGACGAGCTCGATTGATTTGAAGTAAACCGGGGAACGATTGCAAACCCATTGTTTGCAATAATCATCTTTCCCACGACTCTTTTACATCTAACGTTTCCCCACTCCTGCACTCATCGACTTCCACACGAAAAGACATCTAGTCTCGCCATATATGGCGTAATCACATGGCATCTTCGAACGCGCCTTCTTCGGTTTTTGACGAGAAGATAGAACCGTCCAACACCAGCACCACTCACTCTTCAACTTCTTCGCTTCATCATAACCCGAGGTACTTACACAACACCTTCATCCATTCACTTTTCTGTGATCCATATTCCCCACTCTTTTCAAAACGTCACAGCCACATGTCCACATGTACTTTTACTTCTACGACTTGACGTTACTTACCTCCCTGAACTGTCATGACTACCGATCAGTCGTGAGAGTGTGACGGAGGCTAAGGGCATCATAAAGCATAGGAACATATACTCATGTCTCCCAGAAGAACTCGTGCATCAGCTCGGCAAGCAGCAACCTCTTCCGAAGCATCAGCCTTTGCCACTGCTGCTGTGCCTGCTGCCGCTTCCTCGTCCCGTCCTCCTGCCCCATCGAGAAAGCGAAAAGCTCCTGCACGGGAGCCTACCCCTACACTAGAACAAGAACCAGAACCAGCAAGAGCTTTATTGCCGCGACGTACAAAGAGGCAGAAGGTATCAGAATCAGACACACCTGCTCCTCCAGCACCAACACCTCATCGAAAGAAGGGCAAGGCTGCAGCGGTCATGTCGAGTCCTGCGTTCGTGGACCCTCTTAGCCTTATATCGATACCGACTCTTCGCTGACAACATATAGAACATCCTCAGGTCCTGCAAATGAACCGGCAAATACATCGGTGACTTCGAACAAACGCAAATCAAGCAGAAGCAAAAAGATCAGTCAAGGTAGCTCGCTTGGTAGAATAATATGCTTATAAAGCTGACCAAGTGTACATAGATCCATCCACAGGTACTCCGAGTTCAAGTCGACGATCTAAGAAGCCAATAAAGGATGCCGAGACCGAGATAAATACCTCTGACGAGAAGCCGTCAAGGTCTGTAGCCGATGATCACGACCACGACCATGACGAAAGTAGCGAAGACAATGAAGATGGAGAATTAGCCAAAGACTATGGAGAAGATGATGACAATGATGACCCTTTTGGTGGGTTTGGAGGGTCTGGGGGACCGCCACATGGCCTCTCAAGCACATTAAGAGCACTTAGTGGCATGATGTCGGGAGTGTCGTCAAGGCTACGTGACATACTGGCGAACTTGAAGCAGAAGGATGATCCTTCTGTGCAGCTAATCGCGCTTCAGGAACTCTCCGAGATTCTACTTGTGTCAACGGAGGACAATCTGTCTGGGCACTTCTCCCCAGATGCCTTTGTCAAGGAGCTCGTTGTTCTAATGCAGCCATCTGAGTTTGGGGAGGAAAACCCAGAGATGATGCTACTTGCCTGTCGTTGCCTTGCTAATCTCATGGAAGCGCTTCCAGCAAGCACAGCTAACGTGGTCTATGGCGGTGCGGTTCCGGTCCTCTGCCAGAAGCTTCTTGAAATCCATTTTATAGACTTAGCAGAGCAAGCTCTCAGCGTAAGTCGTTTCTACGTCCGAAAACGGGGCTATATTAACTAGTTAAAGACTTTAGAAAAGATATCGGTCGAATATCCTGCTTCCATAGTGCGAGAGGGAGGCCTTACTGCCTGCTTGACATATCTCGATTTCTTTGCTACCAGCACACAGAGAACAGCTGTGACGACAGCAGCTAATTGCTGTCGAAATATACCAGAAGACTCGTTCTCCGTCATTCGAGACGTCATGCCTATCTTACTAAACGTTCTCGGCAGCAATGACCAAAGGGTTGTTGAGCAAGGCTCACTCTGCGTCTCTCGGGTTGTCGAGAGCTTCCGATATCATCCACATAAGCTTGAGGAGCTTGTCAGTACTGATCTACTGAAGGCAATTCTGCGCCTCTTACTACCCGGGACAACCAACCTTATCGGGCCAAACATTCATACCCAGTTCCTCCGTGTGCTTGCCTTTACTGCAAAGGCTAGTCCACGTTTATCTGCTGAATTATTCAAGATGAATGTTGTTGAAACTCTCTACCAGATTCTCACCGGTGTCTCACCTCCGAGTGGTACAGAAGATGTCGCTTCGAAATTAGACAGCGTAGTAATTATGCAAGCCTTGATTCATCGACCACGCGAGCAAGTTATCGAGACGCTTAATGTAATCTGCGAGCTCTTACCTGGTCTTCCCCGCAACTCCGACTCATTTATGGATGAGGTCTTTGACATTTCGGGAGCGACTGAGCCGCAGTCTGCCTCATCCGGATCTCGAAGGAAGTCTCCAAACGAAAAACGACTTGAACTCCTCGAGGGATGCAGGGAAGAAGTCAAGCGGTTTGCCGTTATTCTTTTACCAACATTGACGGATGCCTTTTCAAGCACTGTTAACCTGAGTGTACGACAGAAAGTTCTCACAGCTCACCTTAAGATGCTCTCAAACCTGGATAGAGACATACTCATAGAAGCCCTTCGGTGTGTGCCGTATGCTTCTTTCTTGGCCGGTATTCTTTCTCAACAGGACCACCCGAGTCTTGTTGATTCTGCACTTCAGGCGGCGGAACTACTATTAAATCGCCTAGACGACATTTACAGATACCAATTTTATCGCGAAGGAGTCATTGCTGAGATAGCGAAGCTTGCCTATCCTCCGGAGAATAAGGAAATTGATTCTAACCCCGCAGACCTAGTTGCATCTGATGAAATCACTACTGCCGAATTGAAGACCGAAGTAGAGCCCGGCCACATCACTGCTACTGATAATGAAGATAATGAGGATGATTCTTCCGATGACGATAATGACGACGAGAATGAGAATGAAATTGAGGATCCTCGGGATGATGTTTCTGCGAGTCCTGCAAGCTCTCGAGGCTCCACAACTTCCCTGGATGGCCGACAACAGACTCTGCCTTCAGCTATGATTACCATGCAACAACTCATTACACAGCGTGCCAAGAAATTCTTAGAAGTGCACGAGAATGAGAAGAATAGCAAGAGTTTGAAGAAGAAAGCCACTAAGATCTTAACGAGCTTGCAGAGCTTAGCTGCTGAAATTGAAGCATTCTACCTCCGACAGGGGCCTGGCGACGGTATTGAGCTCTACGCAAAGCTTGCGGCATACTTTGATGGGGATGTTCTTGAAAGCGTTACTAGTGCAGAACTGCTAAACTCCGAGGTTGTTCGTGTCCTCCTTGAGGTCTTTAATAATCCTGATGAACAGCTCAGCAATGATGCACGGTCTGCGTTTTTGGAGGTATTCATGGGACGCACCGTCGCCAAGAGACCGAAGACAGCAACCGCAGACTCTCCGGCCACACCATTTAGCATTCTCATCCACAAGCTGCAAGATCTCCTTAGTCGTTCAGAACACTTTGAGGTTGTCACCGTTCACCAGAATACTTTTGATGGAAATCGTAGCAGTGCGGCCTCGATGTTAGCGAAGCAGATACGACTTAAACTTGTGGCTGATGATGACTCAGAAATCCCAAAGCCATATCGAAATATAATGGTGTCTATTCATGCGATTGCCACCTTTAAGGCTCTTGATGACTATTTGCGTCCTCGTATTAGTCTATCTGAGAGGCCGAGAGGTTCCAGAAATCGGGAAGGCTTGTCGGGAGCATTAGCAGCCCTGGCTGCAGCTGGGATGTCAAATCCTTATTCATCTAACTCAAGTGCTCAATCTAGAATGGCAGAGCGACAGCTTGCGGCGGCGATGGCAGCCGCTGGCGGTCCATCTCCTCCGCCTCCTGCAAACCCACGAAGCTCCCGTAGGTCAAAATCGAGGACTGCTCCTGCAGTTACCCCTGCCTCGGCAGCACAGTCCGCATCAAGTACGCCGCAAGAGAAACCTACCACTCGGCGTTCTAGTCGGCGGCAACAGGCTCAGACTGATGCACCACAACCACCACCTCCCCTTCAAGCCGAAGATAGCTTGCAAGGTGCGCTTGAATGTGCTGACGAGAGAAATTTCACGGAAGACGAAGAGATGGAGGACAGCACAGCACTTGATACAATAGTTGGAGACCTGGATGAGGAAATGGAGGAAGGTAGTCCGAGTGATCCAGGTGCAGTTAGTCTAGAAGTCGCCGCTGGCGGTAAAATCACCGCCAGGAAAGACGATGGAACAAGAGTAGCAACTCCCTCACAGCTACCATCTACAGGTAGTGGTTCACGCAGCAGCTCATCTCTACAGCGCGCTGTTGCAGCCCAACCTGCCACCGCGACTCCCCCTTCATCTTCTCGGCCAATGTCATATGCTGCAGCGATACAGGCTGTACCACAAGACTGGCATATTGAATTTAGTTTTGATGACCGCCCAATTTCAAACGAGACTACAATATATCGCGCTGTTCACAACAACACCGCGCAAGCTGACGAGAACACGAGTCGCAGTGTTTGGTCTGCGATCCATCCGATTAAGTTCAAGCGTGTTGCGGGCCCACCTCCTCCAGAACCAAGTTCACTCGCACAGGCACATGAGAACTCCTCGGAAACTACTGCATCTGGCATCCCTGCTTCATTGGACAAGCATCCTGCCACATCTTCAATTGTGCGACTACTAAACATTTTGCATGCCCTCAACGCAAATCTCGATGATGTCCTAGCTGAGAATAAGGACACCTTGAAGCTTAACGCTGAACCCCTTTCACAGTTCGTTAATACGAAGCTGACCGCCAAACTGAACCGTCAACTGGAAGAGCCTCTCATTGTGGCAAGTAATTGTTTGCCCAGCTGGAGTGAAGATCTTGCTCGATTGTACCCATTCCTCTTTCCTTTCGAAACCAGACATCTCTTCCTTCAGTCGACATCCTTTGGCTACGCAAGATCCATGACGCGATGGCAGAATGCTCAATCAGCAGATGAATCCCGACGTGACCGCCACAGAGATGAACGCCCCTTCCTCGGCCGATTGCAACGACAAAAGGTCCGCATCTCACGATCAAAGATCCTGGAATCTGCTTTGAAAGTTATGGAGCTCTACGGTGCTTCTCAGAGCATCCTTGAGGTCGAATATTTTGAGGAAGTTGGTACCGGCCTTGGACCGACCCTGGAATTCTACTCGACCGTATCAAAAGAATTCTCAAAGAAGAAGCTGAAGCTCTGGCGGGAAACAGATGCTAACGAACAGGACGAATATGCTTTTGGTGTGCGAGGTCTCTTTCCTGCACCCATGAGTGAAGAACAAGCATCTAATGAGAATGGCAAGCGTATCCTTCATCTATTCAAGATGTTGGGTAAATTTGTCGCTAGATCAATGATCGACTCTCGTATCATTGATGTATCTTTCAACCCTACCTTCTTCCGAATTGGGGATGTATCAAAGGCGGTTACACCAAGTTTAGGAGCTGTGAAAACTGTGGATTCTCAGCTGGCAGCTTCACTCAAATTGATAAAGAAGTTCGCTCTCGCAAAGAAGGCTGTCGACGAAAATGGCAACCTTTCGGCTGCTGAGAAAGTGGCTGCTGCAGAGGCCATTATTGTTTCTGGTGTACGCATTGATGATCTTGGTCTTGACTTTACTCTCCCAGGATACTCATCGATTGAACTTCTACCCAATGGATCGCAAATCTCAGTAACTATTGAAACTGTCGAGCAGTACCTTGAAAAGGTTCTAGATATGACTCTTGGTAGTGGAGTTCAACGACAAGTGGACGCGTTCCGAGCGGGTTTCACTCAGGTCTTCCCATATTCAGCGTTAAGTGCGTTCACTCCAGATGAGCTGGTAATGCTCTTTGGCAGAATTGAGGAGGATTGGTCTCTCGAAAGTAAGTGAACTAAGGATTCCTGATACATAGGCTAACATTTAACTCAGCTTTGATGGACTCTATTAAGGCAGATCATGGCTTCAACATGGATAGCAAGAGTGTCAAAAATCTCCTCCAGACTATGAGCGAGCTCTCGCTACCAGAACGCCGTGATTTCCTTCAGTTTACTACGGGTAGTCCGAAACTTCCAATTGGAGGTATATATTGATACGTCGTCTTTCGTTTACCTTACGCTAATAAAATCTACAGGCTTTAAGAGTCTTACTCCCATGTTCACTGTGGTATGCAAACCCAGTGAACCCCCCTATTCCTCCGATGATTATCTTCCAAGTGTTATGACTTGCGTCAACTACCTCAAATTGCCTGATTATACCGATCTGGATGTCATGAGGCGTCGTGTCAATATCGCAATCAAGGAAGGGCAGGGTGCTTTTCATCTGTCGTAAGCATAAACATATTTGTCTCGGAAATTCCTGCATGAATTTTGAGCATTTACGGCCTTTAAGTAAGAATTCATCGACGCCTATTAAAACAAACTCAAGCTCAGCTTTTCTTCGTAAATGTATTGATGAGCTCTCGGTCATCTCCTCTTCTGTTTCCTTACGATGGGCGGCCGGCCGGCAGCATGGAAGGTCGTTCAGGCGCTTTGCTTTCAGGGATTGAGGATATTGGGGCCGTTGACAGCCTTGCTATTAGCGTAGTGGCTTTCAGATAGACCAAATTGGACCTTTCAAGAAAAATAAGTGTCGCTGCTGTTTTGACGATGGCGGTGTTATGGTAAATCTGACTAGCTAAACCTGACCGACCACACGCTTAGCTAATCACTGCTAATGTAGTTTACCCTAGCCCAGCTATATAGCGCGTCATTCAAGCGCAAAGCGATACTGTCCCTTCGATGAAAATTGTATAATTTGAAATTGACGTGTTTGATGCAAAAGATGCTAGAAGCATATGTACAATGTCGCTACCTGTTTTCAAGAATAAGGCTCTAGAAAAAGGCCTCTCGCAACCTCTAACGTTTCCATCCTCGCTCTTCTTACACTGAGATCCGTCCCCATGGCTGGGGATCAAGATTTGATAGCCCAACTAGAGGTGTGCTTATGTCCAACTTGAATTCTGCACAATTAGTTTACTGATTACCGTTGTGCTGCAGAAACAATACTGCCCACCCCTCGATACAGCAACATTGCTCGCAATTGTGTCTGATTACGACCTGCGTAATATCGGCGAACTACAAGCTGCACGGCAGAGTCTAGAGGCCATAGCGGAAAGTGTAGACATAGAGGAGGCAAGCGGATTTGATCCTAGTGGCAACAGCGAGGTAGTGGTGTTAAAAACCAGTGCCAATAGAGTTTGTAATGAAGATGGGAGCGAAGGTGATCAGAGCATACCAGAATGGAGTAGTACAACGGATGACACCCCATTGAGCCAAGGCACGTCAGCTCTTGATCTGGAAGGCCTGGAGTTCTTAGATTCGCATATTGGATCACAAGATGAAGTTGCGCAGAAGCACACGAGCTGGAGTGGTGAATATAATGCTCATTTGGAGACGCTGAACTTGGAAAGCAAACAAGCTGTGCTTATAGAGACTTTTCCTGGCCTGAAGCCCTTTGATATCAAATGGACCTTGAATAAGTTCAAAGGGAATGCTGGGCTTGCGATAGAAGAACTCTTGAATCAAGTATTCTTGGAAGAGAATGGGGGAAGGCATCGGGGGATCGATGCATTCTCTGAGAGCGATTTATTACCACGACCACGGCCACGAAAGCGGAAATCGAAGAAGCAGCGATCCGCATTAACTGATAGCCTTCCGAACTCCTCAACAAGTAAACCAATGGACCAGGGTAACTCTAGCCAGTGGGACAATGGAAGACAGGACGTGGTATTCATATCCACCCATACCAGAGTACCAATGGAGCAGGTCATCTCAATATACCACCAAAGTGGTGCTTCTGTCCCACGAACCATAAATGCAATTATCGAAGCTCACACTGCTCTCAATCTTGAATTTGATGACGGTACAATCGACTTTCACGCCCAGGAACTTGCTCATAAATTTCCTAGCATATCACATTCGAAGCTGTTACAGCTAGTTCAGTTGACATATCCCTCTACGACTTCGGCTCAGGAACTCACGAAAGCCCTTACTATTCCTGCACCCAAAACGCAAACGGAAACTCCAATCCAGCTCGAATTCCGCTTCCCTCCACCAGATCCTACCTATTCTTCCACCTCGCCAAAGCCGAAACCAAAGGCACATAACGCGGTCTTTACTTCTAATTACACACCGCCCCATTCAAAAAGCTCAGGATCAGACGGGAATGACTATCTATCACTCCGTAATGGTGCCTTCGCTCAAGCCTCTGCAGCCTATCGTAAAGGTAGATCCGACCCCATGATGGGTGGTGTCGCAGCCTATTATTCCTCTATCGGCCGGGACTATGATGCGAGAGCGAAGAGCGCGATGGCAGCAGCTGCTGAAGCGCTAGTGAAGAGACAATCAACTAGCGGACAGTTAGATCTACACGGTGTTAATATCAAGGATGCTGTGCGGATTGCAAGGGACGCCGTGACTAGTTGGTGGGCTGGAGTCGGCGGTGGAACAGGCATCTCCCATACAGGATATAGAATTGTTACTGGAAAGGGGTCTCACAGTGACGGAGGAAAGGGAAAACTTGGTCCTGCGGTCGGGGGGATGCTAATCCGGGAGGGGTGGAAAGTTGAGATTGGGAATGGTTTTCTGACAGTTACAGGGGTAATAGGGAAATTATAACAATCAGACGAATATACATTTCGTGGAGAATGTATGGATAAGGTGTTCTGGATGGTATGTTTGGCGTATAGTTGATTCTGAGATAGCGAAGGATGTTACGATACCCACAAGACAATGTCAATATCTTATTAATGCGTTAGCATAAAATAAGATTATATCTATTTACTTAGATTACATGTGCTACTAAGCATAAGATTCACTAATTTCCAAAAATGTGTAGCATTGCTAGATTTTTAATGGTACTTGGAGTTTATAAAGGCGTAACCTACAAGGTATCCTTACCACCTTCAAACTCACTAATATCATACTCCCCAGGGTACCTCCCTAATATTTCCTTCAACTCTGCCATTTGCCCTTTTAACTCTGGCGGCAGGTCTTCATAGACGTCCTCAAACATGCTTCTCAATGCCGGCTTTTTCTCTTTTTCTGCCTGAGAAAAGGATTTCAGCAAGTCTTTTCTAATTCTTGTTCTAGTCTCCTTTTCCCTGTCCTCGTTCCATAGGCCTTCCAATTCAAGGTACTTCCTAAATCGAGTTATAGGATTATCTCTCCGTTTCCAGTCCTCGACTTCAACTCGTGCTCGATATGCGAACGAGTCGTCGGATGTACTATGATGCGAGACACGATAAGACATTGCTTCAATCAATATTGGCTTTGTTTGGCCTTCATTACTAAGCCCAAGACTCAAGTCTCGGGCTCTTAGTGTAACCTCTCGAACAGCGAGAATGTCATTTCCGTCTACGCGAATTGTGTCCATTCCGTAGCCTGCACCACGACTAGCAATGCCGTCACCGCGGTACTGGTCGAGCGTTGGGGTTGATATGGCGTAGCCATTATTGCGGCAGATATAAAGAACAGGACATGCACGTGTTGATGCTATGTTCAGAGCTGTATGGAAATCGCCCTCTGAGGCAGCACCTTCACCAAAATAGCAAGCAACAACGCGTGGTGGAATACTTGGGTCTGTAAGGCGCTGCATTTTCAGGGCATATGCGGCGCCTGCAGCGTGAGGAAGTTGGGTGGCTAATGGTGACGAGATGGTATGCTAGTAGATTATGTTAGCATCCTTAAAAGGATATCATTGGTACTCGGCGTACAATATTAAGGGCTGCACTTCCATAGTGGACCGGCATGTTTCTCCCTTTTCCGGGGTCTTTGACGTTGGCAAATAGTTGGGACATGATATTATCAAACGTAAAGCCTCGCTGGACAAACAAGCCGACTTCACGGTACTGAGCAAATGCAACGTCTTTCGGATCCAACGCTGAGGCGGAGCCGACTGCTATTCCTTCCTAGTGCCATTATCAGCACGGAATTATACTCAGTACTCTAGACACTTACCTCTCCAGCAGAGACCATGTAAAATGACATCCGACCTTGCCTCTGGGCATCTAAGCATATGAGATCCATGATACTGACGCTAAGCATGTTCGTATACAGCTTCAAAGCCTCCTCGTCGCTGAAATCCCGAGTATAGGACTTGTCAACAATAACACCATGACTATCCATAACCCGGTAACAAGGGATGACCTCTCTATCCTTCGAGGTCTCGAACTTCATAGTTGTCGTAAACTTCGCTTCTAGAGCTCCAGGAAACCGGAGATGGTCATCTTGATGTTGTCTCGACGTGAGACTTCTCGAGAAACACCGTTGCTGTCCATCTTGTGTGGTACGTAGAAGGGTCAATGGATGTAGACTTCTGGCTAAACGTCCAGGATATAGTCTTATTTTCATTTTGTTTGTATGTGCTCCATCTGGCGCCTACTACGTACATTCAAATTATAAAGAATTGCAGCACAATTTGTTGTACTGGCGCTGACTGCTCTCCGCATTCCTTTCCCCAGCTCCCAAAGCCGATACTAAGCGGCCCTGCCTCGAACTGATAATTTGGATTCGAGATTGGGGTAATTAATGCCTTGTTATTTAGGCCTTAACATCACTACATTACAACATTGTGAGCTGTTGAGCTTGCTCTGTACATAGCATCCACTGGCATGCCATTGACAACAATGGCAGCAAGATTAGTACGTAGACCGTTGTTACGGTCTGTGAGGTTTATATCACCGGCTTCACAACCACATTTTTGCTTTTCCACGTCTCCTCGCCACTACCAAGAGCCTACGAAAGCAGAGTCGTCGAATCCTGAGAAATACACTCACTTCGGGTTTACCAATATCAAGAAGGAAGAGAAGGGCGAAAAGGGTATCATCACCTCCTCAAGATTTTTGAAAGTATACTGATATTGTCGATAGTGGCCGAAGTATTCTCCTCTGTGTTGGTCAAACTAAATCCCAAATTCCTCCTCGTAGAGCTAATGCCTCTCAGCGCAACATCCTATGATCGCATGAACGACCTGATGTCCCTCGGAATCCACCGCTTATGGAAAGATTATTTCGTACGCAACCTTAATCCTGGCTCCAACACTTCATCCCTCTCCTCGACCACCGGTCCCTACCCAATCCAAGGCTGGAACATCCTCGACATCGCCGGCGGCACCGGCGATATTGCTTTCCGCATGCTCGATCACGCCCATAACATAAATCACTCCCCAAACACCACTGTCACCGTCTCAGATATCAACCCTGACATGCTGGCCGAAGGGAAGAAACGCTCCCTACAGACGCCATATGCTAATTCCCCTAATCTAAAATTCCTGCTCGGGAACGCCGAATCCCTTCCTTCTATACCTTCCAACTCGGTTGATCTTTATACAGTGGCATTTGGAATTCGGAATTTTACAAACCAGGACGCGGCTTTGCGAGAAGCTTTCCGCGTCCTCAAACCCGGCGGTGTCTTTGCCTGTCTTGAGTTTAGTGGCGTGACTAACCCGCTCTTCGATGCTGTTTATAAGAGGTGGAGCTTTGGAGCAATTCCCCTAATTGGACAGCTAGTCGCAGGAGATAGGGCGAGCTATCAGTATTTAGTAGAAAGTATTGAGCGATTCCCTAGGCAGGAAGAGTTCAGGGATATGATCAAGGCGGCAGGTTTTGTCGTGCCAGGCAAGGGATGGGAAGATTTGACTTGCGGGATTGCGGCAATACATAAAGGTGTGAAACCAGTTGTGAAGGCGTAAAGAGGCTAGTATGTATAATCCATGTATCAATATTATATTGCATCGGATGGCGTAGTTTACAGTTATAACTCCACAAAGCACCATTTAGCAAGACAGCTCGATGTTCATATGTGATTTTTCTATGCCTATCTCCATGCCTATCTCCAGGTCCACAGGCGACACTAGAGTGCCACCGTATAGAATACACGCAACGCTAGTGCTTGCAAGAGGTCGGGAACCAATCAAAAATAACAGATGGAAAACACATAGCTATCATCACTTCACGGAAAGGTGAAGCAGAAGCTAAAGTAACTCCAGCCCAGATCGAAGGGAAGCCCGAATACAAGGAATGCCATCTTTCGCTGATAACAGAGCTAATGTGTCCATTAAGAAGGTGTATCATGAAGAACTTTTTGGGAAACCGAGTGATGAGCTAGAATGATATCAAGGGTCATACGTTCATGAGTCACCACCTACAGCAGAGGTAGCAGCGGGAGCAACGGGAGCAGCTGGTGTAGATGGTGCGGGTGATGCTCCACCTTCCGTCTTACTGAAGGCACCACGTCCACCACGACCACCACGACCACGCTCTCCTCCCCGGCCACCTCGAGCTCCACCACGGCCTCGTCCACCTCGTCCACCGTCGCTATCACTCGTCGCACCACCACTTCGGTAACCTCCTTGAGGTGTGCTGGTATTGTTTCCGCCTCTGCTACTACCCCAGCTTCCAGCACCACCGCGGTTAGCTCCGAAAGTCTTGTTCTCCCTAGCCTGGAATATCTTAACTAATGGTCGGCTTCGATCCTCACCAGATCGTGTCTTTACATCGTCTGGGAGATGGGAAAGGGCAGAATCTCTCTCCTCGATAGTCTTGAAGTGGACAACTTTATTGGATGCACCCCATTTTTCGATTTTAGTGATCTTAACTTTGTCCTCCTCGTTGAACAAATCCTTTGCTGCCTCGTCCGTGGTAATGTTCATGATGAACAACCCGACTATAGGCTCTGCCGGTTTTGATAGGGGAGATGAAGCGTCAGCCCCGTTGGTTGAAGCACCGTTGGTACCTGTCGGCGTGCCCGCCTTCTCGTTCTCCTTGGTAGTACCTCCTGGGAGGTTGACAACGTTGGTTTGAGTCGGCTGTGGAGTAGCGGGCTTTTGTCCCTGGAAGGGTGATGGTGAATCTCCAGTTCTAGTAGGTCCAGGTGGCCCTCTTGGCTGCTGTTGTTGGTTTTGCCCCCGTGGTTGGCCTTGGTTGAATGGCGGCGGCACCGACTGGGCCACTGGTGAGCGATTTTGGGCGGGCCCGGTAGGAGCAGAAGCAACTAGGGTGTGGCTTCCTCCAGGAGTTCCAGAACCAGTAGAAGGAGCTTGTGCTGCCTGTTGCTGGTTGACATGAGCAGAGTGCTGCTTGGCACCACGGTGGGCAAAGTTGAACCCTTGTGCCCTCATTTCAGTACCGATTCTGCCATCCTGGACCTCGAGAACCAACCAGCCAAATGCAGCGTCAGCTAAGTTGAAATTCCACATATTTTTGAAAGCACTCTCGTCGACTTGCCCCACTGCCGCTGCATTTGAACCACCAACGGGACCACCAAAGGGGTTTCCTCCATGAGCTGTGGTGGGCATCTTTTCGACTATACCTAACGCATTGTTCAGAAGATTCTGCTGAGCCTCGTTTTGCTGAATTGCAGGCTGGACCTCGCTCTTTACCGTCTCCCAGACGTCATTAAAGGATGCTTTTGATGCTGCGAGCTTGCCGCGGTAGTGATCCAACGTAGGGTTGACGCTGAACTCGTTGTACGAGCTACCGTACCGGAAATGAAGTCCAGCAGATATTGAGAAGTCAGCCTTCAGAGTAACGGAGAGCTGGTTGAGGATACCCTCTCGAGCTGGAGATGCGTGAGTAATGAAGACACGGGTTTCCGTTGGATCATAGACGCGATTTGCAGTGTCCACAAGCTCGCCCATCTGTAACAGCGTAGTCCACATAGTCCCTTGACCACCAGCAATTGTAGTCCGGCCTTCACCGTTGTCAAATAGCTTGTGCATGACGACAGCGCCGCCAAGACCCAAGAGCCGAAGCTTCACACCCCCAATTTCTAATAGCATCGAACGTGCCTCGTCAATGATGTGTAGCTTATCCACCTTGTACTCCCCAGACCGGAACTTCTCTAATACTCTTACATCCTCGCATGCACCCCATACTGTATAAACAGGAACGTCGAGCTTGTAGGAGCCATTCAAGAAGGAGGGAAGTTCTGACAAGGGGAGATCACTAGCTGGAAATCGTGACTTGACAGGACCGGCCTGGCCTGGTTGTTGAATTGCTTTCTTGATGGATTCGGAGAGTAGCGGAGAATATTGCGCAACGTGTTTGAGGGTTCTGTTAAAGCTTACGTTAGCTTTCATCCAGAGGCTCCTCGGCAAAGGTATTTACTTGTCCGCAATTCGATCTAGTGACGTTTCATCATAAAATCCGAAATCTCCAGTGTGTATAATGTGATCAGCACGAGCTTGTTTTGCTAGCTCGTTGAGAGACTTCAGGTTTCCTTCCAAGCTGTTAGCATTGGTTTGACATGGCTGGCATCCTGCACGCACCTCTAACATCAGCCACGCAAAGTACTCTTACACCACCAGTCTGTATAACTCGTCCATTGTTCGGTAGGAGAGGAGCGGCTCCCGGTGGGAGTCCAGTGTGACCTCCAGTGGCGCCGTTTGGTAGATATCCTTGACTATTGTACGAGTGGGTGCGTTGCTGTGTCAAGTCTGTCAGCTTTGGAACATACTTGCGAGGGCTATATTTGCAATATTGTCCACGAAGATGATTATGTTGGACTATCGTAGCGATCATGTTGGATGCGCAAGGGTTGGTTGGGTTGGGATCGAGGTGAGGATGTTCTCGTGTGATGAAGATTGACTTACAGAAGCCATAATACTTGAGCCACAGTGATGGGCAGAGGAAGGAGGAATCAAGTGGAATGTGCTATTCGCTTGAGCAGAAAGGCAGGAGTCGTGGAAATAGTTGAACAATTTCGAGGAAGGAGTGAGGTGGATGGCAATAATTAGCACTTTGTAGCTCTGAGGAAGGAACTTTGGTCGCGTTCTATACTTGGTCTAGCGCCACTTCGCTTCATGGTAACCCTGATGTCGAGGCTCGCTGCCTCCTTTAAAGCATCCAACATTCATGATACATCGACATCAGCTGTAAGTATGCCAGACAAAACATCCGCGCACACCAAGTCCGCATCAACACAGCAGCTATTTTTCTACCACATAGTAGGATCTCTTAGTAGGAATCGTATTTATATCGCTATGACACACCTCTTACGCAGAGCGTGGAGACTTGTCCCACACCTCCTTTTATTTGAACATCAATCTTCAGCCTCGCAATGCGACACAATAAATTATAGGCAATCTCTAGATCTGCATCTCTACTAAATGCTATGATATGTTTGGTTCTGTTGTTTGGTTCTTATTACTATTTTATCGTGCCCTCTTCCCTTAGTAAAACCTAGCATCGGAGGTTCCTTCAATCTTGCGCGCTTTCACTAGATCCTATTACATTTGCACTTCCCAATCCTCCAAAGTGAGGTTGATAGTCTACATCTATATGTTGCCTACTAGCAGCCTGCTCAACATCACTTGTAGTCATTCCAATCATAAAAGTTTTATGAGATCCATCACTACCCCATGTATCTCCAAGGACGTGAGAGGAGACTGTAACGGGCAAGGCAACAAAATTAACGGGTGAAAGCAAAAATTCATCGTTACATAACCTCATGACGTGAATAGTGAATATACTATTAGTAAATTACTTAGAAGGGGTATCATTAATTACGAGGCGCTACATAAACAATTTGGCATCCTAATCTGACATATGCACCCACCCCAATATCTGCCGTCATTTCATTAACCATATTACGCACTTGCTGTAGTTCTCCTCCAAATCATTACCGCAGTCACAGCCGCACAGGTCGTGGCCCCCAAGGCCACATACAAGCTTGTCCTATCTGGCGGCTCCTCTTCGCTCTTTGGAAACGCAATACTGGGATTTGTTGCAGCTTCGGCTAGCGTCACGAATAGTTCGCTGATACTGTGCCATGTGACGCTGACATGTAAAGGGGAGCTCATCATTAGAGCCGCAGTGTACTGGTCTGGTTGCTGCTCGCTTCGCTGGGTGGTCTTGTCTAGATCTGCTTTTAGTGCTACATAGACATTGGGTAAGTCGTCTAGGTGTGGATGTTTCTCGCGCAAGGCCACGATGTGAGAGAATGAGTCAGGGTCAGATGAGTCGTAGGTGTAGCATATGAGATCACAAGCTTCTAGTTTCGACTGATTCTCGAGAATAGCTGGTTCAAGCTCGCCCAATTCTTCGATGATAAGATAGTATTGTTTTCCACCTTGCAGTTCAACACTGTTAACTGCAGTACGAGGCTTAATGGTTGGGTGGTATAAAGAGTCGAAGGGCCTGTTGAGGAAGGCGTTCAGGAGGGAGGATTTCCCTGAGCCTGGAGCACCAAGAACGTAGCAAAGGATGACGTTTCGTTCGACACGGCCAGGACGCCTTCGACGTTTCCGAGCTTTAGTCACTTTTAAAGCAGCGGTAGTAGATTCACGAGGATTGGCAGGCTCAAACCCAAGGTAAGCTAGATATGAAAGAGTTGTTTTTGGTTCAACAAAGGTAGTCATGCTCCATTGAGCCAGCCAACCTTGAAGAGTAATATGCCCTGCCTCGTTTCTGACGGTCGATGAAGGGAATGACGAGTCAGCCCAAGATGGTGGTAAGCCAGGAGTAGGCGCAAAGAGTGCAGTAAGTTCGTTATCATTCAGCCCACCATCATTGTCTTTGTCGAATAGAAGGAACAAATCGACAAAGAAGCGATAACCTACTGGGCTGAGCTCTGCAGATGAATACTCCGAGACTTCAAACTTCGGATGGAGGAAACTGTCCTTCAAGCTTAGGCTATCCGTATATTGAAAGGTGCGTAAGATAATCCAGATAGTCTCATGGCGTCCTTTCTCGGCAAAGATTTTGTTGAGGTATATGAAGCCACTCTGATCTACTCCTTTGTCAAGGATAGACATGGAGGATGCCCCGCCTATCGTTTGTTTGATGTTTTCTAGATCCTCTGGAGATAACGGCTTTTGGAAGCATTTTGCCTGGAAGTCATGCATTTCCTGGTCATTAAGATAACCATCTTGGTCTTTGTCGCACAAATAAAATACCCTCCGCAAAGCTGCCACAGCTGCTGGCTTCAAAGTTCCCTCTTTCGAGTCGAATAGCGGTGCTATAGGGTGGGTCACAGCCTTTTGGCATAGAAAGAACACTTCGTTGACGTTATGATGTTCCTTTGCACTCGTCCGTATACATGAATCGATCTCTTTGAACTCCGCCATTACCGGCAGCATTTCATCCTCAACCACCTGTGCAGTGCTTCCATTCGCAGTTAGATCAGACTTGTTGGCACATAGCACAACCGGTACATTAACGCCTAGGGATCTAAAATATGGCATCCAGAAGAGCGCAACTCGTTCATAGCTGTAGTGATCGGAGTATACCAGTAGGATGACGTTAGACTTTCGGATCTCCTTGCGCAGGGTATTTCGTTCTTGAGGGAGTGCGGATGTATCAACGATCGTGGTTGTGACGTTCTCAGGCGTGCCAATGCTCGGTGGTATCGTGATCTGTGGCAGGACAGATTGAATCTTGTTGGTAACGAAGACATCTTTAACCAGAGAGGTGATGAGGCTGGATTTTCCAGTGGCCTCATCGCCACAAACGCAGATGCGTACTGTTGATCGTCAGCCACAGCTCAAACGGAAAGTGCTCGTGCCCATGTACCTGTAGCCATATTCCGAAGGACTTCGAGCCTTTGAAGCTTATGATAGCTGCTCTATATGGCCCATGCTGAGGTAGAAGGTAGGCTAATAATAGACTCGTCTTGTCCTAGCAACCTTGTCTTTATCAAATGCAACAATTTTATTGATGTAGCCCTGTGGATAGGAACCTGGTGCTTGGAGCTTCTAGGATGCATCTATTGCCGACGCGTGCCCAGCAATGTGCACGAGAGAGTAATAATGGCCGAGCTTTAGGCGGTAAGATGCATCCGAATACCAGAAGTCCAGAGATAGGTCTAGTGATCGCGCATTCAATAATGATACAGCAAACTTCTCTACTCAGAATTAATTACTTTGCCTCTCAATTGTTTACCAGTCCATGGCTAAATTTATATATCCTTAATAGCCTTTCAAGCAGCAGAAATCTTACAATTAAGCTGCGCATCTTCTCCGAATACGGCGGACTAGTAACCCCGCATTTCACTCGTTACCTTACAACCCCGTACCTTACTGGCATTTTCAGTAACTACCTCATCTAGTGTCTTGCCGCATTGATCTAGGATGTAACCAGTTGCGCGGACGAGCCTCACTCTCGGATTCGACACATCTACTCGCCATAGTAAATCGCATAATTTGAGTTAAATCTATATTCGACAGGCAGCGGGAGATAGTCATGTTGTAGGTGCCCTTCCAATACGTGTTACTGGTCCGTGTGTGCCGCGCAAGCTGATAAGAATATAATTGCAGTGTACTTCCACCCCCTCCACGATATCCCACACAGGCAGCATACAATGCCGCTGTGGCAGCTGGCCAAGCAGCCCCAATGATTGAGACGAACAATACATTAACAACCCCAACTGGCCCGGAGTACCAGCTAGTTGTTGGAGAAGGTGATTCGTCGAGTCACACATCGTATACAAATACTAACAAAATCAATAGGTACTTATGTGCTAAAGGAAGACCTCCATCTTGCAACACCGCCTCCTCATCCTTCAGAAGCCCCAGTCATCAATCCGAACCCTCTTGCGACAACCCCACAACCTCCGACAGCAGGGACAAAAGTCTCTTTACTATCTCTGAGTTCACGCCCTTCTGCTCCGCTGCTATATAAGGTCAATACAAGTGCAAGTGCTAGATCTGGGGTACAATCGAGCATACAAGAACATCCGAGCGAAGGGCGGCTCTCTGCTGAGCTAAGCAGTGATGGAGGAGGCGGAACCTCGATGAGTGGCAGCTTCAATGCGCCTGGGTCATCCGCTCCAGCATTTGGTGAAGGTAACACATTGCTATTATCCATGGGTGGAAAGGATACGAAACGGAGGAAGCCGAAGAATAACATTGCGAAGAGCAATTCATCTTTTATTTCAAGAGTCATTGTAAATGAAGCGCTACCGAAGCGCTTGCAGGATCATGACCCTGATGGGCTCTTTGTATTCGCCAATATCAATCGAGCATTTCAATGGCTAGACCTGTCATCTCCCATAAAGGTATTGTCCAGTACTCATATCTCCAGCTGTGGACTAACGCGACAACAGCAAGAACATCTAACCAAGATACTATTCACGAAAGGGCACTGCCTATGTCATGATGTTAACGCTGTCACTAAAAGTTTAAGCCACATAGACCTGATAATGGGATTTTCAACTGGAGAAATCATCTGGTACGAACCGATATCGCAGAAGTATACTCGACTGAATAAAAATGTAAGTTATACCCGAGGACTGCTATCTATCTCTACTAATTAATCTGTAGGGTATTATTAATGCAACACCGGTGTCGGAAATTCGTTGGATTCCAGGTTCAGAGAACCTCTTCCTTGCTGGGCATATGGATGGATCTCTTGTCGTCTACGATAAGGAGAAGGACGATGCAGCATTTATCCCAGAGGAACACGCCAATGGCCGCACGGAGACCAATGGGATAACCGAACACGTTGAAAGCCTCCACGTCGACAAATCCGTGCACTCTAAGAACCAAAAGACGAACCCAGTGGCATTCTGGAAGCTGTCAAATCAAAGAATAAATGCGTTTGCGTTTTCTCCTGATAGTCGCCATCTTGCGGTAGTATCAGAAGATGGGTCTCTTCGAATAATCGACTATCTAAAAGAACAGTATGTTTATAGCAAAAGCTTCATATCATGTCGATAGCTTACATATATTTAGGCTTCTCGATCTATACACCAGCTATTATGGAGGGTTCCTATGCGTTTGCTGGTCTCCTGATGGCAAGTACGTCCTCACAGGTGGTCAAGACGACCTTGTTTCGATATGGTCAGTGGCGGAATCAATTATAGTAGCTCGATGTCAAGGACATCAGTCTTGGGTAACAGCAGTGGCCTTTGATCCTTGGAGATGTGATGATAAAAGCTACCGGTTTGGCAGTGTGGGTGAAGACTGTAGACTACTACTATGGGACTTTAGTGTTGGCATGTTACATCGACCAAAAGCTGTATGTTATGTCATGGCCAAACTCGATTTGACGTTCGAAAGTATGCTGATATAGTTATAGGCATCCGTCCAACACCGAGGCAGTATATCTTCACGATTCGTCAATACGCTTCAAAGATCAGAGACCCACACAACAACAACAAGCCGGTTGAGATCGAATTCAGCCCTCTCGACTGATACAGATGAAGAGTTCTCGATTAAGCATCCTGTCGAACCAAGAGCACGTACTGCTATGCTACCACCTGTTCTTGTGCGTTCACCCCATTGGTGCCTGGGCTTTGTTAAGCTAAGTGAGAAACGCTGACGCCTCTCTAGTCAAAAAGCATTGATACTGATCCACTTTGCTGGTTGGAATTTACTGAAGATGCAATCATTACAAGTTGTAAGAGTGGTGAGTGATTTAAGACCTCCCATGTCTCCGTGTTCGCATGTGATAGTGTTTTGCATGAGACGAAACATCATTTGCATGTGACTGTGAATTCGAATGTGGATTCGAACTAATCTTTACCCCTCGAGAAGCTTAATGGCTAACAAAACGCGCATCTAGGGCATATTCGAACTTGGAATAGGCCTCGAGATGTTGCCAACGGCAGTGAAGTGACACAGGCTTCGACATAGGTAGAAACTCGAAATTAGAATTTAGTGCCATCACCACTAGGTGCCACTCAAATCCATCTTCGAATACTGGGAATTACAATCTGCAGTAGGGAAGCGGTGCGACCGGAAGATCTTCGGGTTCTTTGCGGCGAAAATAAGGGCAGGTTGAGGTCAGAAGCTTGAGAGTGTCCAAGGCATTGCTCCGTGCCTGATGTCGTAGACAATACGTCTACAGTGCCCGCCAATCGGTTACCGCCAGTTGCCGACTTTACACCAAAATATTTAGTCAGCACTTGAACTACTTTACTCCGAGGAGGCAGTTAAACAGAATCAAGCTTTCCAAATAGTACAAATTGAATTTTAAAAAATTTAGAATCCTTCTGTCTCTTTGGATTGGTTCTAATTTGTATCTCTGCTGTTAGTTTATTTACTTATAGATAGTCTACTAATAGTATATCATTGCAGAACATTTCAATATAGAGTTTTTGTATACAGAACTGAGGAATTTATATTTTTAAAAAAAAAACTCTTTTATAACTTCAACTAGCTACAAGACAACACTCTATAATTGAGAATCGAGAATTGAGATTCGGGACATAGACTAGAGCCACTGGATAACCAAATTTTCTATCAAAGGTAGAAATACAGTATATTTTAAGAATCATTAGAGGTATCTAAACAGATCAATCTAAGGCGTGAAATTTACAAGTGGCGGAAACTTATTGACTAGTGCCTTATCGTGCCCAACATCCTGTTGATACGCAGCGACAGCCGTGTATTCTTGGTGGAGCAAAACTCGGCAACGGGCCGAATTCTCTAACAGTTGAGAGACAGGCACCTCATGCAACGGCAATTGTGGCTTGCACGGCAGGTGGGCGGCTCATTCTTCCGTCTTCTTAAACGGCGCACATGTTGGAAATCTCATCGGAAAATTTGCCCCGTCAGATTTTCAAAATTGAGGTTTTAGATGAAGTCATTCGTGCCCAAACAAAATCCCGACTTGGCCGCGGGCAATTCAACCGTGTGTTGCCTGGGGGCTTTACCTACCTACCGCTGGTGGCGGCTACTCCGAACAATGGCGTATCTTCGGGAGTACTTTATACAGTACTAAGGTCGATATCGGCAAGCCCTGCCTGGGCTGTTATCGACGGGCGAAGAACAAAGAAAGATTGGCACTCGAGGATGTTGGGGACCTACCTAGCTTAGGGTGTGGAACAGTGCTGTAAGTGCCCGAGTGTATTGTACAGTACTTACTCGTTGCAGGCCGAAGGACTCGAGCAAGGTAGGTACAGTAAGAACATACAGTACATACAGTACTGTACATACGCGCACTCTATGCGTACAGCACTGGCGGTAATCATTGCTCGCCACGACCATGCGACAGACTTGATCCACAGGCGTGCATACCTAGGGTGCAGTGCACAGACAGACATCCGTGCAGGCACAACGAAGGGGTCTGGAAGCATCGTAGCTGTACGAAGTAGCACGGCACTGTATAGAAAAAGTGCATACTGTGCGGACAGTTCTCGAGTACGAAGCACACTGTCGTGGCATGCGCCGACGCCTCGTACTAGGCCTGCCACCACTTTCTGCCACCACTTTCTTTACGCATGCAAGGAATTGGTGTTCGGGCACTCGAGCGTCAAGTTAGTTGGCCCGGGGAGCAAGTGCATATTTCCCGTCACATGGCGCCATGTTCGATGGCAGATACCCTAGGACAGAACAATAAGGGCCGTTGGGAGAGAGCGTTGCTGAGAGAGACTCGACTCGAGCACAACGGTGATAACGAACAACCGTTTTTATAAAATGGGTCCTGTGGTAGAGATCGGGGCAGCCGCAGTTCGTAGCACACCCCTAGAGGCGACCCATGCCAGTACCTACAGTACCTTAAGGCACTAAAACATAGCGATCGCCTTGGTTGGCCTGCAAACTTGCCATGCACTGCCAGGCTTGTTCTTGCCAGTACTGTAGAGGTACCTATTGTACGAGTAGCTGGGCAGGTATCCCATCGTGCCACGGAGAGCAATACAAGGTACTGGGCAAGGTAGGCACTGAGGATGCAGGCACGTGGAGAGGGTACGGTATGTACGGAAGTAGATATGTCAGGTAT
Organism: Aotearoamyces nothofagi; assembly: GCA_015345905.1. Taxonomy (NCBI): domain Eukaryota; kingdom Fungi; phylum Ascomycota; class Leotiomycetes; order Leotiales; family Tympanidaceae; genus Aotearoamyces; species Aotearoamyces nothofagi. The sequence continues at coordinate 261,928 of JADDTR010000027.1, forward strand.
GTCCTGCACTACCTTAGGTGCGGACGGGAGGTCGGTCCTGCTATAGAGAGTACAGACTGTCTTGTCTTTCTATATTATAGTCTAGCAATAGGAAGGAAGTACTGTACGAGTAGGACCCTAATACATGCCTTCAAGCGTGCCTTCAAGCGTGCCTTCAATTGTGTCTTCAATCATGTCTTCAATCGTGTCTTCAATCATGCAGCCGGCCGCTACACGTGCCTCCGCCGGAGCGAAGCGGCGACTCAGCCTTGAACAAGTCCTTTCTCAGAACCCGGTCGCTAACGAGGTAGGTAATTCAATTCATGTTCATGTCTGCAAAAAAGGCGCTAGGCCAAGCTAGCCTAGCCGCCTGTGACATCCGCGCGCTCACACTAAGCTACCCATTGCTGACGTTCACAGCCGTCATGCCTTGGCCTAAGGAAACTCTTTATCGCCAAAGTTCTAGACTAGGAGGCAAAGAAGTGGGAACGACACCCTCGCTCAGCCCCTCTACCTTTGCCGTTGAAAGGCAGATGACGGCGAACTAAGACCAGTTGGCCATAGGGCAGAAGTGTCTTCTGGAGGACAGCCTAATTGTATCTATCCTGGGAGCTGCTTTTTGATCATCTGCAATGAGACCTTCTTTCTGTGTTTTGCGACATCAATCACGAGTGAATGACCGTGCGTTTTGCGTACTCGAACCTGTAGAGACAAAGTTATTGGTGGGCATCAGTACTGATCACCCCATCTATCAAATTCTCTGGCATATCTCACGACCACATATCAATCCACATACCTCCTCGTTCGAAAGCCAGGCAGACACGATAGAATACATATCGTCTTTACAATGCCCAGCTTCAATCCCTGGCAGAACGTTACAGGCAGGAACAGCGCAACGCTCTTTGAGATTCGGTATGTCGCCTTCAGCCGTCATAATGGAATAACTGCCGCTGATAGATAATGCAGTCTAGAGAGTGATGTGATTGTCCTTCGGGGGCCTGAGAACGAGTCGTCAAGTCAGATGCTGAGAGGGGTAGTGGTTCTTTGCCTCCCAGCTTCACTCAAGGTCGAAGATGTACACCTGCGGCTCATAGGGCAATGTAAAGTAGGGTATGTGCAATTTATGTGGATGGGCATAGAGAAATAGCTAACGCCCATTGGACAGGTGGAACGACCAGAAATTAACAGCTACAGGTATATCTAACAGCAAGGTCGACAAAACCACCGAAATATTTAGCCACAGGTGGCCACCCTTCGTCGGCAGTGAAGGCCCAGGCTCGTCTTCCAAGGGCATAACTCTCGGAGCCACGAACTATGAATGGCCGTTTGAGCTCATTATCCCCGGATCAACGGCAGAGAGCATCGAGGGCCTGAACGATAGTCACATAGTATACAAACTGAAGGCCACCATTGCGAGAGGTAGATTGGCATATGATTTACATGCATGGAAGCCACTCAGAATCATCAGAACTCTAGACCCAGCCGCGTTAGAACTTTCGCATGCAATGACTGTCGAGAACATATGGCCAAACAAGGTTGAATATTCTCTTGTCATTCCTCACAAGGCGATTATATTCGGAACATCTATTGGAATCCAGATGAAATTCACCTTATTGCTGAAAGGTTTAAAAATCGGAACTATCAAATGCCAGCTGGTGGAAATCCAGGAATTCTCGATCCCAGGCCCTTTACACACGGAGAGATACTTCAAAAATTCGAGGGATATCAATGATTGGGCGTTTCAGTTGAACGAGGAAGAGCATTATCAAGATATGCTCGATGAATCAGGACAGGATGGCTTCGTTTTGAATGAGACGCTGCCCCTACCAAAGTCATTAAGGAAGTGCATGCAGGATTGTGAAACACATGGAATTAAGATTCGGCATAAGGTTAAATTCAATATTGCTTTGCACAACCCTGATGGGCACACTTCGGAGGTAAGACTTTTCTTAGGTCGTTGGAATGGTTTTGCTGACCGACCGATTGATTAGCTGCGAGCAACTCTCCCTGTCACGATCTTCATTTCTCCTAATATGCCAATTGACGAAGGCGGCAATCTCCTTGATCAGACCCCAGAACACAGTCGTTCTGTTGACATTGATTCCCATGCACCGCCACTGTATGGGGAACACGTCTTAGATCAGCTCTACGCCGACATTGACTCAACTGGGGGAATCATAACACCAGGCGCAGCAGCTTCTGGAATGAACACCCCTTTCTACGCCCAGTCTCGATCAGGCTCAACAGAGAACTTATCATCGATGGATGGGATTGCAGGTACAGCCATTCGGCCAGACGCTCTTTCCACGAGGCTGCAAAATCTAAACGCAAACTCGAGAAACCAAAGCTTCCTTAGACGCAATCGTGGAGATGGTAGCGGTGGCAATACTCCGCTTGGAGTGCCTGGAGAAGACCACTCACAGCCCAGCTCCCTTCCCCGTGTCCAATCTGGCTATTTTGACCAAGCACCGCATGGATCCGCTCCACGCAGCAATCCCCTTTCACGGCGCACTAGTGAAGAAGATGGAGCTTCAGTAGCAATAAATTCAGGCGTACACACGCCTGAGCATATAGACTACTCTGACCTCGGAGATTTGACTAAGGTCCCCTCTTATAGTACGGCAGTCAAGACACCGGTTAGGGGTATGAGTTACAGTGATGCAGAAGCCCTTCCGAACTATGACGCGGCAATCAGTGCGCCGCCGAGTCCAGTAAGGCAAAATTCGTATTTAGCAACGACACCGGGTGCCGCAGGGCCAAGTTCTTGGGGAAATGGAAATACAAGTGTTCCGGCGACTCCAGGGATCGATTCCCAAAACCCAACTATAAGGGCGAGGAATCCACTGGTAGGAATGGGATTAACCCCGCTCAATGGGACCCAAAGGTGAGAACGATCCTGCGCGAAGGTTACATGACATACAGGCGCGAGGTCAGGCACATTAGTAGTGTTACTATCTTTATCAGATTAGCGATGAGACGAGCGCATGAACTTTTCAAATAGGAGTATATAGACGGGATAGATGGAACCGTTGAGAAGGAGTTATTTGTTTTTGAATTGCATTACCGGCGCATGGGATATCCTTTGCTTTGCTCTACACTGTTTTAACATCATGATGATCAGGATTAATGGGTAGCATTACTACTCTAGAATAGCAGAGCTAAAAATATTATAAATTTTTTGGTAACACTGCATTCCTCATAGATATAGACTGCGAGTGAGTGGTGTGCCCCGAGGCTGAAAGTGAGGCTTGGCGGATCTTGCGAGTTAGCCTCCTTTCTGCCGCCTTGCTGCGATCGAATGACGATGGTTTCAATAACAAGCGAGTTATGCGCTGTATAACGCACCGCATATTCACTCGTTATTCAACCCTTGAGTTATTTCACTCCATCGCACCGTGCTAGATATCTCAGAGGGGTACTTCACCTTTTCATTTTATATCCAATTTAAGAGGCCAAAACGCCAAACACCAACACGATGTCACGACATAAAATGGTCAAGAATATTGACCTAGACGACGAGTTGGACGAATTCGATGGTGGCGACGATTACGGCTATGATGGTACTGATTCTGGGAGTATAGAAGGTTAATAAGCCTATTACAATGCGAATGAGCGATTTGGCTAACTTGTTGTGGTATTTAGAGCTCAGTGAAGAAGATCAAGGTCTGCCCCGCTGCTTCATCCACCATCCTCTCCTAAATCCAGCTATATGCACACGTAAAATATATTAGCAAAAGCCAGTTACTGAATGCGTGTCTTACTGCAGAACAAATGATTATATGCACGAATGCAGTGCGCGAAGTTTTAGGGCCAGACGTCCCGAATGTGACGGACAAGGAGATACAAGAAGCGTTATGGCATTACTATTACGATGTCGGGAAGAGTATAAATTATCTGTTGACCTCGAGGACACCGAAGAAAGAGAGTGACGGAGGAAAGAAAAAGAAGAAAGGTTGGTCTGGTCTTTCTTGTTGCATTGGACTTGAGCGAATGGGCATTGGAAAGGAGTGGGCAGACTATCAGCAAAGTTGCGAGTCGAATGGAGGTGGGTCACGTTCTATTTGTTTACGTATCCTATGTCGGAGATTCTGGCTGACATACTCCTCAACAGAATTCATGTGCGGGCCTGATCTTACGCCTATGCCTCCAACAATCTGCACGAATCCTTTTATTCCAGCAGATTTCTGGAAGGACATGTCGTGGCTCAATACGCCAATCGAAAGACATACAACTTTTATTGAGCCTCTCAATCCATGTGGCGGTTTGCTTGGAGGTTCTTCAGGCGGCGCACCAAAAATGTCAAAGCTTCAGGCTTTGGCCGCGGCGCGGAAGAAGAAGGCTCAGGAAGAGAAAGCTGCCAACGCTGAGGCAGTTGAGAAGCCCTTGGCTGGTCTTACCATCAGCAATCCAACCGACAAAACTTTAGGCGGAACCTTCTCCGCTACTGCTCCTATACCTAAAGAAAATCCTAGGGCATATCCTATACGGAAGAGGAAAAGCTCAAGTCCGCATAGGAAGATCTCGCAGCCAGCAGAGCTAGTTAAGTGCGAGACTTCTCAACCACAAGACGAAGCTCCGCCAGCTCCCTCAAGCGAAGAGCTTGCTCCATCTGCCTTTGCAAGCACCATGTTTGGTGGTAGCAAGCCGGTCCCAGCCCGCCAGCCTTCAATCCTCCAATTCACTTTACCATATTTAGCGAACTCTGAAGTCCAATCCACTGATGCCTTTGCAGGACCAAGTCCAGATGATGTGGTGATAGCGGCACAGTCGAAAGGTTCGGCGCATTCTGCGACTGTGAGGAAATGATACTAATCACTGGGCGTTGTGTAGCAGCTTCTGCAAAAGGAGCGAAGAGTCTCATAAAGACGAATGGTGAGAAGAAAGCAGATCAAATTGCGGATGGAGTGGAAGCTTTACGAATTGATGATACGCCTAGGGCGAGAAGTAAGAATTTGGACGTGTTGAAGGAGTACGAGAAGCTAGGTGCTAAGAATGCGGCAAATTTTGTGGTTATTGGTATGTTTGACGTAGCTATGGATTGGAGACGTGCTTACGGGGTTCAGGCCATGTTGATGCGGGGAAGAGTACTTTAATGGGTAGGTTATTATACGATCTTAAAGTTGTAGACCAGCGTACGATAGACAAATACCGAAAGGAAGCCGAGAAGATAGGGAAGTCATCATTTGCATTAGCATGGGTTTTAGATCAAGGCACGGAAGAGCGAAGTCGAGGAGTTACAATAGATATTGCAACAAACAAGTTCGGGACGGAGAAGACGGCTTTTACAATACTCGATGCTCCAGGACATCGAGATTTCATCCCAAATATGATCGCAGGGGCAAGTCAGGCCGATTTTGCCGTTCTAGTTATTGATGCAAGTACGGGATCATTTGAGTCAGGTCTCAGAGGACAGACGAAAGAACACGCATTGCTCGTCCGAAGTATGGGTGTCCAACGACTAATTGTTGCTGTTAACAAACTCGATACTATTGGCTGGTCACAAGACCGTTATGATGAGATATCTCAGCAAGTCTCCGCGTTCCTTATGGCTGCTGGTTTTTTATCTAAGAACGTTACGTTCATTCCTCTTTCTGGTCTAAACGGCGACAATATTGCCCGAAAATCGACAGAAAAGGCTGCAGCATGGTACACTGGACCTACGCTTGTAGAAGAGCTCGATAACTCGGAGCCTGTCTCACGGGCGTTGGAGAAACCACTCCGCTTTACAATTGGCGATATTTTCCGAGGAGGTGTCCAGAATCCACTCAGTGTCTCGGGACGTATCGAAGCAGGCAGTCTACAAACCGGCGACGCATTAATTGCACAACCTAGCGGTCAAAAATGCTTCATCAAAGGTATTGAAATCGATAACGCGTCATCTGACTGGGCAGTAGCAGGTCAAAATGTCACCATTCACCTCTCTGACATCGACCCAATTCACCTCAAGATCGGGGACGTGCTCTCTAGCCCTTCGAGTGCGATCAAAACTGTTAAAGAGTTTACTGTTAAGTTGCTAGCATTTGAATTTCTAATGCCGATGAGCGTTGATGTCCACAGAGGGCGATTACATGCACCAGGAAAGATTAGGGAGATCGTGGCGGTCTTGGATAAGGGCACAGGGAAGGTGATCAAAAGAAAGCCGAAGATTGTTAAGCCGGCTAGTATCGCGAGGTGTATAGTTGAGCTGGAGGTCGATGTGCCGCTTGAAGTCGGGCAAAGGGTTGTGCTGAGAAGTGGTGGTGAGACAGTTGCCGCTGGACTATTAGAATAGGGGCTAGATGATACCAATAAAATACAGATTAAGGGTCGAATCGAACATTTATAAGCTATTAGCCACGTGAAAAGACGGTGCGGCTGACACTTGGATGGGTCTTGGACGTTTAGGTGACACCGTGACCAGCCATGAGGATGCGGGGCATAGCAAAGGGGGTTATTTATATTAGGCGTTTCGGTGGAAGATGGATACCTGAATAAGCGTCAAGTGGGTGAGTCCGTCAGCCAATATAAATATAAACTCTTGCATGATAGTATATAGAAATCTACTGTAAACTTGAAAGCTATAAAGCTGAAGGCTGAACTCAGACTAATAGAAGTGCACGTGGCCGAATGGTAGCTCTAAAGAACAGATTAAGCTCATGATAGTGGCAATTCCCAGCACAAACAGAATAATGTACTTACGTGTATAGACATACCTAGGTATATAAACAGTCGGAAAAGCCACCTTTCAGTACAGCAATTCAGAACCAATCATCCATTGTTATTTCATGTCATCGGCGACTGCGAGCGAATAAATCAGAAGGCGCCAGAAGGGCTCAGGCGCCATCCTCCGCTAAATTTAACCTTGTTCGCTTAGATTGGCCCTTGTCAAGGACGGAAACGCGGGTAGGCGATTTTGCTACGTATCCTCTATCGGAATGGCAATGTGTTCTTTTTAAACTGATTAAGCGTTTAAGAACCTCAGAGTTCCACCTTTCACCCACAATTGTGCATTTTTCTTCCCTTCACATTGCAGCTCCTCCAGGATCGAGACAGCGACACCTGTGAATATCTTTGACCATAATAGAGCATCGTAGAAGAAGCTCCGCCATGGCCAGAGGAAACCAGACTGGCCTGTTCGCAGGCTTGTCTGTTCTTTTCTATCTTGCTCTTTTGTTCAGTCCTCTAGCATTTCTTCAAACAGCGTCTGCACAGAGTGATCAGGATCCGTTACAAGAAAGTTATGGCACAGGTAAGCGTTGCACTGCTAAATCCACGTCCCTTAATCAGATCTAATACCGTCTCCGTTTATAGTCATTGGTATCGATTTGGGAACCACCTACTCTTGTGTCGGTGTGATGCAAAAGGGCAAAGTTGAGATTCTCGTAAACGATCAGGGCCACCGAATTACACCTTCCTATGTTGCCTTCACCGATGAGGAGCGATTGGTTGGAGATGCGGCAAAGAACCAGGCCGCCGCAAACCCAAGGCGAACCATCTTCGATGTCAAGTAAGTTTTCATCCCGTCTTATGGTTATGGACTTGCAAAATTAATACGAATCCTTAGGCGTATGATTGGCCGCAAGTTTTCCGACAAGGATGTCCAAGGTGACATGAAGCACTTCCCATTCGATGTCGTCGAGAAGGATGGCAAGCCAAATGTCCAAGTCGAAGTCAATGGCTCCCCAAAGACCTTCACACCCGAGGAGGTTTCTGCCATGATTCTCGGAAAGATGAAGGAAGTCGCCGAGACATACTTGGGAAAGAAGGTTACACACGCCGTTGTCACGGTTCCAGCCTACTTCAACGACAACCAGAGACAGGCCACCAAGGATGCCGGTGTTATTGCCGGTTTGAACGTCCTCCGTATCGTCAACGAACCTACCGCCGCAGCTATTGCCTATGGTCTAGACAAGACCGATGGAGAACGTCAAATAATTGTCTACGATCTCGGTGGAGGAACCTTTGATGTTTCTCTTCTCTCTATTGACCGTGGTGTTTTCGAGGTTCTCTCAACTGCTGGTGACACCCATCTGGGTGGTGAAGATTTTGATCAGCGAGTCATTAACTACTTTGCCAAGCAATACAACAAGAAGCACGATGTCGACATCACCAAGGACCTCAAGACCATGGGTAAGCTGAAGCGCGAGGCTGAGAAGGCCAAGCGTACTCTTTCTTCCCAGATGTCCACTCGCATTGAAATCGAAGCTTTCCACAACGGCAATGATTTCTCCGAGACTCTTACGCGCGCCAAGTTTGAGGAGTTGAACAATGATCTTTTCAAGAAGACTCTCAAGCCTGTTGAGCAGGTTCTCAAGGATGCCAAGGTCAAGAAGGAGGAAGTTGATGATATCGTCTTAGTTGGTGGTTCTACCCGTATTCCTAAGGTTCAGGCCCTCATCGAGGAGTACTTCGGAGGCAAAAAGGCCAGCAAGGGTATCAACCCTGATGAGGCTGTCGCTTTCGGTGCCGCTGTTCAAGGTGGTGTTCTGTCTGGTGAGGAAGGTACTGAGGAGATTGTTCTCATGGATGTCAACCCATTGACTCTTGGTATTGAGACAACTGGTGGTGTCATGACCAAGCTGATCCCAAGAAACACTGTCATTCCTACCCGCAAGAGCCAGATCTTCTCTACCGCCGCCGATAACCAGCCTGTCGTCTTGATTCAAGTCTTCGAAGGCGAGCGTACACTAACAAAGGACAACAATCAACTCGGAAAGTTCGAGCTTACCGGCATTCCTCCTGCTCCTCGTGGCGTTCCTCAAATTGAGGTCTCCTTCGAGCTCGACGCCAACGGAATTCTAAAGGTCACTGCTGGCGATAAGGGTACTGGAAAGTCCGAGTCTATCACCATCACCAACGACAAAGGACGTCTCACCCAAGAGGAAATCGACCGTATGGTTCAGGAAGCTGAGAAGTATGCCGATGAGGATAAGGCTACCAAAGAACGCATTGAGGCTCGTAACGGTCTTGAGAATTACGCTTTCAGCCTTAAGAACCAGGTCCATGACGATGAAGGTCTTGGAGGCAAGATAGATGAGGATGACAAGGAGACTGTAAGTTATCTCTACTATGCTCTATGCACGTGACTTTACTAATTTGAAATTAGATCCTGGAGGCCGTCAAAGAGACTACCGAATGGCTTGAGTCTAACGCCGCTACTGCCACCTCTGAGGATTTTGAGGAGCAGAAGGAGAAGCTATCTAATGTCGCATACCCAATCACAAGCAAGCTATATAGCGGTGCTGGTGGTGCAGGCGATGATGATGAGGATAATGGACATGATGAGCTATAGAGAGTATTAGATTCTGTATTGGCATCGGCGAAAGGAAAAAGTCTTGCCATGATGCGGCTCCGTGGCAATTTACTTTTTGATTTTTTTTTAATTGGGTGTATTCTAGTGCATTGCATGTAAATTAAAATCATAAACCTACGATACTAATTTCCAAAGGTGTTGTTCGACTTGACTATAAAGTTATGGTAGTCGCTCCTGAGATCCGGCCCACAACTGCCGGCGATCTTCAGCGGTCTTCCCTCTGATGCTGTGATTTCTTCAGCCTGTCTGTTTAACGATATGTACATATTTACACCGTCTCGGTTTGTAATACCCCGAGGTAGCTAATGTATAACCTGTGCACATAATTTGGCAGAAATTCCCCGCTCTACCAGGCAGGGCTCAGTCTCGCATTAATTTAACCGCCGTGGAAGCACATTGGTGGCTATTCCGCCGGCATTAATTGTAGATCAACGTCATCAAGGATGGAAATCTTGCGGAGAGGAGGGGCCTCGGAGGAGGGAGATCGTATTAGGTGGAATGTATCATGCTCACTTAAAGCTGCATCTGAGAAGGCAAGGGGAAATATAATCTTATGAAAAAATTCAGATGTTTTGGGGGGGTGCGTCCGAAGGGTGGGGACCGTAATTGCGAGAGGGGATATGACGGGTTGAGTCGTGGTTATGGAGGGGGAAGGAGGAGAATGTAGTGTGGGAAAAGGTGTATATATATATATCTTGCCCTGCCAAGCATTTATATCTTTTACTGTCCCAAAATATACTCCCCTTTGTAGCTCTCTCGTTATGAAGTCCTTTTATCTTCTCTTCCTCCTTTCCTCTCAGGGTCTCGCTCTCATCGACTCGCCTCCAACCACGACCACAAGCTCTGTGCCTCGCCTCCCCACAATTTGGGTCGCAGGCGACAGCACCACAGCGCCGGATGGTGGACACAACGGTACAGAAGGATGGGGACAATATCTACAATACTCTTTCGGCACCGTAGCATCCGAGACGCAACGAGCGTTTGTGAATAACTCCGCAATCGCAGGCAGATCAGCGCGCAGCTATACACGCGAGGGACACTTCCAGGCCATTTCAAACGCCCTTCATCCCGGTGATTGGGTCATCGTTGAGTTTGGTCATAATGATGGCGGCAGTCCGTATCCAGCTGCTTTGGACAATGGTAGGGCGGATTGTCCGGGCAGCGGAAATGAGACCTGCCCAACGGTTTATGCGTGCGTGCCATGCCTGATACCTCCTCTAGGTGGATATTGAAATATGGGGAGACGATAGATGACAGATTGAGATGAAAACAGCTGACATGGATTAACGAGCTTATAGAAATGCGACAGAAATCGTCCTCACCTACCCGGCATATCTAATCAACGCCTCGAAGCTTTTCCTTGCGGGAGGAGCAAGAGTTGTCATCTCATCTCCAACGCCAGATAATTCCTGGGAGACTGGAAGCTTTATTTATAGTCCAAATCGCTTTACCTATTTTGGATGGTTGGCTGTTGATGAGCTGGGAGGTCCAGATGCTGGGGTATGGTTCGTCCAGCATGGCCAGTATGCTGCGGCCGCGCAGGATAATTTAGGGGCTGATATTGTGGATGCGGAATATCCTATGGACCATACGCACACGGCTCCGCATTTGGCTGATGTTGTGAGTAATCCTCTTTATATTTTTTGTCCGCAATATTTAATCCCCATCCTCTTCTTGGGTTTGTACTGGGCCTACCTTTAAATACGCTCTCACTGAAGTCATGGACCTTTTGCTTTTGCTCTAACAGGCCTGGCATGCAGTTCAGTCAAGCCTTTGTGTTGGGTCTGAAGTGCGGCACTTCGCCGCTGGCCGACTTGATTGTGAATGCTACCTCTAGGATCGAGAGTTCGATCTTGGGTACGTGCATTCTGGCAAATGCGACGGTACCAATATGAAACCTGGATGGGGAGAAAAGGTGGCAGTAGAAGGATGCTGTTGGGTTGTCTTTAGAACGTGCGAAGTATATGCATCCCAGAAGGTAGAGCACGTGTGCATGAGGTATAGACATATACGGATATGCCTGAGGCGAGAACAAAATGAGACAGCTCGTTGGTAACTGATACTCAACGTAAACATATTATCCATTCGTCTGGTTTGTTTTATCGACGCCTTAAAATTTTGTGTCTGCTTCTTGGAAATTTCCATGCTTCCGCATGATTATTGTCTTGGCTGCAGGAGTGATCTTCATGTCTCCAGCAACACAGAGACCCAGCGCCCAATTAGAGTTACTAGATTTGGCACGCCCCTTTCCGGATATCTTTGACGCTCTCATACATTAAGTATTGTCCGCTGTACCTCACACCTACCACTATGCCGTCTCGAGAGCCCGCAACCGTCATTGCGTCATTGAGCTGACATCTAGAAGAGACCGTCGGTATATGGCGGCTTGCTGCATCAAAATATTATAAGTTATAATTGTACCCAACAACTACGAGATCGAAACTTCATAAATTCAGAATCTACAACTCTCCTATTGTCGGTTGATACTTGGTGAGCAAGAGATTGCTCACTCGGTTCTTACTGTGGTATTCTGTGTTATTCTTATCTCATAAGACGTGGCTGTCTATGGGTTTGAACTCAAGCCTCGATGGAGCTACTCCAGGACACCCGTAGCTCTCTGGCGAATTCCCGGGTTAGTGGAATCGGATAGCCTGAGTGCCCGCCCACCCATGAACGGTACGAAGGTCTTCTCGTTCATAAACGTGCCGTAACGACAGAGGCCGGTCTCTACGCCTATCACAAGGCCAGGCTTGCCCACCCGTACAGCCCGTTACTCTGGTAGACATAGCCGACATACCCAGGAACGGGATATGATTACCTTATTCTAATGATGGTGGGGTTGCCGTCTTTCCATGTTTTTATTCCTAGAGTAATACCTTTTCTTAGATTGGCTGAACGACAAATGGCATTTTCGCACAATGGACCGGAGACTTCACGGGAGCTTCAATTGTCGGCTTGTTATTTTATAAGCCAGAAGGCACCCTTGCTCTTTCCTTGGATGGGTATGCATGGCGAATAGGTATCTCGGGATGAACCCACGAGCTTCGAGCTCATGGAGGCCATGGATAAGTTAGCATGGTTTACCTTAGCTACCTAAGAAAAAGGTGAGTACTACCTCAGAGTATAAGAATCCTGATATACCCAGATGTCAAAATTTGCAATGTTCAATACGAATTATAAGGAGATAGTCATTGTCCAAAGGACGAAGTGGCAGTCATGGTTCAAGCCCTAGCTCTTCTCTCACTCGCCTCGCTGGCAGCAGCATCGTACGGAGACAATTTAAACTATCGCAGCCCATCGAATCTCCATCCAGGCCTTGGAGTCAGCATTCGCAAGGTCGTCGCTCGTCATGAATTGGAGTGCAATTGGGATCCTTCAAAACTTAACTTTACTCACGGCGTTGCTAGGTGAGTGTCATTATTTCCGACCTCGAACAAGACTTACCTTTGTTTAGTGGAGATCCATATGATACATCTGTTATTCTTTGGACCCGGGTTGCACCGTCTATGGATAATGATAACAGTAATATCACCGTCTCCGGCTATGTGCCATTGTACGATCATGACAACGAGGCTTATGTTACCCATTCAACTGCACCTGTTTGTGTTGAATATAAGGTTGCTTCTGACGAGGCTTTCACGACCGTTGTTGACTCTTCAACGGTTTACACGAGCTCGGATGTCGATTACACGATTAAGGTATAGCAAACAAGCTTCAATTGGCCGATACTGTCCGCTAACTCATTTCCTTCCAGGTCGAAGCTAAGCACTTGAAGCCATATACTCGGTACTGTACGTTAATGAGAGCACAGTGTGTGATCCAAACTATTCTAATGAACTTCAGACTACCAATTCAATGTCTGCCACTCCACAAACTTCAGTCCTATTGGACGTACCAAGACCACTCCATCGAAACATGATAAAGTCAACACCGAGATCAAGGTTGCTGTCTACTCATGCAGCAACTACCGTGAGTCACTCGCCCTCTGGATATAAGTAATCGGGTTTTAAATCTATGTCTAACTTTATTTCAGCATTTGGCTTCTTTAATGCCTATGGAAATCCTGTACGAAAGGATTCTGTAGACTATGTCATCCATCTTGGTGACTATATCTACGAGTATAAGAATGGAGAGTATGGATGGGGTAACAGTGTTGGTCGTATTCCTCAGCCTGATCGCCAAATCTATACGTAAGTACATCATCTCTGAAATGAGAATATCTGAGAACTCCAACCCCCTCCCGGCGTGCACCTCTAGATAACCACTTTAAAATAGTCTTTACGACTACCGCAAGAGAATTGCGACATACAGAACAGATCTCGACCTGCTTGCTTCTCATCAGCAGTTTCCTTGGATTCCGGTATGGGACGATCATGGTATTCCAACCAATTCGATTCTTCTGAAAACGAAACTAACAGTCATCTAGAGGTTGCCGATAACACCTGGAGAGCTGGTTCAGCGGGGCTTAACAACACCGAAGATTCTTTTATCCAGGATGGTGGCGTCTCGGTTGATCAACGGAAGATGAATGCTGTCCGATCGTACTTTGAGTGGATGTAAGTCAGATAATCCTGTTAACGACAGTCTTCATATTAATCCAGGACACAGGCCCATTAGACAAGTAGAATTGGACGACAATCTTCGCATTTGGAGAAGTTTCTCTATCGGATCTCTCATGGATTTGATTATGCTTGATACAAGACAGTACGATAGGTCAATAACCGATCTCTATTGGAACACCGACTATATCCATGCCATCTCTGAAGATGCTGGTCGTACTCTGATGGGATCTCGTCAGGAAAACTGGTTCTACAACCAGCTTTCTAAGTCAGCCGAACGAGGTGCAGCGTGGCGTGTCATCGGAAATCAAATCATCTTTTCACGCATTAACGAATCTATTGCTTATGGCAACGAGAACCCCCTCGACTACGATGCATGGGACGGTTACCAAAGTAACCGTAACCGGACTCTTGCTCACCTATACAATAACAAAATTGACAATACCATCTTCCTTGCAGGTGACTCTCATGCAAGTTGGGTTTCCGACCTCGTTTGGCTTGATGAGCATGATTATGATCCAAGCACTGGGGATGGAAGTATTGGAGTTGAATTTGCAGGCTCTGCTGTCTCGTCTCCTTGTCCATATGGCCAAAACATCACACTTAGCAACGCCAATATTGCATCATCAGCCCTCGTAGCTGCAAACCGTGAGCTTCAATGGCAAGATGTCTATTACCGTGGCTACTTCGAGCTATCCGTTGGCTACGATGCTGTAAATGCATCCTTCTTTGGCCTTCCAACAGTCGCAACTAGGAACGGATATGAGATCTCCTTGGCCAATTTCACTGTACTGAATGGTGCGAATAAGCTCAGCAGAACAAATGGTTCTGTGGCTGGAGGCGTGGCAGAGAGTGGTGCGCTTAAGTTTGGAAAGATCGTGCAGACAAATAGCACTAATGACACGGCTACAGGGAAGTATTTTGTCAGCAGCTATACGTCTGACACTACTTAGCCAGTTGAATGACCTTGGATATATGAGAGCAATTTTTTTGGTCTGCTAATGGGAGTGATGTGTGGCATGCTATTTTTGAATTAATCAGAAGGACAGCAAAATTTTCGAAGCAGAGGTCAAACTATTCTTTGAAAATAGGAAAATGGCTTCGTCAACAAGTCGTGTAAAGCCTGTAAAAAAATAATCTTTGGATATAAATCGAACGCTTAAAATAAACTATCCTCGTGCCGAACCAGACCAAGTTTGAATGCCTATATGAGACTCATCTTCCTATCAACTATTTCATTTGCACATAATTGCTCGGGAAAATACCAGTCCTTCCGTTGACTGATCCGGTCCTGTTATTGTGTTAGCTTTGATTTTTAATAAAGAGGAGGTATTGGGACATACCACCAATCTTCTGCCTTCTCCGTCTTTTTTATCACTGTGATAACATCACCCTTCTTGAATCCCAAGTCGCCTGGTTGGTCTGCGTCGAATGTGAATAATGCCACAGCTTCATCTCTTCTGAGAGCTCCAGCTTTGCTCTGGAATTGAGGCTTCGGTGCTGCCGGTCGACCGGGTCCTGCCCTTCCACTTGGGCCTGTGTTATCATCTCTGTAGACGTAGTCATCGTCGAAACCAGAGCCAGTACGGCTACGTCCAACACGCCCACCCGCTCCCGCTCCCGCTCCAGGTGCATCATAAACGTCATCTTGCCAGGTGCTCGCCCTTTTCGGTCTCGCATAACCACTATCGCCATTATCAAAGTTGCTACCGCTACCTGTCCTGTCCCTTCTCACACCCTCACCGTAACCGCTCCCTTTCCGCCCTTCCCATACGACATCATCATGTGAGCTGTCATATTGAGGGATATCATTGTACATAGAATCATTGCTGGAAGCAACACCAGCAAAGATTCGAGAGTTCAATACAGTCATGAGCGTGGCAGTAGCAGGTGGAGGGCGAACGCTACCCTCCAACAGCTGCGCTGCCGTGAATCGCTGGCCATACAGTTTCTCATTGGCATCTCTTCGTTCCACGATAGCTGACCCTTCTAGTGAGACACCGGCAAAGAGACCCTTTGTCTTTGAGTAACTGAAAATTCCTGCGACACCCTTTAAGCTAGCTGCTCCAGCGGCTTCTGCATTTCTTCCTATAGGTCCAGCTGCGAGCGAAACGTTACCGCCCAGCGTCAGTGAGCCTTGTTGAGAAAATGATCGCACGGCAGCTGCATCGTTCAGGACGAAAACGAAGTCGGTAAGCTCGAAACCAATTTGACCGCCAAATCCTGCACCTCCCAGGCCAATCGCAGACGGCGCAGACCACGAACCATCTTGAAGTCGCGCTACCACTATTCCGTTACCATATCGCCCAGAACCGAGAAAGCCTGCCTTGAGGACCGTGAGAATGGCAAGTCCCTACAAGAATTAATCAGTGGCCGTCCTTCTAAGAGGTATGCGGAGAAAGGGCATGCTTACCTTGGCATTCGCGAGGATTTGAGGAGGTATAACCTTGTCCGGGCCAAAGGCCTGTTTCGGGTCTATGAAGGACGTTAGAATCTTTGCGCATTTCTTGCACTCCGAAGCAACCGAGGACGGCAACGGATTATGGATCCCCATTGGCATCTAAGCGTTTGCGATGTGTTTGAGGGTGTCTGTTGCCCGTTTGACGTTGAACCGAGCTCGGGGGTTCGTAACTCGTAAGGCTGATGATGACAGTGGGGCGGCGGAGGGAAGAGGGAAGCGTCGGAGCAGAGAATGGTGAAGCTCAGCAGCAAATGAAGTGCAGTAGCAGGCGGCGACGCAGCGTCTCAGAAGCTCTGGACAGTAAGTAAGAAGAAGAAGAAGCAATGTATGTATATTAAAGGTCTGGTTGGTGTTGGGAAGGCTTTGCCACACGATGCGAAATAATGCCCCACGTCTGCTTTAATCTGCTGCTTGCGTGGATGACTGAGTGCTGATGATGTCGCACCGCACCGCCGCAGCTGCACAGCCTCGACTGGACCGACGTGCGTACAGAGCGTAGTGTAGCCACAGTCCCGACTTTCCGCTAGGGCCCTCGCACGCCTCGGACGTGGCTGACGCTGCGTGCCTTATACCACCTTATACTGCACGTTACTTACAGGAACATCCTCCACGGCCACCAAGACATCCAGCGCATCCAGCGCACCCGCCATACACATACACATACTTGCAAGGCACAATACTCGAGAATCCGACCTCTGCAGCCGCTGTTGTCGCATCGTCGTCGCCTCACATAACCTCTAAGAATCCCTTCACTAGTCATCGCCGCCGAGACCGTTTCCGGGCCTGAGGCGTGCAAAGCCCACTCACTGCATCCTCAGCAGACAAAGCGGATTCCACACGCCCAGCCGCAGCCTGCACCTGCAGTCTGCCTGATACTTTGCGCCTTTACAATACCTGTGATCGCAGCCTTACAGTATCCCTCCCCATCTCACTGAGCAACAATATCGCCATGTCTGACGCCTATGAGCGCGAGCGTCAAAACAACAACCGGCTCTCTGAGCTTTCTGCAAAGGTTACTGCTCTCCGGGGCGTTACGGTTGATATCTATGACAACGCGAGAGCGCAAGATGTTATCGACCATACTGTAAGTCTATATAATCTACTCTATTGGGCCAGGGGCTTAGTAGATGCTGAACAGGGGTCAGACTAACAACACATCAGTCAGATACTTTCTCCTCGATGAGCAGCTCCCTCAAAGGTTCCGCTGGACGGCTAGGGCGCATGGCAGCCTCGGGGAACAAGGTAGCAATATTGAAGCTCTCAGGGATGATCATTGGAGTAGTGATGGTGCTGTGGTTTATTTGGGGGCTCTTCGTATAGGATTTTGGATACTCGCAAATACCCAGCCTTGCAGCATAAGGAGACTCCTTTAGATCACTGCAACGAAACAGGATGTGTACGAAGGGCGAACGGAGGTGTATGATAACAAGGGATAGATATGGATCAACAAAGGACTATATGATTAATAAGCATAGCAGAGGCGTTACGGAGATAAGAAGAGTTGGCCAATAATACAATTGATGCCTCTAATATTTTCTCGATATTTCCCCATTGTAGCCAGATTTTCTATCATGACCCATGACTTTCGTAGTGCCCCTTTCCACGTGAGCTATGCATTTTCAATAGCACAACCTCTTATTTCCAAACATTGGAGAACAGGTCCTCGCTCGCTGCGAATCCTGTTGTATTTTTTGCTCCCGACGTAGCAGTGACAGCACCCGGAGTTACAGGTGCAGCACTGCTCCATCCACCAAAATCTTCATCTGCACTAACCTTTGGGGGGGCGGTACTAGCTGTGCTGAAGCCACTGCCACTAGGAACTATGCTTTGATTTGCTAATGAGCCTAGAGAGCCCCAACCGAAATCATTCGAACCGGGCTGAGCTGGCGCTGTAGGCTTGAAAGCAGGAACTGGAACATTAGAAGGAACTTCCGGGGCTCCCCACGCATCGTTGGAGCCCCAGGCATCTGTGTTACTACCCCAGCCACTAGTGGTTGCTGGTGGCACTTGAGGCATGGCCTGGGGTGCCTGTGTTTGTGGCTTTGAGAGGTTAAAGACCGATGAGTTTTGGGTTGGTGACGAAGCAACTATTTGCTTAGGCGCTGGAGCTGCAGCTGGTGTAGAAAAATCAAACAGGTCATCAATCCCTGAACTAGTAGCTAGCTGCGGTGCTGGTAGAGGTGAGCCACTGGGCGCAGAATCAAAAGCACCAAACCCACTTGAGGAGCTGAACGTTCGTGCTGCTGGCGCTGGAGTTGGTTGTGATGTCTTTTGGGTTGGCTTCGAATCAAAAAAGCTTCCGCCACTAAAGTTCGAGGATGGAGAGGTGACTGGCGCAGGTGCAGAGCCCTGTCTCGATATACTTCCTGAGCCTGCAAATGCTAAAGGCTTTCCATTTGGGGGATGTACAGGAGTAGACGCTGGTCCCCCAAAGCTCAAGCCTCCAAAGGCATCGTTGAGTCCACCAAATGAAGATTGCGATTGTTGAGGAAGTGTGGCAGACTGCATTCCACCGAATGATCCTTGCGACGCATGTTGCGATTGTTGGGGTTGTGGTCGCGGAGCTGTGGCATAAAGAGAGAGGATGGATTGTTTGAGATCTGGTCGAGACTGACCTGCCGCGCCAGGTACTGCTGCAGCACTTGAAGGTCGGTTTGGAGCTGGTGTTGGTGTTCCAAAGAAATCCAGTCCGAGGAGGGAATCTGCTGGCTTTGTCTGCTTAGGCGGCGCAGGTTCGGCTTTCGGCGCAGGCTTAGAAATCGAAGGGGATGTTGTGTTGGGCCTTAGTTCTGGCGATGTCTCATCCACTAATGAATTAAGCTGCGGAGTTCTTCGAACTGCAAAAGGCGCTGATGGTTGACTCGAAGGAGCATTTTGTGAAGACGATCGGCTGATGTTGTGCTTCTCCTTCACCAGGCTTAGAGGAACATCATCATCGCCTTCTGCATCCAGCGTAGAAGGATCTGGAATCGGACCCTCCATAACCCATCTCTTCGATTCGTACTTCGTCCGAATGAAATTCTCGATCTTGGCTTCTGAAGGCACGTGTCCAGGGGCCAACTTGGCTTCCCAGTATTTGTTCGCCCGCGCATTCCCCCAAACAAGCACACTCTGCACTTGTTCGTCTGTCCAGGAGTCCAAGTCAACTGATTTCACCCTGCTGATATGTGTGCCCATTCCTCGATGTATCCCTGAACAGCGTATACACACGAATACTCCCAGATTCCAACTCGCCCATCTTGGGTCTGCGCAACAGTAATTTTAGCTCAAGTGGTCTGGAAAAGGATATGGACGCTGTCGATCCATGCACTCACGTTTGTTCCTCTTACAGTCGGCACAGGTCTTGTTCCCTTCCAGCTTCAGCAAGCTTTTGATGGTCTGGGTGTTTCGTGCAGTGCGCTCTGCTGCGGGGTCAGCAGGCCTACGCGACATTCTGTATGCTCGAAGGTTACAAGGCCAAGGAGGTCCAATGCGGCGATCAACCAGGAGTATTTGAATCCCGTTCGTGTTAAGGGGAATGCAGTACTTGTGAGCTACCTGTTTCAGGAGTTGCCAACGTGTGTGGTGATTCGAATACCTGTTACTGCCTAACATGTAAGGCAGATATAGCGATTCCAAATAATGACGCAGGGATTCCGGAACCGATTGAAAGACAAGGATAGCCGCTTTTGAGAAATGGGCTTAGTATAGGGAATTTATAAAGCGGCGAGGTAATTATATAGACAGTACTATCTAATTGAACTTCTCTAATAATATTGCTGTTTTCAATAGTAACTCTACTATCTTAGTATAAAGTTACTATATTATAAAGCTTCTTAGTATAGTAATTATATTATTTATTCAATTTATAAAATATTAAATAACTATAAACAATTATAATCAATTGAAAAATATTTTTTAATCTTAAAAAAAGATAAATATAGTTCTATATTTTATATAATTAGAAGTCCAAGTTTGTTAAAATATTATCTATATAAATAATTGATATTAAAGTAAAAGATTTATATAATTTATATCTTAATATTAATAATTAATATATATAATAAATAACTATATTATTTTTTTATATCTTTATTTATATATATAATTTTATTATTATTTCTCTAGTAATTAAGATAATATTAATTTTATATATTATACTCTATCTCTCTCTAGTAATTAAGATAATATTAATTTTATATATTATACTCTATCTCTCTCTATATAAAATAACAACTCTATATAGAATTCTATAAATATAATATAATTATATAATATATATTTTCTTTTAAAAACTTCTTTTTAGACAATTTATAAAATCTTCTAATTGTAAATAATCTATAAGATTTATTAATTTAAATAGTAAAATAGTACTATTTATATTTATCTAATTCGGTAGTAATAATATAGCTAGAGCAGCTAGATAGACTAAGAGAGCTAGAAAGAAAGAAGAGAGATTGATATAATTAAGCGAGTTAAATTGGGTAGCGTTACCTTACAAATTGCCTCGCCGCTTCATTAAATTTCCTGTACTAAGGCCATTTCTCAAAAGCGGCCATCCTTACGTTTCAATCGGTTCCAGGGGTTCCGAGTCTAGCGATTGTGGCGGATTACAGATTGGGGCCGAGAGCTTGACATAAACACAAATACCAGGGCTGCGTGGGATGTGGATGTTCAACTTCACACTCAGCCCCAAATCCTACTAAATCTCTCAAGAGAATATAAAAACCCTCCATGCGTGCTCCTATTTGGCCAAATATCATCTCCACTTTCTACACAGTTAGCAAATATACAGCTCGATCTTCACAAGCTCAATACAGTGCCTTTCACCCTTTCACCCGAGGATCAATCTTAAAGTCTATGCCTAGTATCCCCTTTCTTGGAAGCCTATTTAGCTCCAGCTCCAGCTCTTCAAAAAAAATGTCTTATCCACTTAAGAAAAGTGACGATGAGTGGCAAGCAGTTCTTTCAAAAGGTATCCTGAATGCATTATGCATCGCTACCTCACTACCCCACCCCTACCTACCCTTCAGCACCTACTAACATCTCCTCACAGAACAATTCCGTGTCCTCCGTGAAAAGGGCACTGAAGCCCCATTTGCTGGTAAATACGACAAGCACATGCCAGACTCCGGCGTCTACACTTGCGCCGCCTGCGAAGCACCACTCTATAAGGCAGAGCACAAGTTCAAGTCTGGTTGTGGCTGGCCCGCCTACTTTGATGCCATTCCAGGTGCTGTAACAAGACATACGGATAAAACTCTTGGCATGGAGAGAACAGAAATCGTTTGTACGAACTGTGGAGGCCATTTAGGACATGTCTTCAAGGGAGAAGGTTATGCCACCCCAACCGATGAAAGGCATTGCGTCAATAGTGTTAGCTTGAACTTTGGACCAGAGGATAAGTCATTCAAGGATGGGAAGACCGAGAGTAAGGCATAAAAATGGATGGGTGGCATGAGACTGATAGTTAGATTAATGAAACAACGTGAGTTACGGAGTTGATGAGGCAATATAGGATCACGAATGCACGAGAGATTGCACATTGATGTCTCTGTCCGTAATCCCCATTGAACAATGAAGTCAGTCGCGTTGTGGCCTACGATTAAGCCTACTAATCGCAGGAAGGTTCGAATGTGACTATAACTTGCTCGTTCGGACTTGTCTAGTCAAAATCTACCTTCCATCTCAACGTGCACCTACTAAGTGGGACTCCATATCGAACCAAGCATCGCAATTAATGGCTCAGTTAATATCCAGGACTCCAGATATCATGGGGTCCAGCACGCTTTTCCCCCGCATATACCTAAGCAGATATCTATCTACCTTATTCCTTCTCATTCTTCTCCTACTTTGCCTTAGTAACGTCTGCACACGAGTTGGAATGGCCGGTATACAGGGCATTACCAGTTCCCCTGGCGCATAGCACCTTATCGGCCCTCTTGCAACTATTCATAGCATATATTGAACTAAATGAATTAAAGTGCTCATACTTGTGCAATCAGTTGCTTCCCTTTCTTCTGCATCTCCTGGAGTTTCTTTACTAGTTTCTCTTGCTTCTTTAGCCTCCTATAAGGTATTCAGTTATCTAAGTTAGCCTTTAAACTACGCTGAAGGAAAATAGAAAGCAAATGAAATTAGAGGAGAGGACAAATTTGGAACCTACCTCTCAATTGGCGTTCCACTTTTGGGTCTGATCCGTCTATATTTCTGAGATATTCCAGTTCCCTCACTCGCTGGGCAGCGATGCTTCTCTTGGATTTCTGCGATATTTCTCGGCGTTAAAGAAGTCCCTGCGGCGGAGGACGATGAGGAAGACGAAGAGGAGCCAGCTTCCGTACTTGACTCTGTCACAACCTTGATCTCCTGACTTATCTTAGTTGTTCTGACTGCTAATTCGTAATTATGTTGTTTAGTCCTAGTTTTAAGATTTGTAGCTAAGGATGACGTTTTCTTGAGAGACTGTCTAGCCTCTTTGGAGACTTTGCAGAATGCTCCGGACAGCTCCGTTGTGTACTCCGGAATTTTGTCTGAAAGAACAATAGTTCTTCAATTAGTAATATGATAGTAGAACTCGAGAGAATATTGATCTTAATATAAACAGGAAAATATCGCTATTCAGGCCACTTTCAAGGTAGCCATTGCTGTCCGGGTACCAGAGGATCGATATAGGCATCTCAGTTGTATAGGCTGTCATTATGACCTTTTCTTTGGCAGATATATTGATACTAGGTAAGGATGAAGGGAAGCTCTACAAGAGATAGCAAATGTACAGCATTTTAACTAATACCACGCATTCTGCCATACTGCTACATATATATAGTAAGATATTGTATAGCATAGCATATTGTTGGGATTTCGGAAAGCTAACAAGCAAAGTCTAGCCAAGCCCCAAATACCTAACAAAACAGACACTAAGATCTTACATACTGAGTACTGAGTAGTTATTGAGTCAAATTTCTAGCCCGATCCTACGCCAGGAATTTCCAGTATCTTCGCATAGCTTGATGAACTCTTCGTTCTCAAGATTCTCACAGATGAATTCATTAATAATAACCTGTCGTTCTTCTTCAGAAGCTTCAGTATACCTTGGACTCTGCCAAATTTCCCTTGGAGCAGGCCGCTTTTTGTATTTGGAGACAAAACTATCGACCTCGTCTAAGAAGTTTATAGGCGGAGACGATTGTCCCTCTTCTGTAAGGTTAGAGAAGGATCTCCCATTTGGTAACAAAGCAGCAGTGTGATCCCGTCCTGATAAAGTTTGAGTTTGTGTTGTCCTATCTATCATCTTCTTCGCTTGTTTGCTAGCTGCTGCCTTCTCTAAGATAGCTCCTGCCCGTTTCCTAGTTGTCGTTGCCTTGGATCGTAAACCTGGAGCAGTAGAAGGTCTCGTAATTGAGCCACTTTTCGCCGCAAGTGGTGAGAGCTCTTCTACATGATGAATCGTATCTTGCTGTCCCTCTTTCCTGCCACCAAATTCCATAGCTGACTCTGCGGATTGCTCTAAGTTCTCGTCTACTGTTGGAAGAACTTTCGCAGGACGCTTTGCAACCCTCTTGGCTAGTCTCTTTGGTGGTGGCTGGGCTTGTTGGACAATTTGTGGAATAGTCTCCGTCGTCATGGAATCCTTTCTCACCACAGTCGGTTGAGGTAATGATGGAAGAAGTTCGACAGGGGACTGGGCTTTCGAGGCTTCTCGAGTTTTTAGAAACGGAAGCTCGCGTTTTGGTGGTTCCCAGTGTGCAATGTTGTCATTGAGAGCTACAACAGGGGCTGACATTGGCCGCAACATCTCATATGGTAGAGAAACACGCCTATCTAGTTGTAGAATGTTACTCTCTTCCTGGGAAATTATATCCTGAATCGATGATGCGGAACGTTTTAGTCTAGCTATGTCGGCAACAGATGCCGTCGCTTCATCGTCGAGAGCTCCACCGGCTTGCTGCCCAAATACATACGGTGGCACGCTACTAGAAGAGAGTGGGTTACAACGGCCAGTCGGTAAGAAATAAGGCGAGCGTGAACAAAACCCTTCTTTTCCTTGACTTGGTTCCGCTCTATCCACAGATGTTTCGGATAGTTGGGGTAGCTGGGCCTTGAATAAAGTTAGTAGGATATTCCTTGCAAGAGTCCTTTCTAGCAGTTAAATGTCTTCTTAGTCTGGTTTTAGAGCCTACTTACTGTTTTTCTCATTTGAGACAGAAAAATTGAAGGTTTTGGCGGCGGAAAGTTTACTGACGAAACTGGTCTGGTAGGCGACTGGAAGTTGAAAAGTACCGAAGGATCAGAACAGGTATCTAAACGTTGAGCGCTTCTGTCTCTATCTAAGGACAACGCACTATCCGACCGAAGGGTGTCTGAGCTCGCCATCGGCAGCCCCCTGAATAGGTGAGAATCTGCTGCTGAGAAGGGCCTGCCAATGTTGGGCGTCGAATTCGCAAGGCCATGCGATAACGGGATCTCCACGGGAGCTTGTGGTAGCCAAGTACTATGGTTACGGGGTGGTGACTGCGATGCAAGTTGGGCTAGACCAGAAGGCATTATCGGCGGCAAAGCAGAGCCTATTGATGCGGAACTACCATTAGGTACGGCGTTCTTAACTGGAAATGTTAGATGCTGAATAATGGCTGCAGCTCGATTATAGTCCAATTCGTTCGTATATCGCATTTGTATTCGCCGTACCTAGCAATGTACGATTAGTGATTCCGCCTTAGTTAATTCAAGGTACATGGGGAATGTAGGTTCAATTGATGAAGATTAAGCCAGTCAAAAGATCATCAAGGTAGTCAATTTGAAACTCACTGTTGTTGGCGAAGCTGGATAACGCATGGCGATGCAGGGACATTTGATGACAACCTGAACGGGAGCCTCAACTCCAGCATCATGCCCACCGAGCGTCAAACGTACATCATGTTCCTGTGATTGCCTGAGAAGCTCTCCCACATCTACGCGTTCCTGCTCACTCTAAGTCAGACCAGTGTTGAGCTCACCAAGCTTCTTGACCAGCCCGACAAAAGGAGACAAGCCAAAACCAAGGGATATCATACCAGAGCATCCGAACCAGCTAATATTTTCATCGTCAAATGGCTTTCATATTTGTTCGGGCCACAAGGTACTCGCTCTGTCTGAAATATATGGAATAGCTGGCCTCTTCTCGTGTCATGGACCCACTGATGACTCTTAGATGTTAAAGAGCTTGTGGCATATGAGAACTTCTCTAAGGGAATAGTGGTCCAATCCAGGTCGAATACCTGTGAAGATAACTGGGAGTGGGAATGTTCCATTTCAAAGAAATATGAGAAATTGCCAAATTTGAAAAGGAGGGCAGAGATGGATATTGTTAGTGTGGCATGGTCAGTAGATATCAATGGATATATAGCAATCCCTCGATATATTAATTTGTGCCAGGCTCCCCCGGTAAAAGTTAGGATGTGATGGAAGAAAATGAAGTCGACTCAGGTACCTCTTTCAGGCTAGTGGTTAGCGCTTTGCCAAATTGGGGCAGATTATCATGTGATTTGGAGGAATTTCAGATTGGGAACTCGAAGCAGACTATTTACTATGCAATTTTTCTATGCAATAGAGCTATAGAGTCGGGATTCGAAGAATTCCTGACTGATGACACATGATCCGGGTACAGAGGATATCCCACCCAACGCCGAGCACTATTGAGACCGATGTCCGCTAAAATTCTATTAAGCTTTCCTCCACTGGAACTGCTTTTGGTTGTGGAGCATGCTGAGGTGCCGAAGGAAACGATTCCTGTGTGTAACTACTATGAGTGGTAGGTTGTGCCTGCCATGCCTGCTGCGCCATAGCATTTTGTTGCTGGGCTTGCCAGTACGGTTGCTGTTGAGGCTGCTGTTGTGCAGCCGGTTGTTGAGAAGCTGGCTGCTGAGGCTGTGGCTGTGGCTGTTGCTGCTCTTGTGATATTGGGTGGTGTGGAAACTGCTGAGGGGCCTGTGGCTGTGGTAAGGGATGGGGTGACTGCATTACAGGGTATTGTGCCTGATTCTGGTCATTAGGGGCATGTACAGGGGGGGCTTGATCTTGCGAGCTATTTCCATAGTAGAATGCCGCACTTGGATCAGCTGAGGGTGCCAAAGTGGATTCAGACGACGCAAAGGTCGCTGGCGGCTGAGATGGTGCCAAGCCAGGAGCCGATGCCTGGGGTTGTGGACCACCTTCAGGCGCATAAGGCGATGGCTGCTGTGAATACTGTGCGGAAGCTGCACTTGGTGTATGCCAGCTTCCTGTTCTTTGCGGCTGTATTGGGCTTTGATTATACGCATCCTGCCGTCGTTCGGGCCCGGGATAACCAGAGGCTGCCAGCGGGGTTCTAGGATCGTATATAGGATACTGTTGAGATGGATAGGCGTAAGTAGACTGTGGTCTCGCATATGGTTCTTGTGGGGTATTTCCAGTATAAAAACTCTCCGCCCCTCCAGGACCAGTTGGTATATTGGATGGTATAGATGGATAGATGCTTGGTGGTTGACGTTGCGGAGGTATATTATAACCTCCAATAGAATGTTGACTATACGTATTGGATAGTCGCTCCTCTAGCATACGATCGTAATACCGAACTACTGTTGAAAGCTTGGCATGTAGATCAAGGAGAGTATCTGCATATATTAGCAATGAATAACAATGACGATATCACATAAATTTACCATGTTTACTCATGGTCTCGCCATAAGTCCTTGCAAGCTTGGGTCGAAGAGTGCCAATGCTATCATACAGCTCTTGTATTTGTGGTTCGCGAAGGATAGTTCCAGGGGGCTGGGTTTGTAGTCTATCAACTAATGTAGAGAATAGGTTAATATTCTCGGCCTCAATGGGCGTGAGCTCATAATCATTCCTTGGCAGTACGAAGGGGCCCGAGGAAGGATTGTTGCTGGAGCTTGAAGACTGCTCCTTTAGCGTGGCCGCATGTTTCCTCTTTTGCTCCTCCATGTCGGCTAAAGAAGCTGCAATAGCTGCTTTGAGATCATCATCTTCCTCTTCTGCTGGTTTTGTTGGTTCTGACTTAGCAAGACTATTAGGAACTGTTTCAGATAGCTTCGATGGCGACTGTAGCTTTGCTTGGGGAACGTAGCCAGCACTTGAGTGCCCATTCACCTCCTCCAGGCTCATTGCTAGAGCACGCTTGAGATCCTCGTCAAAGCCATCATCTACCCTCGCGCTGCGTGGCTGCATCGTAGCTGGTCGGGTCTTCAGAGTTGTTGGTGACCTCTCAGGAGCAAAGGAACCCCCTTTGGATGACTTATCCGTCAATTTCACATAACATCCATCGTCTACCCTGACTGGCTGTAATATTCCAAGATGTGGTAGTGGTATTGACTTGCTGGAACACTGTTGGTCAAAGACGTTTCCACAGTTCCGGCAATGGTGTTTGCGGTTTGTGAAGCTGAAGGCGGTTCGGCATCGCATGCAGACATCAGAATCTGTCCATTCTGGGGGCTAGGAAGGTTGGGTCAGCCATTGCCATCAATTGTGAGTTAACATAACTCACAGCACTGCTGTCTAACATGCTACTAGCAACATCCACCTTTGGAGGAAACTTCCAGCCTTCCCGCTGTAAACCTTTGTAAGTCTCTCCAATATAAGACAGGTCGTATCGTTCCTCAGTAGCAGTTGCCCAAGTCTGTATCAACTCAAGAATCTTGTTCTTCACTTCTTCGTTAACTGCAACCCCCGGACCTTCGGCGTGTAATAACGATGTCAAGTTGTCCATAAACTCGCGTGACGCGATTTCGATCAAGAAGTGGGAGCCACCATTCTTAACACAGGTATCCGTAAGCTACAGATGAAAATCAGCTACTGCATCCAGACCATTAACTTTTTTCTGCTCACATTCAATGCGCTTAGCTGGAAGTTTGGGTTCTTGCTACCTATTCGGCGCTTCAACGAGCGCATAGCTTCCTTTGGCTGAACCGTCTTCGACCGAATAACATCGGAAATTTCGAGGTTAAGAGCGATATCTTCCCTGCAAACATTTAGCATCTATAAAGTGTCCGAGAACTGCCGGACTGCATACAAGCTGGAAGACGTCGCTCGTTCGATCTGCTCATCCAGAGCTGTGTTAGAGGCGCCAAACCATCCCGCCATCATCTTGATTACTTCTAGTCACAGAGTGACAAAAGCTGCCGAGGGGTTCTTCAAAACAGATTCCTTGGATGTCGACTCGGCGCCGCTTTGAATGTTTTATAGACCTTTCACACTCTTCAAGGTATGGTGGCAATGAAGGTCGGGGTAAATGTAGATGTGTTAGAGTGCTGGAGCTTAAGCTCATGCCTAAGGAGCATGCACTATCATGGTACGCAATTAGCCTCGCTAGCGACCTGACCCTTGCCAAAAATGACGAGGCCAGCCTCGCGCGATTTTGCCGCAACCTCGCCGATCTCCATTATGTGAAAGACGAAACCTGAAGACTATCTACGCGCACTGATCATTATCGATCAGTATCAGTATTTTCCTAATGGCTCAATGGCAGACGAGGCGCTCCTCAACAAAATCCAGGACTTGAGCGATCTGGAGCTGGCCGCACTACTATGTCTTTCAGCTCAAGAGCATTGTATAATTGATACAGAACCTTATGCCGTGGACAATCTCGTCCATGAACTGGGACTAGTGAGTACCACCGTGACTTCTACTTTTATGTTTAGTTTCTGATCAAGACCAGGTTGCTTCCAACGTGTTCGGCCTATCCCACGCCGTGATAGACTGCACACAGCACACCAGCCTCGATGACTTTGCCAGCTCGATTTATGACGAGAATAGCTTTCGAGGACGTGCTGAGTCGCCCATCAGGTCTCGACAAGAACCTTACTTCCTACAGCCTTCTGGTTTTCGATCTTTGTCGAGATCACCAATGTCAGAGACCTTCAACGATACTAAGAAGATTGCAAATGTCATTATAGCGAAGAACCTTGACGAGGCGCCAAAACAGGTTCAAATCCAAGCTTTAGAGCTTTTACGAACGAAGCGTATATACACTCATACGACAGTGCATAGCGCGCCAAAGCAATTCTTGTTCATTGCATTGGTGGCTGGGGGTGAAGGACCAAGGCTAACGAAGCACTTGAATGATCATATGTTTATATCGCACTTCCATGACCCTGAAGATGGATATCCCAATCTAGAAGACTTGGAAAATGATGGTGACTCCATCTCATCCGTTGTGAGGAAAAATGCCATCAACGACCATATACGTGCTGCCTCAAATCCTTTATTCTCTGCCTCGGTGAGCATGTACGGACATCCGCTATGTATTCAAATTGCTTACATGGTAAAGGACATTGAGTTCATCGCGCTGCAGAGCACTTGTGTTACCATTAATATAGAGATAACGCGTTATATCCATAACATCGTCGCCTTTATGCGTCTCCACCGTGCTGTTATTGGTGGTGTTTCAGCTGTAGCTACAAAGCAGTATGACAAGCTCGTCAGGTAAGTTAGCACTTCCTAGAGTAAGTCAATCGGCTGATTTAATAGATGCCTTGCCCCACTTCACGGCTTGACGTATGTCACCCCTTCGCTGGTTGCACTCGCTGCTAAAAAGATCTATCCTCACCGGGTCCAAATTACGGCACCAGAAAAGGAGAGAAGCGTACAGTGGGGCAGTGATATTGATTCTGTAGCTACTATTTTGGAAGGTGTCGGTCCCGAGGCGGTCATAGATGACGTCCTAGCTTCAGTAGAAGTACCATTATAGATAACTGCCTGTGATTCAAATCGATATTACCATATCTTCATACTCTGTGGATAGCATTTCTCGCAACTTGTTAGACCAAGCTTATAGTCTAAGAAGCCAATCGAAGTCAGATATATAATATACCCTTTACTGCGTTCCTTTCATGGCAGAGCTCTCAGTTTACGCATTAGTAAAAAATTATAACGTGAATGCACAACCTTCGCTCCATCCTATCACTACCTCTCCCCCCTTGCTTTCCATAAATCGATACACATCTCTTTAACTACTAATTACAATATTTTCAGATCTCTAAGCCTTTTATTGAAACTACGTCTCCCCAACCAAAATCCCAAGATAACCTCGCAACCTGCCTCCAACCTCAACCATGCTTGTTCTCGGTCGTACCGTTAGGAGCAAATAAAAATCAATAAAGCCAAGGCATGGACATTCAGTACAACATGAATTCTGGAACATGAAATGTAAACCACTCGTCAAAAGGCGTACCTACCGGCTCCATGAAAATCCTAATTAGTATTACATCTGACCGCCGTATGTTCGAGTTGCCTTCAGCCTCTCGTAGACCTTCTCGTCTTGGGATAAAACGGGTTCCTTGCTAGCTAATTTTGCAACATTTATTGCTGTCTACTATGGATTTACGGAAATGAGTTTAGAGACGAGTCTTTAGAATTGAACTTTGGATTTGCTTTTGTTGAATCGATAAGCTCAACTGCTTTTATACTTAAAAGTGGACGTCATTGTTCATGATTTCTGTTTTCACGTGGTGATCTCATTCCAAGCATTGGATATGAATTGTGGATTAGCTAAATGTTTTTCTATACATTTCTTTATTGCTACAAAATACCTTGAACGCCACCCATTCAATTCTGTCTCAGTAAAATAGTCTATGCTACTTCCTTGAACTTGCACTGCCAGCCAGATTCCTTGGCCAACAATGGAAGACTACGATATGTTGTTAATAATCACCATTAATAAATCCGGGATTGCCATTAACTTACCTGGCACCCAAGCACCATCCAAGTTCATTTCCCTTTATTTTCTTGGCAATCTTGACCTCTCTGTCGATTGGTAGCTCATATCCAGTATGTAATAGTGCCATCATAAAGCTTAGATCCAAGCACCATTCTGGCCTGTCCCTCAACTCTTCTATGGCGCCGGGCACGCTGGAGAACATATCCCAATAAGTTTCGCCACCGCAAACCTGGCTAGTAAGTTGCTGCATTTCCTTCAATGTGAATGACTCGGGCATGCCCAATGGCTCCGTACGATCGAAGAAGTAAGAGAAAGTGTAGATATCTTCTCGTGAGAAGGTCTTTGCTAGAGATGGTTGATGAACACCATTGAACGAGCAGGGAGCTAGGGTACACTCTGTATCCTTCTGCAGAATCTTCTCAGCAAGGCCACGGCATTGTGCCGCTGATGATGATGATGGCCCAGTCATGTTAACAACAATCGTGTCCCCGAGAGGATGACCGCTGCTAAGCTTGACTTTGACTTCACGTGACATTCCTGGAGGGATGCATGGGTTGGTGATAGGCGCCTCGGTCCAGCTGATATCAGAATTTTTGGTCTCGTGGATACCTTCAAGAAGGGTTCTATGAATGGCCTCTCGGGCTGACATGAGGCCATATCCAAGATGAGAATGTTGATATAGTTCAAATTTTCGGCCACCAAAGTTGAGAGCGTATTTGTGATCACCCTCCTCTAACTTTTCGGGCATTCCATGAGATGGGCTTTTGAAAGTAGGTTCAAAAACAATCTGAGTAGAGCCTCCTCCAAGATCAAAGACAGCTGCTGTCTCGTTATCGTCTGGTCCGCCAATCTTTCCGAGGAGGTAGTTGGTAGTAATCCATGCATAGACTCCTTCGTCTTTGCCATCCATAATTGCAACGCCATTCTCCTTCTCTGAGATTACTGGGAAAGGATAGACGGTCTCCAGTCGTGTGCGAACAGCATCTAGGATATTTTTGGCCATTTCATCACCAATCATTCTTAGACCAGCTGTAGCCTTGACGGCGACAGGAGAGCATGGCTTGAGTTTATCGGGCACGGTCTTCATCGCAACATCCATCAGGGCATCCAAACTCTTTGCTGCGCCTTCGGCGTCTTCTTTATAGGAGCTCAGACCAGATCCTCCCTCTCTCTTTTCGGTCATCTTGAATTCTTCATGTTCAAGTTCCGGCGTCGTACCGCAGTTATTGAATCGGTACACATGAATACGGGATCCAGTGCTGCCAGCATCTATCATAAGGGCATATTGAATGATTGGCTTCGATGGATCGCTGGACTTCGAACACTTCGTTGTCCCTAACGACGGGTCTGATGCCGTTTGGCCACCATAGCTTCCTATACAGTATTAGCGACGCCGACGCTCGGAAGACGTAGTTCAGATGCGTGATCAAAGCAATGCATACCTCCAATACTTGTTCCCTTGGGAGCAAGATAGTAGAACAGGAAGACGACGAAGAGAAGGATGCCCCCGGTTTTCAAATATCGCGAGCGTTGACTTTGCGTCATCCACGCGGTTTTGAGGTTCTCCAGATTGCCGGCGAGACGGGTCCTTGAACCCCTAGAAGAACTATAGCGAGCTGGCTTCTCGTGTATATCGGGCGCTCCGTTTCTCGTGGGCAGCGACACGTCAATATATCGCATATGGCTGTAGAGCGGATAGGTGGGTAAAAACACAAGCCCACTAACAGCCTCTTCAATCAAGATCAATTGAAAAGAGCGTCAAGAATCGAAAGGTCGTGATGCGAGAAAAGCAGCAGGAGCAAGCAAAAAAAAGGAGTCGAAATTGGATTTCTATACGAAGTTAATCTGAAGCCAGAGAGGACGGAGTAGACCCTTGCACGGCTTGTTAGCTCCCGGTTGTGTGAGCGGACGTTTTTCAGATGCGCCACCGTAACGCACGCTGGCACGGCTGGGCAGCGCCTAAACGCGCTCGTACCAGCGATTGGAATTTTCATACCTACAACGATGATACCCTTTTACGATGGACGAATTTAGAATTTAGGCGGTTAACTTTAGAATGGTACATTTGGGCAAGCTGATGCAAGTGCTACAGCTAGGAAAGATGGCTTTGCTGATGGATGCCATCTGGGATTATCTAGAGTCCATCAGGCCCGTTTGTACCTTCGAGGTATGGCTCTTTGGTGAACGCCGGTAAGACCTGAGTGAGCCGATAGGATAGTCATATCCCACAACTGCAATAACTTCACAGATGGCTTTTCCACGTTCCTTGTTGGTACGGGAATTCCAGAGTACATGATCAGTCTTCCTCAATGTGTGCTTAGTAGCACCTTTGGACCATAATCCTTGCTTTATGGTTTTTAACGTAACGCTGGGCGGCGAACTAGCCATATGAAATAGAAAGGTGGTAAAAGGATCTAGAATATCATGGTGAGCCTTAGAAAAGATTGCTATAAGTACCATCGAAATGAATCGTTAAATCGAAATGAATCGTTAAAGAAGGAAAGTTCTACAAGCACTCTAGTAATATGAGTGATCATAATCTGGTGTCGGTTTTGTATAATAGATTGTCCTTCATTTGACAAGATTAGTCCTAAAGGCATTGGTGCTAAAACAAGCGACTGTCCACGATGGTACCGCCTTATAGATGCTATGTAGTCGAGGAGGCCCTACTGCGAAAAAGTTGTCCTCGTTCTCGTATATCAGTCTGGTTATAATATGAAAGTTTTATAAATGGAAATGGTAAAGGCAAAGAAAAAGACGAATGGCTGCTCGGAAAGGATCTATGATAACAATGAGGTATACAAGGCCGTTCAGAACGGGGAAGGGCCCTTTAAAAGAGCAAAGAGACTCTCTTGACTTAATGATACGTACTTCAGCAATATACTATGAAACAGAAAATACAATAAAACAACTCTCAGTCTAACAATACCGCCGTTTACGTGAAATTCCAGATCCTAGCAGATGATGGAGTCTTTCGGGAGAGCTAAATAACATGTTGTATTTACACGATGGCTTCAACAAGCGATGGCCCAACAACCCGGGTAACCATAACATCTGCCGCATGACTTTTGAAGCAACCTTCCAACTCACCAACTACACGGATTATTTACCATGCGTACACACTAAATGAAACATTTCGAACGCGTCTTCACGTCGCGACTCAGTCCTTATCGCTATCGCACAAGAGCGACCAGTTACCGCGCTGATCATTCTCCCCAGCAACCAGATTTGGCGTCATCGGTAAACAAAAGAACTCCAATTTCATGTACACGAATTTGCAGCAAAAGTTCCGCGATACGTTCAACGAAGTACAAGATCGGTTGATTGATATGGCTATGGATCCTCGTTTAATGCCAGGTGTGGCAGCTTCGCTGCGATCCTCTGCTTCTACACCCTCGTTGCGCTCCAGGGATGGAAGTGTAACACCTGTGAGCAGGACGGATCCTGGAGGAAACGTGCGGGTAGTTGTGAGAGTCAGAGGGTTTCTCCCTAGGGGTAGGACACCTCTGTGGTTGTGACTGGACACAAATGCTAATTGTGTTCTGCAGAAATTGAGAGAGGTGCACAGTGTCTTGTTGAGATGGATCCCATAACTCAAGCCACAAAACTCTTGGTACCAAACGATACGGATCCTGCGAACTCTAGATCTAAGATGAGAAAAGTTGTAGAAGAGAAGAATTTCACATTCGACAATTCCTTCTGCTCCTATGATAAGTCAGATCCCAGCTATGCGCACCAGGAAGATGTTTACAATGCTCTGGGCGAAGATTTCCTGGATCACAACTTCGAAGGCTATCACACGTGCATCTTTGCATATGGCCAGACAGGTTCGGGCAAGTCATATACAATGATGGGTACTCCCGATCAGCCTGGCCTTATTCCTCGGACCTGTGAGGATTTATTCCAACGTATCGAATCGAACGAGACACCTAATATAAGTTACAATGTCAGAGTGTCGTACTTCGAGGTCTACAATGAACATGTCCGCGACCTATTAGTACCACGTCATGACCCTCCACACTATCTGAAGATACGCGAATCCCCAACAGAAGGACCGTACATAAAGGACCTGACAGATGCACCGGTCAAGTCCATTTCAGAGATCATGCGCTATATGAAGATAGGCGATGCCAGTCGAACCACAGCATGTACAAAAATGAATGACACTTCATCTCGTTCCCACTCAGTTTTCACCATCATGCTGAAGCAAATCCACCACGACATGGAGACAGATGAAACCACAGAACGCCTTGCACGAATTCGCCTGGTGGATCTTGCTGGATCCGAGCGAGCAAAAGCAACGGAGGCTACTGGTGCTCGTCTTAGGGAAGGCTCCAACATTAACAAATCTCTCACCACTCTTGGCCGTGTCATCGCGGCCCTCGCGGATCCCAAGCACAGCCGCCCAGGCGTTGGCAAGAGGAGCAAAGACATTGTACCATACAGAGATTCAATCCTGACATGGCTTCTCAAAGATAGTCTAGGTGGGAACAGTAAGACGGCTATGATTGCTTGCATTTCTCCCGCTGATTATGACGAAACGTTGAGCACGCTGAGATACGCGGATCAGGCGAAGAAGATCCGGACAAGAGCAAAGGTCAATCAGGATCATGTTTCCGCCGCTGAGCGCGATGCACAGATCGCAACAATGGCAGAGCAGATCCGTCTACTGGAGCAGCAACTAAGTCTTAGCGAAGGGAGGAAGAAGGAGGGGCGAGAAACTGGAGGAGAGAAGGCCATTGAAGAGAAATTAGAAGAGTATCAAGGCCAAGTTGGAAAGCTCCAACGACTTATGGAAGAGCGAGGTATGGTGGCTGAAGGGAAGATCAGGAGTTTACAGACGGAGAATGAAGCTCTTAGACTCCATCTGAAGCTCGCCGTTGAAAGTATCAAGAATCCCATTCCAGCCGTTGTCCTCAGTGCGAGGAATAGCATGTCTGGCGGGTCTAGAAGGGTATCGATGGCTGGTAGTGGAGAGGCGGACAAGGAGAATGGCTATAAGATGGAAGGCGACGAAGAGTATCAAGGGGAAGACACAGAGGATGAAGCGATCGATATGCATGATGAGCAAGCACAAGAGATGCAAGAGTCTATGCAAGATTTGCTAAAGGACTTGGGAATGTTCAAGAGGAAGATCGGCGATGATAAATCGAGGTTTATCTCGCCGTTGGGTGAAAGGGTTAACTATTAATCAAGGCTTGCTGGATACAAGGTAACGCGAGGAATGATTGCACGAGTTTGATTAGGCAGCGATGGTGTTTGGAGTATTGGCCATTAGCTCTTTTTGTATGTAGGCTGGGGAGGAATTTCACATTTTTATTGCTTGTACAAGTACAGTATTTACATATATCATCAGTTCCATAACCCTTACCAAGTCTTCTGCATTTGAGCTCGCGGCCCCCAGTTGCTGTACTTGCTCACGATAACAATGCCCTATCATCGCTGGCAGTGGGCATGGAATAAAGGCCAAAAATGCATTCGTTGCCTGCTGCCTTTTAATTCTAGTAGGTGGGGAGGGCTGGGGTTGGGCTGGGAAGTGACGGAAACGCGAAATCGTGGGGCGTGGGGGGAGGTATATTCTGGAGTAAATATGCTTATAGGGTAGGTTGAAAGGGAGATGGTTTGAAAGCCATTCTAGATATTACACGCTTGTATATTAGGTAGCCTGAAGCACGTCTCTTCGTCGAGGCCTCAAACTGCTGTTGGCTTTTGTCTTTGCCATTTAGCTGCTCTTGAGGGCAGTTTGGACAAGACAGAGATTCGAGATTTTGTGAATAGACCAGGCACGGTTTCGTTTCTTGCAGGTTCCCTATTCATGGTTATTGTAAACAAATTGTCTCGGGTTTCGTTATATCGCGCTTGCGTCAGTTGTCATCATATACTCAATTGCAGCAAGGTCGCATAAAGCACTTCGGGCGAAGGTGAGTGGAGTGTGGTATTGAAAGCTATGCCACTGAAGCAGTTAAACAGACATGCCGTCTGACTACCACTAGAAACAGTTCCAATCCCCCACTTCAGATCATATCAACACAGGCGTGTGTGCAGAGGTCGAATGATGCCCACGACAATCCAGAGCATGAGTATTCCATCGAATGTACCTCTATAGTCCACCCAGCATCTAGAAAGCCTCCAACAGTCAAATCGTCTCCTTCCTTCAATTCAGCAAAAAAGCCATAAACTCCAACCCAGTGCTGTTTCCATCGTCCGCCCTTCCGCTATGCTCACTTCTTGGTTGATTCATCACAAGTTCTTCGCATCGCCTCCGGGCTTCGTGGATACTCTAACGGTGCTATTGCAGTGTTAGTCCAGGTTCCTCACATGTCATTATTTCCAGCCTGTTGAGATGCGTACCTTGACGAATCCGATGTCCGCTGCCTTCTCACGGAAGCATTGACGGCAAATGTTAAGACCGTATTTTCGGATGAGACCGGCCTTGTGGGTGCAAACACGGCTACGAAAGAAGACACGTTAGCATTTGATTCCCTGCTACATAGCGTTTGAATCCTTGAGAGGATCTTGGAAGCGAATGAGAATCGTGGAGGAGGGGAGGACAACGTACCAGGCGCGGGCGCCTTTGCCGTAGGTCCTTGGACGAGAGTTCCAGACAGTCTCGTGAGACATGATGGCGATTTTGATCGAGTGTCGTAAAGTGAGAGTGGTGGGATGTTTTGCTCAATTAGATCGGCGCCGTGAAGTCGTGGAGTTGAAGGTAATCCCGTGAAACGATAATTCCTGCCCTACGTTCGCTATTTTTTCAAATTAGCATTGTGGGGTGGCCCGTGCGTCGTCGTTGCGAGATTGGCGGTGAGTGGATTCGGTGTGGCGTATGGCAGAATAATGTGAGCATCTGTGGCGCAGCATGTCGCGGCGACACAACAACAATCAACTAGTCACATCTCTTTTTTGCGCGGAGCACAACCCTGAGAGTTACAGTCATATCCCGAGACTTACTGACGGTTCATATTCTCTTGGCATCGGCATTCGATTTCCGAAGAGTGCTCCGTACAATCGCACATGGGAAGTATCCTTTCTAGAATCTAAGGACTCCTCCCGCAAGGCTTATCCCGCCATAAGACGCACGAATATTAGATCGATACTCAAGGAATTTCGTTATTGCAGAGATCCTACATACGTCTCCGTGATGAGCCTAGCTTGTTGGTCTTAGCAATGGTATGCATAGCTCCTAGGTTACCAAGACTAATGAACTCATGTTCTGCAACAGTCTAAAGATTCCAACCATACATACGTGCACTTCAATCGTCCTCGAGATGCCGACCTTTTCGAGGACTTCTGCAAGGATAAACTTCCAGATGATGAAATCTACGTCCCGCCTCACAACCAGCCCCTCAATCCAGAAGACGAGGATGACGTTGTGCCTGATCAACATGCAGCATTTGGTATTCAGAGAGCCACACAGAAGACTAAAGAGGCCGCATGGAAGGATCTGGGACTGGCAGATCTAATGAAGAAGGGGCCAGGGCAGCCAGGTGGTGCTGTGAACGGAGAGGGATCGAAGTTGCTCGGAAATAAGAGCTTACCGAGGTAGAGCGAGGTTGAAAGGCGCTTTTGCTTTGGCAGTTTATGGGTTAGACAACTTGAGCAAGTGCAATGAGTCTGGCAGGCGTTCACAGAGGAATACCCCATGGTTGATACGGAAAAAGCTCTAGCTCTGCATATGCAACGAGACGCACGGTACACCCGTGACTAAATCAGCTTGATAAACCATTCTTCGTCCTATTCATAACTCCTTGCAATGCTCTTAACGCCAGCCCATGCTCAAATATTCTCAGATGCTTCAAGATTTTCCCAAGAACGCCTCCCTTTCCACAACCTCTGGTTGGAACTTCACCAGGAACACGGTCTTTCCCGGCCACAGCTCCCCTTCCTCCCCCTTCCCTACACTATGAGCCGTGACTCTGGCCGGGAAGCCTGCACCATCACACGTCCCCTCAATGATGCCAGCCACAAACGCAGCGCAATTCAGCTGGTTCATTTCCTTTGGCACGCTGATGTACTGGTTCACCAAAGGCTCGTTGTCGGAGATCATATAGTCTTCTGGCGTCTCGGGGTTTGAAGACTTTTCTAGAGCATCAGCCGGTCGTGAAAAGAGATGCTTCCACATTATTGTCGTTATGAACTGTAGCAGAGCGATGATGTTCAGAGGGCGGAGTTGGGACCGGGGGGGCTCGCGGTAGATGAGGAGGTCGAGGAGTTTCAAGCCGATGGGATGTCCTTGGATATTTAGTCTACAAGTTACATATATCAGCCTGCTCTCTTATTTACAGTAGGGTCACAATAGAGTTTGTAGTTTGACCCAGGGAAGGGGGGGTTGAGGGGGGTTTGTAAGTACCGCTTCTCGAGATCTTGAATCCCAGTGACGCGTTTCTGCGCATAGCTGACCATCTCTCCAAACAGGTATGCAAAGCTTGCCTGGCTAAGTTCCTGCGTCCGACTGCGATTGAGAGGTCGGTGATATATCGTTTTACCACTTGAAGGGTATCTTAATCCGGGCGGGGATGCCCGCTGCGCTTGAGACGCCTGGCTAGTGAGCCCAGGCTTTACTGCCTGAGAAGAAGCCATTGCGGATCAGGTGCTAGGTGCTGCACAGGTAGTAGGTAGTCCTTAAGATTCGATCATCAGCAGATGGCGTTTAGAGGCTGAAATGATTTAGTAGGGTGGTTACGACCAAAGTTTGTCGTTATTGACAGCTAGAATCGCGAAGCGACGAGCGACGACCGCGATAAGGGGAGCTGATAATCGATGTTCCCAAATTCAAAGGTTTACTTCGGCATATTAACGCAACCAAATTCATTTTAGCAATATCATCTATATTCTATCGACTCCGTCCAAAATCATCTCTTTATTGAGCAACGCCAGCAAATGCTCTCGAGCATTATTAATCAGTACCGTATATCAGTGAGGAACACAGGACGTTGTTGTTTCACGTCAAATGTTCTTATTCTCGATCTCCCACTGTTATAAGCTTATGGGCGTCTCCCACCATACCAAGATCTCCATTGCCACTAGCTTGGTTCCCCTGGGTCTGCTTTGGGGACACCACACTCTCCTCATGTGTAGGACGATCCCCTTCTGTCGTAAGCTTTAGATCTTCTGCCACAGCAGCCACATCATCCTTGTCCGATGGCTTTCCTACGGACTGCGAAGCTCCTTGGCCAACGCTTGGAGTATCGCCTCCTTTGATGTAGCTCTCGCTCTCGCCATAATGCTTGCCAGCCTTCTCCCATCGTGCCTTTTGCTCTGCCTGCCTTTCCTTGCATAGCTTGTTTAATATTGGCCAGTACGTATCATGATCGTAGTCAAAATCGACGTCGCCGTTGAAATCTTTCCACAATTGCTCAGCAGGGACATACTTCTTCATATCTTCATTGAACTTGAGCTTCTCGCGGGTATAAGGATCAATGAACGGAGTTATGATCTTGAAGAAGCCCCATACTACCCATGGAACTGTTAATCCGTTAGCTAGTTTTAGGAAGAGGCCTACAGAATGGATACGGATCCAAGTCCTCTTGAGATGATGTTGCCCATGATTAACAAAATAATAAGTGACTAACCATTAATGATGCAAGCTCGCCCAAGCCTCTCCGGATAATGAGTCTGAAGAATATGGAGAACTTCTCTGCCTTGACTAATGGGCGGGGAGGTGTTGCTCCGGTTTTTGCCCGATTTAAAGTTGATCAGAAGGATAAGTCTTTCTTGCCCAGGTACCATCAGGTCAATAACTCGCTCTACCATGAATACCAAGTGTTGGACTTGTCTCGGGGTTGCCTCTGTATTTTGGCGAGCGGGATTTAGGTAAAGACACGGGCGGGCCTCGAAATCAAAGCCAAGCATGAATTGTTTTCCTGTCTCGTTCTCAGGGGACATTTGCTCCGCACTCAATAAGTCTGTGCCGTACTCCCGCCTCCAACTAAGAGTTCCTAGAAGTCGTTTTGCGGCCTCCGCCGTATGCCACTTCGTCGCTCGCAGATATCGGAGCAGGCACTCCCTAGTTAACCACATGACTTCACCGTCGACGAGTGGGCCACCCTTTCCCGTTGTCGACGGGACATCTTGCCAGGACTTGACAATCTTTAGCAGCTCTTCATACTTTGCTATCTGGTCTGGAAGCAGAGCCGGGCGGACTTTAGGCTTCGCAGATTCAATCGGGTTGAGGAAAGGTGTCTTGCGGACAACCCCTGGTTTCTCACCAAGCGATGATGCAGCGGAGTATGATGTTGGTGGTTGCTGGTCTGCCAAGTTAAGGTCGGCTGCCGCCAGCTTTTCCTCCAAGCCGGGTATCTCGGCCGTCATCGTTACGGGCGGTAGAAGGTATCGGAAAGATGTGACGATAGATCGCAGAGGGCGATTGCCAATGGGGTATATGAGCAACAAGAAGCCCTTTCCGAGACGCTCACGTGCATGGACTGGATGAGTGAAGGCTGCGCTGAATAGTTCGGAAAAGTGGGGGATCAAGGAAGGAGGACGGGGGGAGGTCGGGCGCCGTCGGCTTGCCGAACCGTCCGAGTCAATCAAATATTTATGCATTTATGACGCCGACGCAGCTTCAGCCGAGGCCCCGCGAATGCAATCAATTACAGGGGTCCCCGGCAAACGCGTCCGACGCGTCTCCAAAACTCTCACTTCAGCCCTACAGCGTGAAAGACGGTACGAAGGCGAACTCTTTATAGCAACTGTGCCATAAGCCGTCTCCGTCTACAACGCGCGTCAATATGGCAGACTCTGTCGTCGAAGAGCTCAATGCTCTATTTGCGCCGGCTGCAGGGCCTGGCCTGGAGCCCGACGTCGTAGGAGAACTGCAGTCAATCATGCGTCTGCATTCGATTCCCCCCCAAGAACTGTTCTACAAGTGGGAGTCTTATAGCATCAAGATGGGATCCGACGATATGAGGCTCAACATCGAGACCGCAAGAGCGCTCAAGCAAGATGTGCAGGACGGCTTGGAGCGAGAGGTCAGGAGCAAGGCGCACGTTCGAAGCGCTGACAAGCGAGGAGGAGGGACGCCACGCAATATATCTAGCAACAGCGATGTTTTCGGCATGTGAGTAGAGATAGGACACGTCAGGGAAGCCCTCGCTGACCCGCTGGAAGGCTAGATGGACTCGTACCAAACACCCCTCGGACAGGCTCGGCAAACAAGACGAGCGGGACGATCAAGCGTAAGATTGGCCAGCTCGAAACACCATCGATATCGAGGGTGAAGGCAGAGCCAGCAAGTAGTCCACCCGACTTTAAGACCTCTTCTAATCAAGGCGATCGTCAGACCAGAGCCCCGTACGTCGTCTGCAGCTATTCTATACTGTTAATAACTAACTGGTTTGAAGAGCAGCATCCTTCAACGATCGAGCCAATGCTGGGCAAGCTGTCGAGGTTCTCAACAATCACTTATCCCCCTCGGATCCACCAATTGCTCCGTACCCCGAGTCTCGCATCAAGCTGACAGCCAACTCTGATGTCAAGAAGCTCTCATATAAGCCAATGGCCATGAAGTCATCAGAAGCATCGGAGATTCTCGACGATCGGATAGACGAGTTCATGCTGTTGATTCAGGCGCATCATCACCTGGAGGACTCTGATTTCGGGAGCGCTGCAAGCCAGAGTATCAACGAGGTGGTAGCGGTTGGCAGGATTGCCTCGGATTCCTCAGACGGGAAACTGAATGCCGCCTCCTTGGTCCTGGAGATGTCGAGGCGGATGGGCGCAGGACTACGGATCCCTCTGAAGATGGGCGCCGTGCCCGGCTTCCAGTTCTTTCCTGGGCAGATTGTCGCGCTGAGGGGTATCAACGTGTCAGGAGAAGACTTCACAGTTGCCGAAATCCTGGAGGCTCCTTTGCTACCCGTTGCAGCATCGGCACCGAGTGGCTTGGAAGCACACGTGCAGAGGCTCCGGGGTGGGCCAGATGCCATGGACTCGGATTCCCCACCTCCCCCCTTGACCATCCTGCTCGGTTCCGGGCCATACACGGCCGATGACAACCTCGACTTCGAGCCTCTCCATGCCCTTTGCAGTCAAGCAGCAGACTCTTACGCCGACGCCCTGATCCTCTCCGGACCTTTTCTCGACATCGATCACCCCCTCGTCGCCTCTGGCGATTTCGACCTGCCAGACGACGCCACGGCCGAGCCGGACACGGCCACCATGGCGACGGTCTTCAAGCATCTCGTCGCGCCCATCCTCCAGCAGCTCGCCTCGGCAAACCCCAGCATCACCATCCTGCTGGTCCCGTCCGTCCGCGACGCGACCAGCCAGCACGTGTCGTGGCCGCAGGAGCCGCTCCCGCGCAAGCGAGAGCTCGGCCTGCCCCGGGCCGCGCGCGTCGTCGGCAACCCCATGACCCTGTCCCTGAACGAGATGGTCACGGCCGTCTCGTCGCAGGACGTCCTGTACGAGCTGCGGCACGAGGAGGCCACGGGCGGCGCGCCCCGCGACGCCAACCTGCTCGCCAGGCTGCCCCGCTACCTCATCGAGCAGCGCCACTTCTTCCCCCTCTTCCCCCCCGTCGACCGGCCCAGGCTGCCCGCGACGGGCACCGCCGAGGCCGTCCAGGCCGGCGCCGTGCTCGACCTGAGCTACCTCAAGCTCGGAGAGATGCTGAACGTGCGGCCCGAC
This sequence comes from Aotearoamyces nothofagi, assembly GCA_015345905.1. NCBI lineage: Eukaryota > Fungi > Ascomycota > Leotiomycetes > Leotiales > Tympanidaceae > Aotearoamyces > Aotearoamyces nothofagi. The sequence goes on from JADDTR010000027.1 coordinate 305,514, forward strand.
ATGCTGATCGTGCCGAGCGCCCTGCCCCCCTTTGCCAAGGTCCGTACCTGCCCATCCCATTCCATCCCATGCCATAACCCCCCTTTGTCTATACCATAACCTCCCCCCCCCTTCCCCCCCTTGTCTACTAGCCGAGCAAGACTCTAACCCGCCGCAGGTCGTCGAGAGCGTGCTCGTCATCAACCCCGGCTTCCTCTCGAAGCGCAAGGCGGCCGGCACGTACGCCCGGCTGACGGTCTATCCGGCGCAGCTGACGGACGAGGAGAGGACGGCGGGGCGCATGGTCGGGCACAGGCTGTTCGAGAGGACGCGCGTGGATATCGTCAGGATCTAGGCATCGGCTTCTTTTTTTTTGGGGGGGGGGGGGGACGCGGTAACGATACTGGCTAGATAGATAGAGGGGCTTATCATGAATGAACGGCAATGCAATCATGAGATTCTAGACTTGGGGAAAACACATATGTCGGCACCGTGAATCTGTGCTAGGTTTGTATCTATCGTACTGTGTCATCCATGCCATTCTTCTACAGTCTCTGATCGTCGCGCGAATCCACCCTGCGGCGCTTGTCGCCGCCATACCGGTCCCGCTCCCGCGAGGAGCTTCTCTTCCTCCGGCTCCTCTCGTCCTGCTCCCTCGAGCCGCTTCTCCTCCTCCTCCTCCTCCCCTCCTCCTCCTGCCGATACTCGCGTCTCGGAGATCTCGATCTCGATCTCGACCTCGATCCAAGTCTGCGCTCGCTCGCACCTCCGGGACGGTACGTGTCATCGCCATCTCTGGCCCCCGGGCCGGCCCCTCTCACAGCCCTGCGCTCGCCAACCGGCAGGTTGTTCGCGCCGCTGGCGCCCTGGCGGTCTCTGTCGGGCAGGAAGCGGTCGTCGGCGCCGAGCCGGTCGGGTGCGCCGCCGGAGCGCCTGCGGTCGTCGAGCTGGCCCCAGCGGCCCGTGTCCTCGCTCTTCAGGTCGCGGTACTTGGTGGCGCCCCTCCTGCCGAGCTTCGTCATGTCGCGCAGCTGCAGGGCCTGGGGCAGGAGCTCGCGGTTCTGGACGTCGTCGGCGAACCGCGAGCCCATGATGTCTCGCCGGTCGAGCCCTTCGGCCTTGGCGTCGTCCTGGAAGAAGGCGCCCTTGTGATAGTACTTTTGCATGTAGCCCATCTTCCCCTTGCCGTCCTTCTCCTCCTTCTGTTTCGCGATGAACTCGTCGTCCTCGGCCTTCCGCTCCTCCTCGGTCAGATTCTTCCTCCGCTCGACTTCTTCCAGCTCCTCTTCGCGCTTCTCAATCGTCTCCCTGTCCCGCTTGATGCGCTTCAGTTCTCTGAGCTTCCAGGCGGCGAGCTCTGCTTCGGGATCAAGGTCATCTGTATCGTCAACGTCTTCGGCGCCGTCCTCCTCGTCGTCCCAATTCTTCTTCCCAGCCGCCCTCGCCGCGATATCCTTTCTTATCTGCTCCTCGACAATCTCGTCCGCAGCTGCTTTCCGTCTCGCCTCCTCCTCTGCCGCTCTCTCCTCTTCAGATCTGGGATCCACGACGGCTCCAGTCGCCTTCCGCTTGTCCTTCTTGATGAATGTAGGCCGCATCAACACCCTCCGCGGTGCCTCCTCCTCGCTCTCTTCCTCCTCGGACCCGCTCTCTTCGTCGCTTCCTTCTTCGCTGCCCTCCTCGTCCTCGCTCTCCTCCGTCACGAAGCCCTCTTCCTCTTTCGCGCGCAGGGCCTTTTCTTCCTCTACACGTGCCGCTTCGTCCGCAGCGGCTCGTCTCCGCCGCTCGTTGAGGTCGACTTTGCTGAGATTGCTGGCTATTCCGCCAGCGCTGGCGTACTTCGGCGTGGCCTTGGTAGCTTGCTGTTGTGGTGCCTCTTCCTCGGCCTCACTCGCGTCCGACTCGGACGAGTCGTCGTCTTCGGCAACAGCCTTGCCAGGCCTATGTCTAGGGGCCCTGACAGGATTTGCCGTCATACCTTTGGGAGGCATTGTGAAGTCGCAGTACGCCTTCTCAGTTGTGAGAGGGGCGTCTTGTGGTAGCTTGGCTGAGTCTCTGATATTTATTTCGCAACTTCATCCTCAGAAATAAGGTTCGCGGCTGCAAGGCTGAGCGCTAGAACACGTTGGTGCTAGGCCTTCCCCGCTTCCCTAGACGTCATATTTCATCCTCTTCCACCTTTTGCTGCACACATCTCAACTCCGCGCTGCACACATCTCAACTCCGCGCTGGCCGCCTCACGTACAACCACAACCACAACACGAGTTCGCGACATGAGCCATGTTCAAAGTTCGCGACGTAGAATTTCCGCATCGTCCGCAGCTCAACGCACATCTCCTCAAACGACAGCAGCCCGCACCGCAATCCCCAAATTGAAAAAGAAATAAAAACCCCCCCCCCAGCCAAAAGGGATCGATATATCGATCGATCGATATATATATATCATAGATATATAGATTTATATAAAAAAAACCCCCACCCAGGCGGCAGTATATCCAGAGGGGGGCTGTTTGAAAGAAGATTACATCTTTTCAGAAGCCATCGATCCGCCCAAGAGCCGGAACAATGGGTATAGGTAGGTAGGTCGGTAGGTACTAACGAGCGGTGAGGGCACGAACGGCCTCCCTCCTGTCAGGAGTCAGGGCCGAGGGAATAGGAGCATGCAAGGTACCGAACAGCCTGGCCTGCTATGCTTGCGAGGTGCACGTCTCCTATACTTGCCTTGCCTTGCCTTTTGTAATCTCGGTGCCATATGCTCGCGCGGCGCGTCTTCCGTCTCCTTTGAGCCTCCAAGCACCCACCCATCCGCTCTTCCTATTCCAGATCGCGATTTCCGTGGCTTCAGCCCCAAATATACAGTATATCACCGGCAAAGCACTTAACTGAAGGGAAACAAGGTCGTGACACGCTCACTACTAAAATCGCAGGCGAGTCTTGAAAAAAAAAAAAAAAAATATCGGCAGAATTCACGTAGCACTAGAACAGAAAGGTCCGTTTCATGATGTGTGTATTTGATCTCTTAAGACCTCTACACTTAAAAAGGTAAGGTGACCCGGGTCGGTCATAGTGTGTGTGTGTGTGTGTGTGCGTTGCACTCCCACCGCGCACGGCAAATAATGCCATGGCGCGCCCCAAACGAGCGAGGTTGCTCAACGCCGTCGCTGAACCCAATGCCATCCTATCCAGGCCTGTCCCAGCCTTCGTCGCTATGCTAAACAATCCAGAATGAGCAAAATCAGCTTCGAGAACTCCATCCTTGCTATATACATTCATCATAGCCATCCGTTGTGGTTATAGTGCGCGTCGTACTGCTCCGTCTGCGCCGTTTCAGCCAAGGCAATCTTGCTACGTGCAACAGCACTGTTGTCTACGGCAGGCATGCTTGACATCTCCTCTGCGCTTTCATCTGTAGTAGAGCCATCGGCATCCTCATCCTCATCCTCATCCTCGTCCTCATCTTCTTCTTCACCCTCGCCATCGTCGCTCGGGGGTGGGTTCCAAGTCTCCTCGAGCTTCAATCCCTTACCAGTAGGTTCGTGGTTGCGATACGCCGATCCGAGCAGCTGCGCCATCATCAGTGCTCGGTAGTTGTCCAGCTGCGGGTCCAACGAAGCCGGTTTCTCGGGCATGTCATAAAGGCCCATTCCGATCAGCTCTTCGCCTGCGGGTTCGGGGTCCTCGAGAGGATGATATGGGATGGATTCTTCCGCCTCGAAGGAAGGATCTGGGTGCTGCGTGGCAAGCAAATTATCGGGGGTTGGAGGAGAATTGGTGATGTCGAAGCCATTCGGGGCGTAGTTGCTCCAATCCATATATAAATAAGATGATTGGTCTATCATATCCGTGACTAGGTTGTTGTTCTCGGTCTGGTTTCTCAGGGCTGATGGATGGTATGGCGCATACATGTTGTTGCTAGGATCCATAGTTGCCGGGACGAATGATGAGGTATCTGGGAAGAAGGAAGCCTGGGCCTGGTTGTAGTCGGTAAATGGCTGTGCTAAGGGAGAGAATGCCGAATCTGGAGAGGTATAGCCAGAGTAAACAGTTGGTGCTCGTGATAGTTGGTTGTTGAAGTCATAGCCTGCATTGAATTCGAAATATGGCACACCATACACTGACTGATACGACATCTCAGGTGCCATGTATGATGTCGGATGCCAGGAAACCGGTCTGTTCGAGTCTGTTGGTGCCTGTATTCCTTCCTGAAAACTGTCTTGTCCTGCCACAGCCGTTGAATTCGAGTCAACCATTGCGGCCCGCCTTCGGTATGCACCATCCGTCGTGACCGTCCTCCGTCTGCTGAGCATTGTCGAGTTTTGGGGACTATTCCTCGCACTGGGAGTCTTCACCACACGCATGGATCCTCCCACTCTTGGTCCGTTGGAACCTCGCGAATGTCTGCGTGTCAAGTTCGAAGAAGCCATCTGTTTGGATACATCATCCAGCAATGTCTTGACCGAGTTATATCCCAGAGGCTCGATCTGGCATGCCTGGGCATCGAAGCTGGAGTTGAGAAGCATTGCAGGATTCGGGGGCTGCCTATTTTCGAGATGCGAGGAAGGGTGAGGCACACGCCGTCAGGCTTTTGTATTCATGGGATTCCGACGCTGAGTATGAGAGCATATGAGGGAAAGGGGAAGAGGAAATACAGGGACATAAAGCGTACATAAAGCGTACGCTTTGATTACGAAAAGGGAAACTATATGTGAGGAACGAACTAGACTGCGGCAACCACAAATATGGAGACGACCATGTATGGAAATGACTTAGAGTTACGGTATGTCGACTTGTGTCATCTGGCTAAGGAAGCAGCAGGGAGCCCACTATAGGATTACTTGTGAAATCCGGCGGGTCTGAGCTTCTTCTGGGGACGAGGCATGGCGGACCAGGCTTTGTTGGTGGGCAAAGTCAAAGTCAAAGTGGTCGTGGCCCCTGGCCTGCACTGCAACATGCAGAGTTCGAAAGGCAAGCGAGGCGGTTCAAGGACACGCTAGATCCCGCGGCTGGAGACGTATCAAGGCTACTGGGAAAGGCGGTACGCCAGCGGTTCCTATTCCGGAGGGTGACCAGGCTGCGGTAGGGACCTGCGAGCCTAACGAGTAAGGTAGGGTAAGTCAGGATGATGTTGGGGCGTGTGTGTCGGTGATCACGATTGAGAGTTGTCAGGACGCAAGACGCAGGACGCAGGACGCAGTCGAGGAGCACGCGGAGAGGCAGGCGAGGCGGTAAAACCGTAAATCCAAGCCAAGCAAGGATAGGATGGAGCCTTGCGCATTTGAGCATTTGCGTATTTGCGTATTTGTACGCCAGCAATCCCAATCCCAATCCCAATCCTCACCCACCAACCCAATCCACTCCGCACCATGCCACCGAACGCGAGCAGTCTGTTTTTGGGTTTCGCTGCTTAGCCTCTCTTCTCTGTCTGTGTCTGGTCTGTGTCTCTGTGTCTCTGTCTCCCTCTCCTCCTCCCTCTCGGTCTCGGTGGGCTCGGGCCCCCAATGCCAATCATACTAAGGTTTTGCCGGTATGTGTGCGGAGTCGGGGCCCGTCGCCAGCAATGCGGGTACAGGCAAGGCACAGCACAGCGTGAGTGAGCAGGTTTGTGTGAAGCTGCCTGTGGAGCCTGTCCAGGCAGGCCAGCTCGAAGGCACAGGACCGAGTTAGGGGAGCCAAGGGCGGCTTCTGCATTCCCGGGTCTCATTCCTCTACACGGTGGGACGGTGGCACAGTGGCACAGTGGGCAACGGCGTGGGCGGGAGCCATGACTGACACTGCTCCGTGTCGGCCATGTCTCAAGGCCATCCATTCATGATTCCTCTCCAGCACGCGCCGTATGGAGCAAGGCGGATGGATCGTCAAAGAACAATTCCACGGGTCTCGCTTGCTAGGGTGCGCACCAGAGCATGCAGTGCAGTAGTATCAGCTATGTATGTACAGTATATCACTGATGCCTGCCGGCCACCGAGCAGCCAGGGCAACAGGGCAAAGCAGAGCAGCCAGGGCAAGGCACGGTGGTGCTGAGCGCAGCGACGACGCCGCTTCCTAGCCAGCCAATGGAGCCTGCGATGGTACGATGTCGAAGATACAGTGCAGTACAGTACATCATACATACAGTGCTGCACAACCTGCCCGGACGTACAGTACAGTGAGGTGAGTGCGTGCATGCGTGCTAGGGGAGTGCCATGCCACGCGTGCCATCGCAACCACGCCGCCGCTGCCCTGGGCTGCTAGTCAGGACTCAGCGTGGGAGACGGAGCGCTATGCAGCGCCGTGCAGCGCCGTGCAGCGCCGGATCTCGACGCTGGTGCCTCTGGCCGGCCACTATTGGAACCCGAGTACCGGACAACAGCATGCACTGTCCGCTATGCATGAGGGTCGCGAGGGTCGCGAGGGTCGCGAGGGTCGTCGTGAGGGTCCCATGCCCGTAATAAATCCCATTGTTGCCGCGCAGGTTCACAACGGGCGTAGCTGCGCGGCAGACCTCCCACAGTGGTCCTGTCCTGGATACACCAACCACACCTTCTGTAGTGCTGTAGTGCTGTAGTTCTGTAGTTCTGTAGTATGCGCTTTGTCTCCTGATCGCGAGCCTTCTGGCTCCATTCCGAGCAAGGACTCTCGTATTACTCGTCGGAAGTCGCTCGCTATCTATCGAACAGCATATGGTCGCAGCGGCCAGCATGGGTACATGGCCAGCGCCGGATATGCGCCTACACCGTCCTCTACTCTGTGCTATCTACATACAGGACGGACCTCGTCGACAACAGACAGCATCTCCATGCTCCCCACGTCTCGGATGGGCACGCCCGCCACCACTCAACTCAGGCTGAGCATGAGCCGTGAAGAGGATGCATGCACCTGCAAGGCCGGCAGGCGGCAGGGCGATCGTGCACTGGGGGCATGGTCCACGCCGCAACCCATGTCCTCCCAGATGCCCCCATGCACACAGGTCGATGGCAGATGAAAACGATGGAAAACGTTGTTTTGGACCCTTGTCCACATAGGGCCAGGGCCTTGTTTTGGTCTTGGGAGCAGAAGCCACCAAGGAAGGCGCGGGTGGCAGGGATGCGCCAAAGACGACGGGCCTACCGTAGCAGGTGGTATTTATACTGTACAGTGGTTGTAGGTATACACGCATGTCCATGTCCATGTCTGGCTGTCGTGTCTGCGAAGGCTGCACTTTCGCTTCGTATCATCCGGCCAAAGGGTTAAGTTGGATAGGCAGGCGGACAGGCCGACAGGCCTCTTTTGATCCATCACGACTGTGTTAGCTTTCCAGGCTCGCAAGCGTCCTTGCATCGCCAAGTTGCAGCAAGCCCCGAAGGTAAAATCACTAGGATATTACCGCTCAGCCATCGCTCAGCCATCGCTCAGCCAAGGTACAGCAGTACCGTACCTGTTCTGCCAGCATAGCACACACACAGCAACAAAGCACGTAGACAGTGGCATGGCACAGCTGCCAGCCGATGCGCGACGAACGGTGGGGTCGGCCCCTCCTGCATATATACTGTATTACTGTGCCGGAGTGCTGTAAGCTGTAAGAGAAAGGAAGAGGGCTGATGGCAGCAAATCCGAGGTCATCAACCGCCAGTCTCACGCACCAATCACAGGCGCAAGGTCCGTTGGACCCCGCAGGCGGCCTCCAAGCTGATCTTCGGGAGAGTCGAACCTTCGCAGTCCGTCACATGGAAGAGCAAGGCACGGCTTCGCTCCCCTCCCACCTTACGCAATGCAGCAAGCAATCGCCGTTTGGGCCGTGCAGCCTTGACGTGTATGACTCCATGGCTCTCGCGAGGGTTCGCCAGCCCTCCCTGTGTTCCGGACAGGTCCTCGTGCATCAGTACAGTACAGTACAGTAGCATGCACACGGCTCAGCAGCAACGCTGTACGGCACCGCAGCAGATTAGATCTGGTCGTGTCGCTGGGGCACATCTCACGTATTGACTGATATCCCCGTCCTGGGCTGTCTTGTTGACAGGCACCGGACGGAGGAGTCGGGACCACACACCACCATCCCTACTGTATACCCAATTCCTATGCACGACAGACGGTGGCCGTCGTGCAGAGGCAGGCGAGGCGAGGCGGCCTTACCAGGCTCCACGCAAAAGGCTGGAAGCAGAGAGGGCAGGCGGGTTTCTGGGCGAGGGCGTTTATTTGCATTTGCAGCAATGCACTTGATTAGCATGGCATGGCATGGCATGGCATGGCTGGCGTGGCTGTCACCGCTGGTTGCTGTGATCCATAGGTAATAGCACTCGCTCTACTGGTTTGACCCCCGCTAGGCAGGAGCGGTACTGTAGGTATAGTACTGTAGGTATAGTACTGTAAGTATAGTAGTACTATAAGTATATAGTACTGTAGGTATAGTACTATAAGTATAGTACTATAAGTATAGTACTATAAGTATAGTACTGTAGAGCAAGTAGGGTCAGTAATGCGGCAGCGGTCTGAGGGAGGATATGCTACTGTAGCCGGCTAGCTCTGGGACCACGTCTTAGCAGTGCGTGGAGATGGGCGCATCGGCCGTCTGGTTGCGGGAAAAGAGTCGGGAAGGGAAGGGAAGGGGAGGGAAGGGAAGAAGCAGGACAGCGTGGAAGAATGGAAGAAGAGTGGTCGGCCGGCACGAGACAGGGGCCGGACGGCCTGGGCGAATCAAAATCAAGATCAAGATCAAAAATCAGAATCCAAAAATCAGATGGCGCACAAACTCTGGGTCGCGAATTAATGCCAGCGATATGCAGTGATATGCCGGAGACTGTAGGAGAGTCTGCTGGGGAGCCTGTGGAGAGACGCCGGCGAGACGTCAGGCTGCGCTGCCCGCTGGGTGGGTGCCTGGGGTGGGTGCCTGGGGTGGGTGGGAGGAGTGGAAGAGTGGGAGAGGGAGAGAGAGAGAGGCGCCGGAAGGTTGGAGCAAGGCTGGCGGCCTCGTACAGTCCTGGTACTGGCCTGTAGTGGGCTGTGGTAGGCTGTAGTAGGCTGTAGTGGGCTGTAGTGGGCTGTACTGGCCTGTACTGGCCTGTACTGGCTGTACTGGGCTGTACTGTAGTACTGTAGTACGTACGTAGTACTCTGCGTGCAGTACCGTAGCAGCCACTTACCTCTAGCCACTTGGTCACTTGGCCACCTACAGGGCTGCGACGCACGGTGCACGTAGGTACGTAAGTAAGGTACAGCTACCAGCGAACAGCGAACAGCGAACAGCGTCTGGCTGGAGAGTCTGGCGGGACAGCACGGCCTGGGCGGAATGGCCCAGACAGGATCATGGGCTATGGGCTGTATGAGGATATGGGAGTACTGTCGGACAGCCAGGGCCTTCCCCTTCCCACCCAGCGGCATGGCCTGTCCTGTCAGTCCGGCGGGCAGACGCAGAACAGAAGCAGCGGTCAGCGGTCAGCGGTCAGCGAGCAAGTGCAGGCCCGGAGATGATGTGCAGCGTACGGGCGGCGGGGCGGCAGGCGAGGGGGGCTAGGGCCGACGGCGGGCGACGGGGGCGCTGCAGGGGTCGCAGGGGTCGCAGGGGTCGCAGCCCCCCCCCTCGCCGCTCGAGTGTGCGTGCGCCGGCGCCAGCACCGCGGTCCATGTGGGGCGGTCGTGGGGCCCTGGGCAGGGGCGGGGGGGCCTGGCTCCCAGGCAGCCGCGCGCGGGATTGGCCAGCGCTGGGCCGCACTGGACCACCGCACATGGTGGCGTCGGCTCGCGCCCAGGCTCCACCTCTGGCGATGAAGCGATGCCATGCACGATGCGCCGTGATGCGAATCTTGAAACCCGCCCTGCTGCCCTTTTTCCCCCGATGGTCCCGGCCGACAGCAGCAGCAGCAGCAGCAGCGGTGCAGCAGGAGGATACTATAGCTAGCTAGCTACCTTACTGTAGCCTCCTGTAAGGTAGCTCGCTACAGCACCTAAGGTAGGTACCTAAGGCACTGTAGGTACGGGCAGTAGGGGCGTGGTTCGTCAGGTGCAGCTGTGTCTGTACCTGTTCTGTACGGTACAGTACCGTACATCGTGCCGTGCCGTATCCTATCCTATCGTACGCTCTACTCTGCTCTGCTCTGTTGCTACAGACTTTCCGCCCCCTACTGTCCATACCTTATGTGCGTCCAGGAAGGTCCTTCTCCCTCTCTCAGAGACTCTCTCAGAGAGTACGGGCAGCATGGACAGCATGGACAGTATGGACAGTACGGACATACTCGGCTCCACCAATCAGTCCCGGGCAAAGCTCGGGATGGGCAGACGCTGGTTGGCCCTGCTAGCCATGTCCCCCTCTGCCCGGGGACCCAGCACTCAGCGCTCTCAGCACCCTCAGCACCCTCAGCACTCATTCAATAACTACTATAACTTCCTTGCCTACAGTGCAGGACTCAACTCAGGGTGGCTAACGAGACACATACTGTATTAGTAAGGAAGAGGGAGCAGGGCACAAGGGGGGCGTGCTACGCTACACGAGCATTGCCGCAACGGGACAGAGAAAGAGGCACGGGAGGACGCTCGCGCTCACTCAGCAGGGCAGGGCAGGGCAGGGCAGGCGCAAACGGAGGCTAGAACATCGAACCTCGAACCTCGAGCCTCCACAGTAAAAGTAGACCCGGGCGGGCTAACCGTCCACTGCCCACCCACCTATCACTTGACCAGGTCGGCGATAAAAGATAGATGACGACGGTCCCGTAGCTTGTCGTTGCTTGGCCGCAATTAACCCAAAACCGCACAATGTGCATTCTACAGTACAGTACGTAGAGCATCCTGTATAGGAGCTGTATAGGAGTACTGTGCGAACGAAGGCAGCGGCGCAGGAGTAATACAAGTGATACCGGTGATACAGGTAAGACTGTGCAGTGCATACATGCTGTCGACAACCCATTTAGATCAGCAACCAAAACAACGAGGTGGCCACGGACAAGCGAATACACACAATACCTACCGTACAGTATTATACCTTGCGGACAAACACATGCACATGCACAGTACACTGCTGTATAGCACTCCTAGGCACGACCATCACAATTCTGCCTCTTCCTCCTCCGTACTCGTACCGGTACCGTACAGGCAAGGAGCGGGAAACAGACATAGCAGCACAGCCAGCCAGCCAGCAAGCAGACAAGCAGAACACATCCATCCCATCCATATGCGGCGCAGCAGCCGGCCTCTCACCGGCCCTCCAAGCTGCCAACGGGCCCATGGCGGGCAAAGACAGGCTCTACTGGGTAGCAGGCAGCTGGATCGATCACGCTGGCACAGGGACCGGCACAGGGTCGAGGCGAGGCTGTAGCATCATATTCTTCTACCAGTAGTAGCACTGCACTTGCTACTGTGCAATCACTATAATGCACAATGCACTTGTACCGTAATGTGCTGCTGCTCACTCACTACCTGCTACTGTATATTCGTCATGCTCTATCTAGTCCTTACCGCCTGCTACCCTCTCCCCTCCGCCCTCTCCGCCCTCCACCAGAACTGTGACAAGTCAGAGCCCGAGGGGGCCACGGGCCACGGGCCACGGCCGGTCGGTAGCTGCAATATGGGCCGCGTCGACGATTGCTGGACGCCTGGACTGCTGGATCGCTTTGCTTGCTGACTACCTGATGCCAGCCATGTGAGTTACAGGAGAGCTCGTTGCTTGCTTCTCACTGTGCCATGTTAGTTATAATTTACTGGCTGTAGGATTAGCCACGATAGCATGGCTGTCTGGCTGTCTGTCTGGAGTCCCTGGTACAGTACGGAGCATATGCCTGCAGTGCCGTAAGGTAAGGGAGGTGTGGAAGAGGGCGGTACGTGCTGCACGGTACGGTACGGGCGCTGTTCGGTTCGTGGTTCGTAGTCGGTACCAGGTGACAGATCATCTCGGCCGCTACCGCCAGCCGCGACTTCGCTGCACCCACTTCACTGCCACAGACTCGCTGCGACCTTGCCCTATATATACATGCATACAGCAGAGCGCAGGACTATGGAGGAGCCATACATGTACTGTGCTGTATCGTCGCGAGTCTGGCAGCATGGCAGCAAGGCACGGCGTCCTCAGCAATATGCATACTTGCTGTGCGGAAGTGCCATGCCATGATGGTGCTGTGGCTATTGATATTCTGCATGGCTGCCCTTGCCCTGCAAACCCGGAGTGTGCTGCTTTCGCTGCCTTGCTCCGGGACACAGTGGGAGGTGACGTTTTCAGCTCGACCTCGGCCTTTGAAACGCTCCCAGGATCCAGCAGTGGCAGCGTCCTACCAGCTTGCAGATTCACGACCTGGACGAGACCCGGCCTGCCAATTTCTGCTCTCTGACTGCAGATGATATACACTATACCGCACAGTACGGCCTTGCGACCCTGCCTTGCGCGTACCCTATTTTGCCAGGCCTATAGCGGCTGTCTCGGAGTCGGCCCTCACTTGGCCTTGGCCATGGCCCTGCACGTCTGCGATAACAAGGTTTTGCCCCTTCCATCAATCCTGTCTGTGCCTTTCGCAGAGGGAGAACCGGCGACGGATCCAGCAGAAAGAGGGTGTTGGAGACTCGAATCTCCGATCGCCATTCCTCTCCTTGTTTGCAGTGCGCTGGCGACGACTCTAATATATGACACTTATGGGCACCAACCAAACTCTATTGCTCCGAAGCCAGCGTATATCCGGCGTTCAGGGAAGAGCCTAGCACCGCGACAACCCCTGGAAAGGTTCGGGTTCGGTTGTAGGACTCTTGCGAAGGGGAGTACCAGGATTCCTGACAGAATAGACGCTCATAAAGTTTACCGTTCCCTCTTTTTTCCTTTTTCTTTTCTTTTTTGGTGGACACGCATCCACAACGAGGCACACTACTACAAGTATGCACAGTGTATACTACCTGATATGCATTACGAGTCAGTTATAGCACGAATTACGGAGGAATATCTCAGGGTAGGCACGACGACAACGAAACACCCCAGAAGCCACATCCGTAACACGGTACGGCACAGCTTGGTGCTTTTCGCCTTTGGATCTGCTTGCTCGTTGCTACCGATACACTACGGCAATATGGTCCAGTCCAGTCTACTGCCGCTGCAGGTTCACCACTACTACTCACGTTGCTCCTATGAAGAAATTCTCGGCCGGATCATCACAGACTCGCAGGCCCGGCAGTCAGCCACTACAAAGTACAGTAAATTGCCCACACACCACACCGCACACCACGCGCCGTGCTAGGACTACTGCCCTCCACTCCAACCCACTCCAGCCTTGGGGCCACCAGATCATACAGCGCTGCTAAAAGGTGCCAAAAGCAGCCAGCCGGGACGATCAATTTGGGATTACTACTCCGTACTGGGGCAGCCAAAAAACCACGTGGATTAGTACACACTTTGTACTACGTACCGTGTACCATGTATGTACTAGTAGTGTTACTGATAGACATCAGATGCTCTTGTCGCCGAGTTGGCGACATCCGGATACTTGGGAATTTGGATATTTCAACGCCATCGTACCCGAGGACACGTTTAAATTTTTATTACACCGTCAACGCGAACTCGGATTAAATACTGGACTCCCCACATGCCACCTCTAAACCTAGAACATGGCCTTGCCAATCGCAAGTCGTCCCATGGAGAATCCTACCTACTGTAGATGTGGCTACCTCGGAAAAAGGAAAGCAAGCATGATTCTAGGTCTTGACTAGGAGGATTTTCCGTAATGCTCCAATAGTACCAATATCGCTTTGGCCCCAGCGATCCCTCCTGCGTTTGCTTGCGTTCGCCCACCATAACTCGTATTTGACTTGCGCAATACATGCATACGCACTGTACTACACGCACTCTCTGTGGCTGAGTTCTAGATTGTTGAAATCAAGATCTACAGACTTGACAGCACAGTGCAAAAGAAAACCACGAGGCCAATCATTTGTGGTGGAAATTGCGGTCAGTGATTCTCATCTATGCCGTGGCTCCTAATAAATAATGATGGTAACAAGAAGAAGAAGAAGAACGGGCAAACAAATCTCTCATGCCATGCCCATGTCTCACAGCAATCAACGAGCTGCGGAAAAGGATTCTTAGTCCGGTTGAGATGGGTCATGGGCCGCTGGCGGTAATGATACTCTTGTACACGGTGCACACAAGTTGGACGGCTGGTGCAGTATTTACAGAGAGTGAGCCATGTAAGTGATATTATATCAGCCGATATGTGCCCATGGCCCACGCTCGGCCTATGCAAGTGAGATTTCAGATGTCACCAAGAATGGCACGACATTTGTGGAAGGTGATGGGCTTGACTTTGGGCTTCGGCTTGGATGTGGGATCTGATGGCCCGTGAAACCCAGATGCATTAATTATTACTAGCTGTATATAATACGTATTACTGTTGCAGTGGTTAACTGGGTGGCACACTCTACGATCCTCTACAGCACATAATGAAAGTGACTGCTCACGCAGCGCATAACCACAAGTTATCATTTATCATACTCAAGGCTCCAAGGCTTCAAGGCTCAAGGCTCAAGGCTCAAGGCTCTTTCAGCCCGGTCTTATTGATGCCTACAGATCTCACAAGCACCTGCACAAACACTCGGCATGACTACTGTCAGACATGTTACATACAGCCCATGTGTAAGGCACGTCTGCGGCATCGTGCTTTCGAACTAAAGTATCACTAAGCTTAGCCTGACATGGCATGGCATGCATGGCATGACATAGAACGGCCAACCTAATGCCGAGTTTATGGAGTTACAGTTCACACTGTATCAAGTACAATACACACCGTAGGCGTCAGTGGTATCCCGAGTATAGTCCTGCATCGCCACCCTGTGCCTCGTACGGAGTAGGGCTACCAGGCAGGCTAGTCGGGCCCTGTTCTTCCTGGAGCGCTGGGTGAAGGAAGGTGAAGAAAGGAGAGGCCTTGGAGCAGCCGACTCGGTGGAGACCATGGCTCTCCCGGCAGCGCAGTCCATGCCACCACAGTACACACATGCCGCCAGCTGCAAGTTATAGTTCCTGAAGGGAAAGGAAGACACCCACTCCTCCTCCCGGACTCCGCTCTGCCATATGCTGTGCCGGACGCCAGATACGAGGCTTACTCGTCCGCCGGCTGTATCCACGCCCCCCTTCCCCCCCTCGCGCACTCGTACGCTCGCTCACTCTCCTGCGGCATCTCTCGGCCGCACTCTGCGGGTGCGGACGTTTTGCCACCGCCCTCGCGACAGACTCCCTCGTGCCGGCAAGCTCTTCAGCGATGCCCGGATACTTATCCCAGAAAGGGATGGACGGGTGTCAGGGCAGCTGGCCACTGTTATCGATAACAGATAGCGGGGGTGGTGGTGTTCGCTGTCCAGGATTCTTTTTTACACGCAGGGTGTGGAAAGTCGCGACCGTCCATCTGCAGAACACATATGAGCATCGGATCCTGTGATGAGGCTCCAAACGTCCGTCCTCAATCCATCAAATCCTCTGCTTATCGGAGTCTGGAGGTTTTCTAGCATGCCTTTGGCCCAGGCCGAGTCTCGGGGAGGAGAAAGAACGAGCAATGGCAGCTTCTGATATCAACTCGCTAAGCACTCTGTCATCAGTTATGTCATGTTTCCGTCGTGATCGTGAAGACCAAGTGACAATACCACGACGCAAGAGCTCCCGTTTGAGCCCGGCCAGTTTCGCTGTTTGTCGACTCTACCATCCGCCGCTCCTCCAGCTGCCATCATGCCTGACTCCCCCTCTTACATGACTATCCCTATCCGCCGAGCTCAAGGTGACGCATCGCCCGGGACTCCCTACACACCACTCGAAGATGTATGCAGCTTTCGTGGACATCAACAGGCACAGAGCTGACAGTTCTCAAGGACCAGAACAACGCAAGCGATGAGGAGTACCAGCATGCCCTCGAGGTATGCTTCCCCCGTGCTCATTTGACCCGAAAGCTAACTTGCCTCCCCTCTCCAGGTCGTCTTTAACCCTCAGAACTCGTATCGACGCAAATCTTCCCTAGTACCTGCCGATACGACTGCGCACCTCTTGCAACATCCTAAAAGCACTACGTGTTTTGTACACCAGATGCTCGAAGACCAGCGCAAGCACCACGGCGGCGGCTACGGTGGGCTCGACGGGATTGCCGAGTCGTTGTCCAGTGAGAACCTCAAGGGGCAGGGAACACGAGGCCAGCAAAGTGCCGTCGAGCCGAAGGCGAAACATGCTCACGGCAAAGCACAGGTTGATATTGGAGAGACTGATGAGGCGTGGCGGGCTACGGGTACACCGGATCACGCGACAGGCGGAGATGACGCTACAGCCACGCACTCGAGGCTATTAACGAAGAAGCAGCTGTCTGATATGGCCTGGAGTGTGCGGGAGTTGAGTAAGAGATTAGGCAGCGTCCGGCTGAAGATGAAGGTTAAGAATGTCTTTATTCTCACAAAGGCACATGACGAGGCGTTGATCCAGAATACAAGGGAGGTTGCAAAGTGGCTACTAAGTCAAGATGGAGACGCAAAGTACACGGTATATGTAGAGGAAAATCTGCGGCATAATAGAAAGTTCGATGCGAAGGGCCTGGCGCGGGAGATAGAGGACGCCAAGAATAAGGATGGACTGACAACGAACGGGAGTGATGGGAAGTACACCAAGTGCGAAAGGAGGCTGAGATATTGGAATAATGAAATGTGCCGGACGAAACCGCACTCATTTGATTTCGTGGTCACGTTGGGTGGCGATGGCACGGTTCTGTATGCTAGCTGGCTCTTTCAACGCATTGTCCCCCCCGTTCTGAGCTTTGCGCTGGGAAGTCTGGGATTCCTGACCAAGTTCGACTATGACGACTTCCGCGAGACCCTGGAAAAATCGTTCAAGGATGGTGTGACGGTGTCCTTGAGGCTGAGGTTTGAGGGCACGGTCATGAGGCATCAGAAGCGGATGAGGAAAGTTGTAAAGGATTGCGGCGACAGTTGCTCGAGCGTCAGCAGTCTTGATAGTGAGACGAATATCGCGGAAGAGGAGGAGGAAGAGGAAGAAGAGGACACAGATCGAGATCTGGTCGAGGAGCTATCTGGCGAAGAGAAGGACAACGAGATGACGCATAAGCCAGATCATACCTACGAAATCCTGAACGATATCGTGGTCGATCGCGGACCGAATCCTAGTGAGCGAGCGTCCCTGCCCTCCAATCTTGAAAGCCATCACTAACATCCGTCTTAGCAATGTCCTCGACCGAAATCTTCGGCGACGACGAACACTTCACCTCGATCCAAGCCGACGGCGTCTGCGTCGCCACGCCCACGGGCAGCACGGCCTACAACCTCGCCGCCGGCGGGTCGCTCTGCCACCCGGAAAACCCGGTGATCCTGGTGACGGCGATCTGCGCGCACACGCTCTCCTTCCGGCCGATCATCCTGCCGGACACGATCGTGCTGCGCATCGGCGTGCCGTACGACGCGCGCGCCTCGTCGTGGGCCAGCTTCGACGGCCGCGAGCGCGTCGAGCTCTGCCCCGGCGACTACGTCACCGTCAGCGCCAGCCGCTACCCCTTCGCCAACGTCATGCCCCAGGGCCGCCGGAGCGAGGACTGGGTCAAGAGCATCAGCGCCAAGCTCGGCTGGAACACGAGACAGAAGCAGAAGAGCTACAGGGAGTGGAGGTCGTGAGGTCGTGAGGTCGTGAGCTCGCGAGCTCGCCCCGGCGAGGGTTTGTACTGCACCGCACTGCACTGTACATCTTGCTCTCGAGAGCCCACGGGTGAGCAGGCGCGCCCGACCCGAACGAGTCTACTTGCTCGGTGTAGAAGAAGAAGAGAAACCGCATCTTAAATGTTTCGACCAGTTTGGGGGGGGGGCACTTTTTGTACAGTACTTTTTTTTTTAAAAAAAAGCGGAGCGAGATACGGGGATGGAAAGTATGAAATAATGAAATCATAAGATTTATAAAACCGGACCCTCTCCTTTTTTTTGGCGTCCTCGCTGTGGGGTTGTTCGATCCGTGACTATATATATACGTGATGTCTGTGACGTCTCCGATGTCTTGGGAGATTTGAGAATCGAGTTTATATACGCGGGGGGTTTGCTGTATCTTGCTGTTTCCCCCCCTGATTTGATTTGATTTGATTTGATTGCGGTTATATGAGTATGATCTAGCGTAGCGATCTATTTAAAAAAAAATCTGCCATGTGTGTGTTTATATATATGATTCATATTTCATTAACCCAACAAGCCTCCTTCCTCCCTTTCTGCCCCCCCCCCCCTTCTTAATTGGTTGATTACGATTATATGAGTCTGATCTAGCGATTTATTGAAAATTCTGCTATGTGTGTGTATATATATATATACATATGATTCATATTTCATTAACCAACAGCCTCGTCATCCCAGCCAACCGTCAAAAAATCTCGATCCGATCAGTGGTCTCATCTTCCGAGAAGTGTGAGGATGAAAAAAGGACGGCCTCTGCCGGATCGGCATGGTTCGTTCAGGGGCCTGATACTCGCTCACTTGAAGCTGTTCTTCATCTCTCTGAGCCGGCCCATCACGTCGACGGCATCGGTCCTGCCGGTGGCCTTTTGGACATCGGGGTCCTGTAGGGCGGAGAGGGGGGGTTCCTTTTAGCATGCATGGATGGGGGGGGGGGGGGGGGGGCGGGGCGGGGCAGTGGCTTTTTT